>CM029546.1:57302604-57632450 GCA_017141385.1 Sogatella furcifera | reverse complement strand
GAGGAACATTTCTGTCAAATTTCATTCCGAATCTATTGCCGCGTTTTGTCGTAAATGCGGAGCACACATAAAGAGAAATGCAAAATCGTCGTCTTGAATCTAGACCTCACTTACGTTCGGTCAATTATTTTCTAAAACTTATGTCACATTTTTATCAAATAAGCCTCAATTTCAATTTTTTTTAAATAATAAATTATATTTTAAACATGAATAAAATAATAATTCCGCAATTATTAGTGTTCACACATAACTAACCTGCAACAACTTGAGCAGATGTGGTATGTCCCGCTTGGATACTTCGTGCTTAATTTTCAGCGCCGGATTTTGCAGAGCTTCAAACAGTTTCTTCTTATCATCCATGGCCACTGCATTGTTCAACTCCTGAAGAGAGGTGATAGCTGAAATAAAATAAAAATATTATTAAAAATTTATAAATAAATACTTTGGTAGCATCATCTGGAAAACGAGTACCTCATTAAAGCATTAGCCGAAGAAATTGGCGGTTGGGAAAATTTTGTAATTAGTGCTCAGCTCTATCAGGACAGTGTGAAAGTGGTCTGCGACAGAGCTGAGCATTAATAACAATGATTCGCCAGTTTCGTTGACATCTGTTATAGATAATTTCAATCTAAATTTTGTTTCGAAATTATCATAATCCTTTATAAAATTCAATTTTTTTTAGTTTTTCCTTGTGAGTGAAAATTTGTTGGAGTCAAGAAATTAACTAAAGTGGTATAACCTTAAAATATTTGGACTTATTATGAAAAATTGGTAAAGGGACAGTTTTGGGAGTAATCCTGTTGAGACTTCCATTAAGTATATGTTGTAACTTGATAATAAATAAATAAGATGTGGCAAAAGTATGGTAGATTTGACCGAACTAACCAATCAGAGGTTTGACACTCAATGAGGTTTCACAAACTGTGAGAATAGTCTGGCCAAGCAAAGAAGAGCCTCTGGCAAGATGGGAAAATGACTCCAGCTCGGTCAATATTGATTCAAAAATTATTGATTTGGTCTCAAATTGTAGATCAGAATCTTTCCTGCAATTAAGACCAAATCAATCATTTTTGAACCAATATTGACCGAGCTGGAGTCATTTTCCCATCTTGCCTGAGGCTCTTCTTTGCTTGGCCGGACTACACAGGCTCTGTAATCAAAAGAATACTTCACGCAAGTTGGGTAAACACGCCGTTAAAATACACTACACTGTAAAGCTGAGGCCGCACTGGCGCTGGGTGGAGGGTGGATAGCATGAATGGTATATAGTAATAGTATGTTACATGGTAATAGTCTTTCCAAGCAAAGAAGACCCTCTGGCAAGTTGAGAAAATGACTCCAGCTCGATCAATATTGGTACAAAAACTGGTGATTTGGTCTCAATCGTAGGAAACATTCTGATCTACAATTTGAGACCAAATCAATACTTTTTGAACCAATATTGACCGAGCTGGAGTCATTTCCTCATCTTGCCAGAGGGTCTTCTTTGATTGGACAGACTAATATAGATGATTTCATCTATGATCTATAGAAAATTTGTTAGCCTATATGTATGGGATGACATACTGTATTTTGAAATTATTTTCGACGGTTATCAATAAAAAATACAACATCAATAGTAATACATAATATGGATGGTATGACGTCATACAGTTTTTTGAGTTCAAGTTGGATGGTTTATCAATACAAAATACAACATCCAGAGTAGTGATTTTTATTTCAATTAATTATCAAAGTACCCTTTTTTTGAATTATTTTTCAATGCATGACATGTTTCAACTAATTATATTTATTTTCAGATGAAAATTTGCCTTAATTACCGTAATTAGTTGAAACATGTCATGCATTGGAAATTAATTAAAAAAAGGATAAGTTACTTTGATAATTATTTAAAATAAAAAACAGTGATAAAAGTAGCCCTGAGATTAAGGATCCATAGTAATACATAATATGAATGGTATGACGTCAAATTGTTTTTGTGGTTATGTTGCCCATATTCAAGAATTTCAAGATGGCGGCTGAACACTATCCACCGGCAATACGCCCTCAGCTCAACATCAAATACCTATTTCGTATATTACCTCTATATATAAAAGCGAAATGGCACTGATTCATTCATTCATCACCAGAGCTAAAAACCCACTGAACCGAATGCGTTCAAATTTGGCAGGCATGTTCAGTTGGACGTTTAGAAGCGCGCTAAGAACGGATTTTAAAAACTTTTCAAGGATACGCCAAATATTTTAGTTTTTCTAGAGTTTTTCGGCGTTTTCCTCATTTTTTCGAGAACCAATCGGTAGAAAATGTTGATATTTGGTGGGCAGGTTCAGATAAGGTCTAGAAATGTTGTGTTAAAAAATATTTTTGCAATCCGTTCAAGATTACGCCAGTAATCAGGGTTTCAAAATTGTAGATGTGTTGCGAGTTACATATCTTCCGCCTTGATACGACTAATCCTAACTGTAAATTGAATGGTTCAGCGAGATTATAGATGAATTAATTTGGAAGATATTGAATCAAGTTTCAAACTATCTCCGATATACTTCCCAAGGTTACGCTTAATATTAGCGTTTTGGTATTTTATGGAATTTTCAGAGTTTTTCTAAGATTTTTCTAGAACAAATTGGCAGAAAATGTTGCAATTAGGTGAACAGGTCCAGATTAGGTGTAGAAATGCTGTGCCGGCTAGTATTAGTATATTTAGTACTTGATGTGTGTTCCGAACCGACCTGATTTGTTATCGTTGTGCTCCGAGTTGACCAGCGCCACACAGTCGTGTATGTCCATGTAGCAGAGCAGTGCGCATGCGCAGTTCTCCGACAATTTGAACTGGCGGCAAGCGGTCAGCGCTCGCCAGTACTGCAGCTTCAGTTCGGGATCCAGTAGGGTCTGCAAAAAAAGGTGACAAAATTATTATTTTATAATTAAGAGTCAATTACACTCTAGGAAAATGAGGTAGAAAATCGCATATTTCCTTCAACTTTGTGAACTAATATCTTGAGTAAGAAACCACATATCATTTTGGAATTTTACGTCCGAGTTCTTAATTAGTTTAAATAAATATTTCAATTTAAAGATCTTTTTTAATTCCATAAGTTTATGATCAAGTTTACAATCTTATTGAGTTACATTTATGGAAACAATAGAATTTAAAGGTCTTGAATAGTACTTATTGTATCGTGTATAAAATTTCATGTAGACTACTTTTGTATATTCTTGAAAAAAATTGAACCGTGGTCTTACAAGTTCAGTCGTGGAAACTTTAATTCAATTATTAGTCTTTACAATTTTTTCAAGTCTTTTTTTATGAAAATTCTTTTGCTTTTTAGGCATAAAAAAGGATAAATTTAAGCAATGTTTTCACAATCAAATTTGCTTCCAATCATGTTCATTAAAAAGACCTTGCAATAGTAAGAGTCAATTCATTCAATATATATATAGACTGTCCAAGCAAAGAAGACCCTCTGGCAAGATGGGAAAATGACTCCAGCTTGGTCAATATTTGTTCAAGAATTATAAATGTGGTCCTAATAGTAGATCAAATTGTTCCCTACAATTTGGGACCAAATTTATAATTTTCGAACCAATATTGACCGATCTTGAGTCATTCTCCCATCTTGCCAGAGGGTCTTCTTTGCTTGGACAGACTATAACACTACCGCAATATCACATTAACTCAATAGATATTTCCACCTTACCCTACATTGAAATTCTTGTCCATTCTTCAACGAATAATTTGCCCAATTGTCTATTTGCTGGAAGGAGAACAAACGGACTCATAGTTTTATATAAATTTGAATAATTTTCCTATAGGCTAAATGATTTCGAAACGCATTTGCATACGATTGAATATCACCAATTCCGAGGTTGTATTCAATTCAGATAGATTTTAGTTTTATCTTTATAATAAAGTATTATTTAGCGTATGGCTTTTAATAGTGGGGAGACCCAAGGGTTGTTCCATTTCGCCAGATAACCCCATTTTCCACAAACGGAGACATGAGTTATAGTTCTTTTAAAAAGTTAATTTGAAAACATAATTTATGATTTCAAAACATTGTTGACTATTAAAACTGAAACACTTCACAAAATCACTACACCATAGCCGAAAATATTGAATTTTACTATAAATTTATAATAAAGTATAATGAAGTATATCAAGTATAATGAAGTAAATACTTCATTAAGTATTATGAAGTTATAATGAAGTATTGCATGCGTTAACTTTTACCTTTGGTAGGATAATTATGTTATCATAAAGTTAATTATCTCGGAAACAAAGAAGAAATAATTTTGTAAAACTGTTCAGCCAATCGACTCAGAACCCTAAATTATTTACAAACCAAGCAAAGAGATGAACGAAGATCTACAGTTATTAAAGTCAATCAAATAAAATATACTGTTCAATGAAGAAGATTTATTTGATGAAGTTTAAGAATTCTTTTAAAAACGATACAATATTATAGTGAGAAGCCGGGTTACCTTGAGCCGTATGGCAGGTTTGGAAAGCGCCTCCCAAATGCGATCAGGGCAGCCAACATCGACAGCCGCCGACACATCAGCGATGTCCGACAGCACACGCAGGCTTGCCACCACATCGCTGTACACGAGTTCTTCCTAATAAAAAATTAATTGATTCTCAAATCATTTTGAAATACGATTGAAATAGAAGTTTAATCACTGAACATACAGATTGATTAAAAATACTTAATAAAGTTGATTTATTATGTGGATAGCTGAGTAATTTAAATCACAATGACGTTATATTCTTCCAATATTACACTTTAACCGTCACTTGGCTACGGAAGCTAGCTTATGGTTGAGAGGATCAACAAGCTAACCACACGTTACCTCTATTATTATTATTTCGTATGGCTCATTTTATGAGTTCCGAAGAAGTTCCACAGCCAACATAACCACAATTTCCCATGTTGGGAAATTATTGTGGTAGTTAATATTGAACACCTCTATCATGATTGATGATTATTCATCTCTGCTGTATAGTGGATTGAATATGAATCTGGCAACCAGCTGGTAGACCTTAGCCCTTCATGGGCTATTGAGCCATTGACAAGCATACACTAAAGAACAATTCAATTTTGTCTTCTCAACACAACATTAATATAGTCTATTCACGATCACTTGAGACGAAATAATAGTAGGTCTTCTTCTATGCGAAACGGTTGGCTACAGTCAAACAGCTGTAGCCAATCACAGCTCAAGAGAAGAGTCTTGAGGCAAAACAAGCCGGAATGTAGCCAATCATAGCTCCAGACAAGAGACAGCTGTTCGACTGTAGCCGATTGTTTCACATAGAAGAAGACCTACTATCGACAGTGCGAGACATGTGCCGCGAATGCCTCAAGGTATAGTCTGTTCAAGCAAAGAAGAGTCTTACTCCAGTCTCCAGCTCAGTCAATATTGGTTTAAAAAAATATTGATTTGGTCTTAAATTGAAGATTGAAATGTTTCCTATAATTGAGATCAGATCAATAATTTTTTAACCAATATTGACCAAGTAAGACTCTTCTTTGCTTGAATAGACTATACCTTGAGGCATTCGCGGCACATGACTCGCACTGTCGATACGGGTCCTTACACGCACACACACACAAGCAAAAGGTTTGTTTATTCCGTCTCAAGTGATTGTGAATAGACTATAGAATAGATTATAAGCTCAATCAATGTTATAATTCTATCATTTTTAAACATTCTCAAGTCAGTGATACTTTACATCTCACATCAGCTGTTAGTAGGTTACATCATTTACAAGAGACAGACGATACCGCCTTACTTTTTGGCGTCAGCTATACCAAAGGATTGTGAACTCCCTTGTAGAACGATTCCAATCAGAACTGAAAGTTTCCCTCGACTTTTTCTTCTCGGTGAACAGACTCAAATCATTACAGTCCGTCCAAGAAAAGAATACATTCTGGCTCGATTGGAAAATGACTCCAGCTCAGTCAATATAGGTTCTAAAATTATAAATTTAGTCTCAAATTGTAGGAAACATTCTGATCAACAATTTGAGACCAAATTTACAATTTTTGAAACAATTTCGACCGAGCTGGAGTAATCTTCCCATCTTGCCAGAATGTCTTCTCGGTGAACCGACTTGGATACGTACCCCGGACTCGACCAAATCCATGCGCATCTCCTCATAGTAGAGCGGCATGGAGAATTCCTGAAACGAGCCGCTGGGCACAAAGGGTAGGAGAGCGCGCAGAGCGCTGGCAAATCCTTCTTGATTACTGTTTTCTAGCTCGGCATTGATGCGGTCCACACATTCTTTGCCTGTTGGTGAACAAAGATAAATAGATTCAATAGATTATAAAAATAGATTAAATAGAAAAATAGATTGATGAAATAAAATAGATTTAAAATTAGACTGATTCTCATTATCGTTGTTTTAGAATCGTTCAGTAATGAAATAAAACAAACTGATATTGTGAATTCTACCATTCATCAGTCAGCTACGAAACCATGATCCTGTACCAAAAATAAATAGTAGATGAAATAAAAACACACAGATTTTGTCAATTTTCTTCTACTCTATGTATAAAACACATGAAATAAAAACAGACAGATTTTGTCAATTTTCTAAATAGAGTAGAAAATTGACAAAATCTGTGTGTTTTTATTTCATCATGGAACGTTTCTACAATATCTACCACAACTCAGTTGAATTTAAAAATGGTAGAATTGACAAAATCAGTTTGTTCTATTTCATTGATCGAATCACTTATTCCATCAACCTAGTTCAATGATACTTTTATCAACATAATACACTTATCCTATTGTCATAGTAACGAGTGATCCAATTAACACGTAACCCTAACTTCAAAATATACAACACAAAGAGAGATAATGTAAATGGAAAACAGAGTAAGAAAAAACTAGTAGAAAGAGGAAAGAAAAAAGAAGAAAAAGGGAGGAAACAAAGAAGAAAAGAGAAGCTAGAAGATGACAAACAAGAAAATTTTGTGAGTATAGAATAAGTTTTTGTTTGCCATAGCAACAGGCGAACTATGAAGGCCTAGAGGTAACCAGCTGGTTCCATCACATTCACTCCAATATACAGTCCGCCCAAGCCAAGAATAAGTAGAAAGAAGAAGAAGAAGAAGGAGGAGAGAAAAAGAAGAATCCACAGCCCGAACCAACAACGACCGAGCAGAAAAGAATGCCCTTGGAAAACCTGGACAGACCATACAGCAGGCGAAATTTCAACCGAGGATGAAACGTGTGGTTAGAAGGAAGTAGATTATAAAAAGAAAAGGAAAAAAAGAGAAGAAGAAGAAGGAGAGAAAAAGAAGAAGCAGGAAGAAGACCAAGTAAGATAAAGAAGAAGAGTAAGAACCAAACCGGGAAAAACATGTTGGAAAAGAGAAAAAAGAATGTTATGTTATGTAGAAATTTCAACCGAGGATGAAAAAGGAGGAAGAGAGGAAGTAGATTATAAAAAAAGAAAAGGAAGAAAAGAAGAGAGAAGAAGAAATAAGAAGAGAAGAAGAAAGAAGAAGAAGAAGAAGAAGACCAAGCAAGATAAAGAAGAAGAAGAAGAAGAAGAAGAAGAAGAAGAAGAAGAAGAACCAAGAAGAAGAAGAAGAAGAAGAAGAAGAAGAAGAAGAAGAAGAAGAAGAAGAAGAAGAAGAAGAAGAAGAAGAAGAAGAAGAAGAAGAAGAAGAAGAAGAAGAAGAAGAAGAAGAAGAAGAAGAAGAAGAAGAAGAAGAAGAAGAAGAAGAAGAAGAAGAAGAAGAAGAAGAAGAAGAAGAAGAAGAAGAAGAAGAAGAAGAAGAAGAAGAAGAAGAAGAAGAAGAAGAAGAAGAAGAAGAAAACCAAGCAAGATAAAGAAGAAGAAGAAGAAGAAGAAGAAGAAGAAGAAGAAGAAGAAGAAGAAAAAGACCAAGCAAGATAAAGAAGAAGAAGTAAACCAAGCAAGATAGAGAAGAAGAAAACCAAGCAAGATAGAGAAGAAGAAAACCAAGCAAGATGAAGAAGAAGAAGAAGAAAATCAAGCAAGATAAAGAAGAAGAAGAAAACCAAGCAAGATAAAGAAGAAGAAAACCAAGTGGGTTGAGTGGAAGAGGGGGCTTGCATGCCTCAACTTCGCCCACAAACTTTTGTAAAATTTTTACAAAGTGTAAAATAAAGTCATCTAAAAGCAAGCAAGATGATGAAGAAAAAGAAATAAAATTATGAAAACACAACAAAACTATGATAATGAAACAATGTATAATTATATATAATATAATATTATAATAATAATAGATGAATTGTTTGGAACTAACGTTTTCGTTCGATTTCGGCCTCCTTGTTGCCGTTGTCAACGACATTCTGCAGGAATTTGGTCTGTTCGGCTGCACTGTGCATCACCATTCGCTCCCTGTCTTCGATGTAGTCCTGAAGTTCGGCCGCGTAAAAGTCCTCGTTGCCACGTTTCACGTCCTTCAATCACAATAGAAATAATTAGAATTGAGTGGAAATTGAACAAAATCAAGTAAATATAATGAACAATTATTCAATTTTTGGTTTTATGAGGGTGAATCCCAAATGAGCTCTTAGGCTTCTGATAATGAGATCGAAGATCATTGATTGTGTATACAAAGTTCTAGATTAAATTTTCCAAGTAACAAAATAAAAAAATATTCTAATGGCTTTTATTGGTGGGGAGACCCTTACGGGTAGTTCCACCTCGCCCAAGTGTACTTGCCCACAAATACCGGTCACCCATTCAAGAGCAGTCCACACCACAAATACCGGTCACCCATCCAAGAGCAGTCCACACCACAAATACCGGTCACCCATCCAAGAGCAGTCCACAGTGTTCGTGACTCAACGTCACGTTTACCGATAGATAACCCTCACCGAGAGACCAATATCCAGTACAGTAACAAAATGTTTCAACTCAATATCAACTTGGATAATCGTTCAAGAACAACAATATTCACACTTCTTGACAACATGATTTTTATTGAATTGTCATAATTCAATAATGACAAACTTTGTCAAGTAATACTCAGAATAGATACAGGATTTGGACTAATTAACAGAAAATAAATAGCGATAACTAATAAATAAATGGATGAAATTAAGTGCATACTAACATATAACTCCAAACAGGCGTCAGTCAGAATAACATACAAAGTACTTGGATCATTATTCTTTATAGAAGTCAGAATTTCATTCCATTTACATTGAACTGGAAAATATGAGAAAGCAATCATTGATTATTTTACATAATTATTAAACAACTATTGATCACAGCAGATTATGCAGCTAGTAATAACATTGGAAGATTTATTAATTCTATTTTCTACGAGATTACAATACAATGTGATTGAAACACAGACCAAGTCCAAAACGTCTCTTCTTAAATTTTGATTAGTGAATTATTGAAAATAGAGGTTATGTAAACAATTGAAACGTTAACTATACATTAAAGCCGCGTTTACACCGGAATGTTAATAACATTTGTTTATAACTTTTATATAATAAGTTATATAATATATAAGTCTATATAGTAATACGTTATTCAAAAAAGTTATAACCATTCCGGTGTAAACGCGGCATAAAGATGCTAGAGCTCATACGAAAAATGTATTCATATTTAGCGTTATTACATGAACAAATGTTTCATCAAATTGCAATTTTAATCTGATAATATAAACTTCAATTTTACAGCAATGTCGAATTATGTTTATAGTGAAGAGTATTTTCTTAATTTAAATCAATTATATTGAACATTTAATCATGTACATTATATGATTATATGTTTGTATCAACTCTCAACTCATGTTAAATTAATTAAGTTCAACATAAGGGAAAAGCACCAGTAGTGGCCACTGCTTCAGTAGTGGCCACTTGAATAGTTTATTTAAAATACGGGGTTTATGCCTTCAAATAAGTTCTAAACCTGCTAGAGGCTTAGCTTATGCTATTTAGCAGCTAAATAGTTCAAGTATAAGCTCGCAGAGCATCATCAGAGATTTTTGAGAGAAATTCATTGTCGCTGTTCCACTCGAATACGTGGTTTCAGTAAGATGTTCAGTTTTCTTTTAGACGTTTCAGTAAGAAGGCATGTATACAAATTGTTTTATTATGTCTAGAATATCTGTAAATTTCGCTATTTCTGCTGTTAGAATAATTCTCTAGAATGTTTTGATGATATTCAGAAGTTTTCTAGCCAAATACAACTGATATTTTGGCATAAAAGCAGACTGGCCACTACTAGAGCAAGAATCTGCGAGTAATCTAGTAGTGGCCACCTATTGAATATTGTTGTAAAAGTTGATGTAATTTGTATTTATGTTCTCCTAAGACTGTTTTGAACAGGTTACAGAGAAAAACTAACTTTACAATATCTATTTTCTCGTATAACCTCACTTTTTTAGTCGCTTGTATCCAACAACAATGCGTTACCATTTCATCCCATTTTAATGCAATCTATCATCATTTTTGGCGTTATAGTCATGATATGGAATGTAAAATTAACTTACTTAAATGATTTTAACAATCAGCTTGAGAAATTGAATTTTTAATGAGCATAAAACATCATGTGGCCACTATAGAATCAGTACTTGGCCACTACCGAATCATAGTGGCCACTTTAGAATCAAAATTGAGTTTCACGGAGAAATTAATTATTCATTTGTGAATTGAGATATTCGTTATTTTTAGGAATGCATCAATCAATAATGATCTGGGCTATATATCTATTTAGTTTCAGGTGATATAACTAATGAAATGAGCCTACAAGACTGAATAAACTACGAAAAAATCCTTAAACATGGCCACTACTGGTGCTTTTACCTTAGTATCTTATAGTACCAATAGTGCAATGAAATAATATTAAAATACACTCAAAAATAGTAGGCTATATATTTGATGTATCAAAAGTAAAAGAATTTCAGACAACAAAAAATGAAATAAGTATTACAGGAGAATGAGTAATTCTACTCACCATTTGTGAATGTGATATGTCCTTGAAGCTCAGATCTGTCCAGGAGCTCATCATACTCGTCTATATGACTGCCATTCAAAGACTAAAAACATGAATAAATAACATAATATTGATATAATTATCCACAGAAATTGACCTACTAGATAGCTTGAAACCATCACATTTCATGATAATATAGTCCAAACAAAATTAATGCTGTATAATGAAAATGCTTTTAAATCGATAATTTTTCCATGAATGTATTTCTTAGAGTGAAAATTGTGTGAGTGAATATTTCAAAGAAAAATAACCTGAATTTGGACATTTAAGTCTAAATTGGAACAGAAAATGTTTTGAGCGAATGCCTGTATTTATTCGTTCCTCTTATTGTGTAATTGTAATCAAATAATTGACTAGATCAATGCTCGTCTTCAATATTTAAAACTAAATTCCATATGAAAATTAATGCATTAGATTCACGAACTTGAAAATAAAAAGAGGTGCTTCTTACAGAGGATAAGATACATTAAAATATATTATCTATACATTATAATACATTAATCATTACATTAATAACATTACATAGATACATTATCTATACAATATAATATATTAATCTATTATTAGAGACTAAATTGTAGTATTTTAACGAATTTCTAGAATTATTCTCCTTAAAAATGAAGTTGTATGGATCTATTTTACAGAGAAAAGTTAGTAAGGGAGCGAATATCATAATACAAGTTAGAAAATAAATAGTTTAAATACTTTTTCAATATTGTTACCTTATTTTGAGCCGACTCCACTTTTTGTGCCTTGGCCGAAGATAATATTTCCAAATAGTTATCGGCATAAGTCATTAGAACATGCTTAATTTTCAAATAAGGATTAGCCAACTTTTCAAGCAGCAGTTTTGCATCCTGGAAACAAATAAAGATAAAAGCTGAATTAAAATACTGTAAAGGCGAGAAGAAAACAAAAAGGAAGGAGGAAAAGCAGGGAGAACAATAAGAAGAAATATAAAAAAAGAGGAAAGTAAGGGATTGAAGGGGAAAAGTAAAAATAGGAAGAAGAAAGCGAGAAATTTGGGAAATGGAGAGAACTATAAATGGAAGGAGAAGAAAGACAGAAAAAAACAAATAAAAAGCAAACAACAAGAATATGGAAAAGGAGGTCATGGCGGAGAAAAATGACAAGAAAAGGCACTGAATGCAAGAGAAATAATGTAAGAAAATAACAACTAGAAACAACGACGAAATAAACAAAGAATAAAAATAATTTTAAAACAGGCGACATAAAAACTGGCGGTTGTCTAATGACTGTTATCAATACTAAGCTCTGAAAGGACAGTCGGTGAGCAGTCTGCGAGAAAATATCGAGTTGAGATGTACCTCAGGTGAATCATAGCGCTCTCATAGACTGCTTTTAGATTTTTCTGTAGGTGATGCCCACATGAGCTTCAAACATGTGCGTGGATAATGAGAGGGGTGATCATGAAGAGACGACGACTGCTTTTTAGGCAGTCGTAGCCAACTGCTTTACGTCTTCTCTGAAAGACGGGAGTGGCTGTTTGTGGTCAAAAATCGGTGTCTCCCACTAAGATCGAACTCAAAAAACCTTAGAAAGACGGATTATCCTAGCAGAGCTGAACAGACGTAATTGAAGTTTCAAATACCTCAGCATCGATGGCTTGGTTGACCTGTAGCACAGCCTCGTGCAGTATGTGCGGATCGAGATCTGGCTCGTTGGACAGCAGCCGCCCAATTCCCTGGAACGAAGGCATCGGCACGCCGCTCTCCTGCAGCTGATCACTCATCACACGGATCTCATCGTCTGCAAACACACACAGAAAATGATTAGAAATAAAAAGATTATTATACCTCATTTACGATGACTTGAGACAATGTAAACAAACCCACAACGTAAACAAAGAGGGTGGCTACTGTTGCGATTACAAACCATAGCAAAGATACGACACAGTACCAACAAAAAATCAACTATTGTCCGCCCAAGCAAAGAAAACCCTCTGGCAAGATGAGAAAATGACTCCAGCTCGGTCGATATTGGTTAAAAAATTATCGATTTGTTCTCAATCGTAGGAAACATTCTGATCTACAATTTGAGACCAAATCAATATTTTTTGAATCCATATTTACCGAGCTGGAGTCATTTTCTCATCTTGCCAGAGGGTTTTCTTTGCTTGGACAGACTATATATACACGCACTGCCAATATATGCTGTGACGAGTCTTTGCTACACGCACACACGCAAAACGTTTGTTTATTTCGTCTCAAGTGATCGTGAATAAGGTAGTCTATAATCTTGTTGCTATTTCGACTTTCCCAGCATTCTTTCTATTATCTAATGAATCGAACATAACTTTTTAATCAAGCCGACTTGGCCATATGCAAGATGGGGAAATGACTACAGCTTGGTCAATATTGATTCAAAAATTACAAATTTAGTCTGAAATTGTAGGAAAAATTCTGATCTACAATTTTAAACCGGACTTGTAATTTTTGAGCCAATATTGACTGAGCTGAAGTCAATTTCCCATCTTGCTAGAATGTCTTATTTGCTTGGACAGACACACACTTCAACTAAAAAGATGCAAATAGATATATTTTTCAATAGATTAACGAACGATTTCTCTAACATTAACTGCGATTTGCACTAACTTACAATTTTAATTTATAACTGACAAACAAGTAGATAGATGAATAACGTATCTACTTTTCACTTGATAGCCAACATTAAATAAGTGTTGTGGTTGTAGTTGAGGCACAAGAGTGCCCCCCTATTCTAAGTAAACCACAATTATTATTAATCGACTACGAAATATTTCAACTGTAATTTCATTACTCGAATGATAGGCTTGACCAACCTGTGAACTTGACTTTGCCATAGAGATCCTGGATGAGAGGCGCCTTGCCCAGTTTGAACAGATGCGTGCCCAGTGCATGAATGCAGTAAATGGTTTTTGGCATATTCTTCTTGTCATACACATCGGTTGTTTCTGGGTGGAAAGTCTGTGAAAGAAAAATCGGTCATGAAATAATAAAGAAGCACCATGTCGAGGTCAACACTGCAAGATTTCAAATCAAATAAAAGTTTATCGAGGTTTTCAAAAAATAAACTGATTGCAATTGATAACAACTAACATAAAGTCGTTGCCTGTGTTAACACACTGATAATGTGAATTCTACAGTTTTTTTTAGGATCATTGCGAAGAAATTTGAGGATTCCCAGACATGGATGTTGACCATGGAGAAGACTACAACAAGTAACAAGTAAGGACTATGTATGATTTAGTACAGGGCCATGATGGCTCCGTGACCAAATTTTCAGCCGACTTGAATGTAACCAGAATAGAAGGTAGAAGTGACATTATCAGTGTGTTTATCAGTGTGCGACGAAGAACTCAAGTATACAAAAAAGTAAGTTTTATTCCACTAGAACAAAACACCCTATTATTTTCAACGAAGAACTCTGTGCACAAAAGAGTTCCTAATATAGAATCAATTACAATTTTTTTTCTAATTAATTTCTATTTTTTTGTCCTTACCTTAGGCAACCGAACAGTCTCGAGCGACTTGAGCCAGTAGTTGATATTGTCGGTGTGTCTGAACTGCAGGCCGACGTGGTTGTAGCGTCTTGCGTCCAGATCGTAAATACGAAACAACGGAACAACGGCTGGCGCAATCAGATGTCCGAGCTTCCCGAGAACGATGCCATTGCGAAGGCTTTCCTCTAGAACTGGCGCAGGAGGCAGACGCTCTTTCAACATTGCTTCTAGCCATCTGCGGGAAAAACAATCGAAAATTTATTACAGTAAAAACCGCAGTACAGAAATGATAAAGGTGATGTCACATGTCATCATTTTGGATATTTGTTGAAAGAAAATTGTAATTGGCGAGAATTAAAATCGAATTTCAACTTACTTTCTTGCCTCTTCCAAATGGCACAGATATTCATAAGCAATATTTCGGCGTCGTGCTTCATCCATTTCTTCAGCTGAGGATCTTGTCTCATCGTTGGTAGCCGATATTTGATCAAGCACTGGAAGAACAATAATTATTTCAACGTTAAGCATAACAACTAGTAGCAATAAAAATATAATTATATTATTCATATTGTAAATCAGACTGTTTCCTACAATTTGAGACCAAATTTATAACTTTTGAACCAATATTGACCAAGCTGGATTAATTTTCCCATCTTGCCAGAATGTCTTCTTTGCTTGGATAGGCTAAAAATTAGCAATAATTAATCTTTGAAATCATGATTAAACTTGCAAACAAATCACTGATTGAGAAATACCTTAAATTACCTTTTGATTGAAATATTTTCTCTCTGTCAGGAGGACTGTAAATTAAATTCAATAGGTACTGTATTCAATTTCTACCAATGAACACACGTGTAAGTGTCGATTTGTTGTTTGTATTGAGAAGTATAGTAAGCTAACTGCAGTAACATCAAGTATGGAATAGGCTAAAGAAAATTCATACTCACAGTTATTCAAACCAGTCATTTTGAGAAGAAAATTTTTCTCGCGTCCACTGTAAAATTGATAGTAAGTTACAAGATCATTTCTTGAAAACAAAGCTCAAAGTTGAAGATTTTAAGCTTTGCAGTTGCCGGATACAGTAGTTGAGCAAATATTAATAAAATTCCTATGTTCTATCCGCCGCACATTCTACAATTATCTGTAGTTATAATGTATTCCAAACACAATTCACAATAAAATAAAACTTAAACGTATTTTTAAAAATAGAAAACAACTTCCAAGAGATTTGAAGTTTCAACTGACAAATTCCACTCACGCACCAACCTGCGCACTGAAACAAAACAAGTCAGCTGCTTGACTTTACCACATCTATCAAGAAGGCTGCTTGTGCTATCCATTAATAAATTGGTCTATAAGAATTCAATCAAGTAATCAAATGATTATTACTACTATAATTCAACCTAATAGATGTAGTTTTTCTTTATCAGCAGTCTAAAAACAAGTCATTTTATCATTAGTCGTTATCATTATTTGCTGCTGTTAGGTTGGTACCAAACAGCAGGTGAACAAGTTCTGACTTCTGGCGCTAGAACGAGTATGGGTGCATTTTGTTAACTGAGGTTATTGGTTATTTCCGTACTATTTTAGTTGAATTTGATTCTCAAATCCATAATGTAAGTATTTTCTTGTTCAATAAATATATATAAATTTAGGCTACTTTTAAATGATCCTCAAATACAATTTCTAAATGTATTCATTCGTACTGTCCCGTGCTCAAGTTATAAATGTATTGAAGATCTAGAACTTTCAAATTGGAACAATCTTAGGCTCCATGACGGAACAAGACAAGACTTGAATGAAAATTGTGATTTACAATTGAATTTTATCAATTTTTCGTTGAATTATGAACGAATAAATAAATATTTGAATGCTAAGATGGTGGTTTCAGAGAAAACTGTTTTGTCATCGGTTGTTGGCACGTTGGGATCAATTGAAAAATGACAGCTGTTGCTAGAATACCTAGATTTAAAACCTAATGTACAAATTATGTAAATTTGTCTGGAGTATTTGAGATTACACATTAGAAAAACTATAAACTTATTTCACGTTAGAAAACAAACTCAACTTTATCTCATGTTTTGTTTTAGTCGATCCAATTCATTCGCTGCCATGGAAGGACAAGATGAATCGGCTATCAACGATCAAAGCACACCTCAGACCGAATCTGAATTCGCTAAGCCCGAAAGCAAGGTATCGTATGAAGACAATTTTGTAAGATAATTCATTTTGAAGTTGAAGTATTGTTGAATAAAGTTGAATTATCTGGATTCTTTCCAGTTCATTTCCTATGTCCACACTTGTTCGATTTTTGTATGCTGCACACAGTGCCGGACTGGCAAGGATTTGGGCCCGTGGGCCGTCGGCTATAATCGCTCAAGGGCCCCCCTAAAAAGGGATTGTGGTGAGGGGGGGGGGGATTTTTTAAAAATATTTTCAATAGTGAACCGTGAGGGGGGGATGGTTGAGAGGGAGTTGTTGCAATTTTTCTCAAACAATTTGAAATTTTTCTAATTAAACAGTTCATATATGTTATGAATTTGAGAGGGTAGTTATTCTAAAAAACAGTTTTTGGTCTTTGAATATTGTATATTGATAAAAATGATAAAATTGGCTGTATTTGGATAGTAGTAGTTGTAGTTCCTCAAACAGGTGAACTCCTCCCCCTTATAAGATGTGGAATGTACAACATTATATTATGTAAGCTGTGTTAAATGCATTTAATTGTAGAAACAAGTGAACTTTTCTTGATCACTTTTATAGGAAATTTTAGTAAAATTAGTAGATTAAGATCCTGTATTCTATTCAAGTCACAAATGAGAGAAATTCTTTCTCGCCACTTCTATTAAAACTAATTAGCCTATTATTTATTGCTTCAATCCTCCACTTATACGAATATTTATAAATGAATTATTTCATCAACTAAGCGTATGCTAAGCTGTGAATATATATCTATCATACTTATTTTAATGGATATCTAGCATCTTGGATATTTTACATTAGTTATTATATTAGGGAAGTTGAATACACTATTCATACGGCACTCAAAATGTGTTTCTCATGAACAAAGATCGCCTTGAGGACTCTAAATAAGTATTTCCCCCATCAGGGGGAAACATTTTTCAAGAACAATGTAGGCGTACTCTAGGACTACATTTTTTATAGTTTTTAGCCTTATAAGAAATTTGAATTGAAATTTCCATGATCAATCATTCTACCAATGCACTAGTTTAGTACAACATCTCTATCAGTAACTTACCTATTTATTCATCTTTTACAGTGATATAATGAAATCACTTTATTGAAAATTGAAAAACAAGCTACGCCCAAACTAGTTATCTCTCGGATTTTGGAAGAAGTTGATGTAGTCCAGATGTGATAATTGTATAACCTTTCTTGAATACATAATTTATGGTCCAGGAATGATATTGAAAACTGAATTTAGAGTGTTGAGAGTGATGGAGAGACAGATGGAATCGTTAAAAAAGCAATAAAAACTTGTCGAATAGAGGTTTTGTTTTGAAAAATACAAGCCATGAAATCACTTTAAAGCCACATAGAAAACTATCAGTATAATTATAGTCTACACACTTCAAATGCTTTATTAGTAATTATTATAGTTATCGTTATATAGTCACTTTGATATTCACAGCCCTATCGGCAGATTTTTGTGGGCCCAGTGAGTATGTCGTAGATTAGAATACAGGGTCCCAGAGAATTACATATATTTGAAGAATTTTTGGCACAAGACTCGAGCTCGAGCACCTCACAGTAGATTACGTGAAGAAGGGTCTCAGAATTTAAGGGGCCCCTTCAAGCTGACTTGGGATGAGGGCCCTCTAGTCTAATCAAGTGCCCTCATGTCTAATCAGTGGCCATGAAAGTCTGGAAAAATTTGTAGTATTTATTAAAATTGATTTACTTTTTATTAAATTTCAATAAAAGATAAGCCTATTCATTTCTTTGGAGCCGATTAAACTTTCTTTTTTTTTGCTGAGTGAATCTTGGGCCCCCTCCGGGCCCCCAGGGCCCAGGGCCGTCGGCGATCGCTGACTAGCCGACCTGGCCAGTCCGGCACTGGCTGCACAGCATATTTGTTACTTGTTGTAGTCTTCTCCATGGTCGTTGACCTGGGAATCGTAATATTTCTTCCCATATCCTACCTACAGCTACAAAATGCTGGAACATTGGACATATCCAGTGTGTACACATGGATCAGTGATCTGTTTTCAAGTTACAAACTTACGACAATAAACATGTTACAGTAAGTCTAATGAAAGTATTTCTTTTTTCAGTTATCATCGAGTGAATTGGAAAAATTGGAAGAGGCAAAGTTAAAAGCGAAATTCCCCAATGCGCCCGGATTTAGAGGTCATTCTGCTTTCCTACAAAAGAAGCTAGCCAAGGGGGTAAGGATTCATATTATTATTATTATCCTTAAAGATATAATAAAAATATTTTATTAGCAAAATATGAATCCCTTCAGTGAAAGTGGTTGCTTAGTGATCATTAGGTCAATTCAGAAACAATTGAGACCACTCTTGAATGTCTGACTAGTGTTTATCTAAATACTTATTGGCGAGAAGAAACCACCTCGAACCTACTCACATGGGGTTTCCCACCAAGAAAATCTATACAAATTTATTTTTTGATCGTTTAATATTAGTATTATATGAAACTCTGACAAATTACCTATGAAATGGGATTATTTCCGTATATTTATGTGATTTAATGATGAATAAAAAATATAATATTTTCTCTTTTGAATTTAGAAAAATTAAATATATTGTAACATTATTGGTTGAATTTCGCTAAATGTATTCATGTGTTTGCAGCAAAAATACTTTGACTCCGGCGACTACCAGATGGCAAAGCAGACGTGCGGCGGTGGAGGCGGCGCCCTGGGCGCTAAAGCGGGTCCAGGTGGCGGCGGAGCGGCGCGGGGTCAGATGGCGCCTCAGGCGATGTTGTCGTTCGGGACGGGCGACGCCATTCCGACGCCCGAGAGCGTCCCGGTGCGCAAGACCAGCATCATTCAGCCGAAATTCTCATCGCCTCCACCCTCTAATACCGCCTCGTAGCTTGGAAATGATACAAAGTGGGTGATACACAGTGCATGATACGGAGCTACGGATGATACACCGTGCAAGATCAGTAGCTCGGTTGTGATGTTACGAACACATGTGAAGGTTTTTGGATGTTGTGCTGTTAATGAAAGTGTCCCAATACGAACTAACAGCTGTTTACACCTTCTTATAAAAGATTGTGTCCTAGTAGCAGCTATTGCAAATTCGAATTTTGTTCAATGTTTTATTCCAAGATTGTGTAAGTAGATTGATTGTGTCCTAATACAGTTATTGTAAATTGATTATTTTGTTTGATATTGGTCTCACTATAACCACAGATGCTACAAGGGATCAGGACCCATTTAAAGAGGATAAACATTGCATGTCTTTCCGAACTTGATAGACAAGTGACTGTTGAAGTAAGCATGTGTTAACATGCTTTGATACCTAGAATTCTGATTCACCTGTTGCGCATCCTACTCATGATCCCTGCCTCGTATTCTAGTATCCGGAGGTTTTATTGGAAAATAGTTGCACTACTCGTTTGTGAACAAAAATGTTTTTAATTTGGTTGATAACCTTGAGTTGAACGGCTGGCTCCACATGTATAGTTAACACTAGCTGAGAAGCGTTATTGCGTTCTGCTTTACGTTTATATAGTGGTACCTCATTCCTGTCCGTTCTACTAAACTTATAGCAGAGTTTCAAGATTGGGTTTGGGTGATAAAATAGACTAATGAAAATTAGACAGCAAAATTATAAAAATGTGAAATTCAACGATCATGTTTTCATACCAAAAAAGAGTCTTGATTAAGGTACCAACACACTAGACCATACTATTATTTCTTGCATGAAATGTCTAGTAGTGTATGGATAACTTTCAGTACAGCATCTACTCATCAGATTTTTGAAAGATGCATATTCAGCAACGAGTATTGAAACTATTTGTGGTAAGAAGAAATCAAATCTCACTTTTCGAAAAATGGAAAAAATAATTGTTGGTACAACTGCTTGTGGAACACGTTTGTTAAAATTAGAAAGGCCCATATATTTAATTGATGTACCACAAGTGATAGGAAAAAGTTTACTTTTGTTCTATTATGAAAATTATCGTTCCAGTTTTATCAGAAATTCCATATTATTTTCACTTGTTACGAAAATTCTCTGTTATTTTTTCCCACTAATTAATTATTTTCCGTTGGAGTTTCAACTAAAAATTTGTAATTTTAGTATTATCATAACTCGTGACGCATGCGTATTAGTTTCCCATGTAAATTTATTTAATTAATCCAGTATTTTTTCACAACCAATAACCAATTTTTGCGTTCACGTGATCAACTATTTTTAGGCACTTACTGTAATATATTGTTATTTACATGAAAACTGTAGAATTCTATGTAATAAAACATAAATTACTCAATAGTGTATAGACTCTCACCATGTAACCAATATTATTGTTTTTCCTTCAATTGAATTCAATAAACTGAATTGAGAGTTTGTGACCATAATGATAAATTTTATTCTCGATTTTTAAAAGATTGTTTTATGTAATTGATGTCACAGCTAAATATGGTGATAACTAGTGTAATGATTATCTTAAAAATCTATTATCTTTACATTATTCTTTTTTTTTTTGCTTACCATAATTTCTTAAATCAATTTTTGGTGTCAGAAAAACTCACATTTCGTCCGACGGTTAAATAACAGTTGTTAAACTTATTCCATTTTGTTCAACAATTATTATTTTTTTAAAACATGTATAATAAGAGGTCAATGTATAAGAACTGAAGCTTCCATCCAATGTATAGATCAACACTAAAAGTCAGTGTTTTTTACATATTTTTGGAAATCCAATTGAATTGAATAATTTGTATCTTGTGTTTCTACACGTCATCTTCTACAATGTACTAGGAATCTTTAGAATCAGTGTTAATTCTAATCTGTACAATTAATATGTTCAATTCCGAATGATTCTCAAGTGTTTCAAATGAAATATATTGTTCAAAATTATAATTTATGACTATCAAATACCGCTGAGTTTCGATACAGTATGACTGATTAGAGCTTTCCCAGTTTGAAACTTTGATTCTTAATTCTGATTACTTTGTTACTTGATATAATCGTTTACCTCTCTAGTTTGATTTATTTGTTATTTATATTTTCGCTTCAATCCGATTACTAATAACTATTTTGAGATTTAGCGTACTGCTATTTGTAGATCCTATGTTAACCTGCTGTATTTATTATTATCTGTGTTAGACTTAATTAATTATTATTCCAAGCTTTATATAGTAGAAATTTAACGTTGAAAGGCTGTTGTAAATATTCATTTGAAATGTTATTGATGCTCCAGTGAAGGCAAAATGCAATTGACATTTTTTCTATTGAATAAAGTGTTTATATTTGTCTGTAGCTTTTGTGCATTCATTGACGACATTGCCTCAATTGAGTAAACTTCAGATATGTGGTGGAACGAGTAGCCTACTTTGAATTTGAACAGGATACTAAAACTTCAAAAAGAATCGATAAGAAGAATATTCAATTTGAATAGATAATAATCGTGCAGGTCATTAAAAAAGTCGCCTCACTTTCTGCTACAACAGCAGATGTTGTCAAATTTGTCATTTAGATAAGCCAATATTAATTTTTGAAATCAAAAGAGGTACGGTAGTAAATAGATGCTTTACAACAACTGTTTGTAGATAACAACTTAGGAAACCGTCTAACTTTTTGGCGACAGCTGTTGGTTTCTCATATCTCCTGAACGGGAGAGAATTTCCTGAAAAAATTCTATCCATCGTGCTTGTTTTTTGACGAAGAAAGTTAAATCACTCATATATTCTTGTCGAGCAAAGTAGACATTCCTTCAAAATTGCTGCCAGCGGTCGAAATGAACACTTACCATATCCGCCTCTCATCAAATCTTATAGTCCGTCCAAGCAAAGAAGAGCCTCTGCAAAATGAGGAAATGACTCCAGCACGGCCAATATTGTTTCAAAAATTATTGATTGGTCTTATATAATAATTGATTTATTATCAATAATTGTTTGTCTTTATAATTATTATTGATTTGGTCTCAATTGTAGGAAACATTCTGATCTACAATTTGAGACCAATCAATAATTTTTGAACCAATATTGACCGAGCTGGAGTCATTATCTTATCTTGCCAGAGGCTCTTCTGTGCTTGGACAGACTTATACCAACGATATGTTGGCGGAAGTGCCGATAGTTACTCTCTCGCTTCTATCGGCCAAACGAATGTCTTCTTTTCTCGACTAAACTATAATAATCTACTGGATAATACCATTGACTATGGATATAAGTCTTATGGATACAGACTTATATCCATAGTCAATGATAATACTAATTGAAGATAGAAACACCAAAATATAACCCCTGTTGCACACACCACAATTTTTAGACGTCCTCTAAATTGAACCAAACTTGGTATACAAATCGAAGAGAGAAAAATTGATTTTTCTTTTATGAATACCCATTTCACTTCCCCACTTTTCAATTCATTTTTTTGTAGTACCTATACCCTTCATTAATCAAACACGGTTTCCCCCTTTTCGTAGTGAATAATTCCATGTTGCACGCTCAGTGGAACTTTTACAACTGATCACTAAAAAATGTGTTCTATGAGTCCATGAAAACAAGTTTTACAAAATTAGCACTCGTTTAGGAATTTTCAATTCACCGTGATGCAAAATTCCTGTTAAGGGGGTGCAAATAATATTGTAAATTTTCTACTCAACATAAAAATTCTCAAGAGTCTGAGGACGCAAAGGAAATAAGGAATACAAAGCCTGCATGATACAAATCCAATACATAAATAAAACACCAACTTTTCAATACATTTATAATATATTTAAAAAATAAAAAATCTACAAATGTAACTTTAAAAGTTTGTAATAAACAGAACTTACATGTCAACGAGATAAAATGCTTTTTGAATAGATTCTTAAATTTACTTAAAACTGTATTTACATTTCAGTAAAATTCTACAGAAATGTAATTCGACATTTCTATATACTTTGGATTGCACTTATTGCAAAGGATAAGCTAATGATTATTAATGAAGAAGGCTTTATCGATGAATGAATCAATTAATATATGATATACGAGTTGAAATATATTCTGATGAATTTATTGTACCATAAATCTTTAAAAATTCCAGAATTATTTACTTTGTGATGTTATATTTTTTATACAGTTCATTACTTATTAGTTATTTTTAGTCTATCTTTTCATCCTAATACAAAAAATTTTTGAAAGATAAATCACAACAAATTTTGATTAAAAATTAACAAGGTAACTTATTTTAAAAATGTCTTAAAATAATATTAACGTGAATAAATTCTGGTAAACAAATCAATTGTCCATAGTATAGTCTGGCCAAGCAAAGAAGAGCCTCTGGCAAGATGGGAAAATGACTCCAGCTCGGTCAATATTGGTTCAAAAATTATTGATTTGGTCTCAAATTGTAGATCAGAATGTTTCCTGCAATTGAGAACAAATCAACAATTTTTGAACCAATATTGACCGAGCTGGAGTCATTTTCCCATCTTGCCAGAGGCTCTTCTTTGCTTGGCCGGACTATATCACTAGTATAATGTATACTATAGCCATGCATGAAACATGTTACAATGACTTTGAAACGTTAAAGACTGGTTTCAAATTGTTGAATTACTGAGTTGATAAATTCAAATTCAACCATGAAAAAGATGCTAAAATGTTTTGACATGTTTTGAAAATTTCTTACACATTAGAAAAGAACTATGGTGAAGGATGAAATCCACTTAAAACTAAAATTAGTAATCTATTTTTATAAAGATTGTATCAAAACATTCCAAATTACAATATATTCTTGCGGTTACCTTTCCTTACACAGTTTATAAACATACATTGTATGCAACAATACAATATTCACAATTCACACCTTCAAAATGTAAAAATGTCATTCAAAATTATCATCATCATTATCAGTATTATTACTATTACAATTCAATGCTCTAGATATTTACAAATAGTTTTTCTCCCAATTTCACATCTTAACTATTATAAAAACTAAAAATGTCTCACTAAAATCCAAAAAAATCTTGCTGAATTAAAAATGAAATTAGAAAAATATTGTGAGATCATAATAGAAAAAAATCTATTTCTATAGTATTTATTGATTAGTATTATCATCGTTGAACGTGCTCTTTACATGTTTTTTAATTTATACATATATCTTGTTTGTATAATAAGACTTCTGATGGCACTGTTTTTCTTGATAAATTTTTTTGAAATTGTGTATATTTATAGATTAGATTTTAAAAAGAGCTCCAAATGGTTGGTAACTTCATGAATTTGAAGTGTGGGTAAGAGCTAGAGATCGAGCTAGGTTCGGAACCCACGTGAAATATTCAATAAATTTTACAATAGTTAATTTATACTTCCGAAAGATTCATACTTCGATGACAATCCCCGTACTTTAATGCCCGGTTTTTCCAAGCACACTTAAATTTGAGGGACCCTCAAGTTTACTACACTTTACTACATTTCCTATACTTATCATAGAAAATGTCAGCTGTTCATCAAAATTTGAGGGTCCCTCAACTTTGAGTGTGCTTGGAAAAACCGGGCATAAGTGTGTCACAAATATCTGTTTCAACAAGCCTTGATGAAAAGAGTTCCCAAAAATAAGTTTTAAAATTCACACTTTTTTCAATTCATCAAGTTGAACTGTAACTTCAAGTTTTAAATATTTGACAGAAACAAGGGACTTAATTGCCAGCAAAATTTCTGTTCGAAAGTTCATAAAATTTATTCCCATACTGATTTATATTTTTAATAAAACTTCAATTCAGGCTACAAAATTAATTTAGGATGTTTCTATCAAGATCAAGTTACAATGTGCGATTGTACTATTATAGAAATAGCGTTGAATCGAAGTATATAGATTGGGAATATTACAAAAACAATATAGGCTTTTATACAAAATTGAGGAAAAATGAAACAACATATGAAAGGAAATAAGGTAGCCTGTACAGTAGATTAGAAACCTATGTAGAATATTTCAATATTTTATAATTTCATATTTGTAGACTAACAATGTCAAACTTTATAATTTTCCGACAATTAATCAAATACATTGTAGAAATAGTTCGGTATATTTATATTCAATACATTTTTGTATATCTATAGTATTTGTTTGTAGTGGATGAACAGGTTCCTTCAAACTTATCAATTACTTCACTAAGATTCAGTATTGTGCGTTATGTTCATAAAATCACAAATAATATTTCGTTAGGCTATTAGGTTCTGATACGACAATAAAAGTTCAATAATATGCACTTTATAAGCTTAAGATAACATCATTCCTGTAATAGAAACTTCCACCGAAGTCCCATCATTCAAAATTCAGTTGTTGGCAATTTTAAAAGGAATAGTTTAGGGAAAAAATCACAGACAGGAATTTAATTGAACTGTAGAATAGATCTAAGAACGATGAAGACCACAAATTGGCACAAATAGGCTGGGCACATATCAGATTTTGGTAATTTTTGTAATGAATTTCCTAAAATTGAGACCATGATCTTATAATCTCCATAACAATTCTACATACCGTAAGCATTAATATTTATGTGAACTATTTTTCAGTAATCATTAAGTAATTGAAAATTCTATCACTGTTTAAGACTAGCCCTACAACAGTGTAGGAAATTTTGTTGTTCAAGGCCAATAAATTTAATATTTCAATTGAATTATTCCATGGATTTTCCTACTGCTTGAACGATAGACGAATTAATCATCTACTTGGTTTTGATAGTAGGGTCCTATTCATAAAAAAAAAATTAAACGTGTTTAATTTTCGTGCTCTAAATTTATAGTAAAAATTCAATTTTTTCGGGTATGGTGTAGTGATTTTGTGAAGTTCTTCAGTTTTAGTGGTCAACAGTGTTTTGGAATCAAAAATTATGTTTTCAAATAAACTTTTTAAAATAACTATAACTCATATCTCCGTTTGAGGAAAATGAGGTTATCTGGCGAAGTGGAACAACCCTTGGGTCTCCTCACTATTAAAAGCCATACGCTAAAGAAAGAAAGATAGAAAATATATCCTCTGTATAAAGGGATATAAGAGGATAGGCCTACTGTACACACTAGACATGGTGTTTCCTTATTCTGAGGGCTACTTTTATTACTGATACATTGAAAAAATGATTAAAAAAGGGAACTTCGATAATTATTTAAAATTAAAACTAGACATGGCTATAGAGGGACTACATAATATCTGTCCGAGCAAAAAATACATTCTGGCAAGATGCGAAAATGACTGTAGCTCGGCCAATATTGATTTAAAAATTATTAATTTGGTCTCAAATTGTAGATAACATTAAGATCTACAATTTGAGACCAAATTTATAATTTTGAATCAATATTGATCGAGCTGGAGTCATTTTCCGATCTTGCCAGAATGTCTTCTTTGCATGGACAGACTATACTAAGCAGTGAATTTGAAAGTCTAGTGTGAATTTGCCTCAATCTTGTATCACGTGACTTTTAATTATTATGAATGAAATCTTAGCTTCCTTTAATAGAAGGCCGCGCCCTAATAATATGGCAACGTCGCACCGTAGGAACAGTCTTTTCATATGAAAGCATTAAGTACAGATACAAATCATGAATTGGTTTTTCTCTCTTTGAGCATAATTTCCATGAAAAACGTTCATGAAACTCTTCGTATAGAATTCCTTTTGTGTTTTTTGTAATAGGTTGTGATAGAGATTAGCAAGAAAGATTAAGATTAGACAGTTATTGATTAAAATAGCTTATGATTTGTAGCAAGTCAAATGTGAGAACTCACACAAGGAACGCATGCATTAGAACAGCTGATTGGAAAATGATTTCAATGCTTTTAAATGGACCCAATTCCCTACTCTACATAGTTGCCAATTTTTAGCCCATGGCCTTCTATTAAAGGAAGCTATATGATCAAACCCCTGAAGTCCTAAGTACATAATTACATTATGTACGACTTTCAATTTTTTTCTGATGAGGAATTTCATCGTAGTATGTGACCAGCCTCACTTCTTAAGATCAGTAATTAGTAAATTGGCTCTGGGTGATACATTGGAAAACTATAACTCATTACACGACTAAAATCCATATTTTAGTTTGGAATATTACTTAGAATTGAACTTCATTCAAGAGTAAATTGAAAACTAGAAATATCAAAAACCATGATGAACATCAATAAAGTGAAGAAGGGGCTTTGTGATATAATTATTAGCTCATGAAGCAATCCTAAAAATATTGATCATTACTAGCTAAAAAAATCATACTCCCATCATTTTACATTTTTCTAAAAATGAAATCGAATCATTCAAAAATAACAAAATATATTCTTCATGCTGAGTATTGAATAAGCAGGTTACAAGAGTTTTCGTTAGAAAATTTATTCCATTAAAATTCAAACCTATACTCGTATATTTTTCAACTTTCCATTAAAACTTGAAGATAACACGTGATAACTCATAATTAAAAAAAATATTTTGGCACTACATACTGTACATACAGATAATTGAAAATTGTTTAATATCATCAGTGATATCTAAGAGGTCTGTAAATGTGATGCATTGAAAGAAAAAATAAAATTCATCAAATTCCCTTAAAAAGTATTATAAAATTCACATCCTAACATCTCAAATTATAAATTTGGTTCAGAACGTTTCATCGACTAAAGCACATTACCTTATACTAAATGTGATGATTAAATTTCTCTTTGAAGGCAGAATCGGGACTTTTTCTTGACTTTAACTGACAAGATTTTTTTAATAGACACCAAGAAACATTTTTTTTGCAATCTTATACAGAAACTTTTGATATTGCACGTAAAAATTGTGTGAACAAATGACCTAATGTAACCCCTAGGATAAAAGTTTCTCCAACATGACAACTAACAGAGTAACATGTGAAATTTTGAAATAATGAAACTGAAACTGCAAATATCATTGAAATGCTAATAAATTCTACAACAATAGAACAATGATAGAATAGAATATAAATTTCAACAGGCATGGATAGTATAACAAGTGCAACATAATCAACTACTTATGACTAGATTTATTCAACAAAAAATAAATTTGAGCCGATTTGTCAAAAAATTAAATTAATGAGCAAAAACTAATAAAACAAAATTATTTTGAACCAATAAGATTGGGATTGAATGGTTAATGATCAACTACTCATGGGTTTCCTATAGTTGAGTAGGTTAATTTCCAAAAAAATGAAATTTATTGTACATAACTGAATTTAAATGAAAAATGTATTTTTTGAGGGGAAAAATTATTTATTTATAATGAATATAACTTTAGCTATCTTGAATAGAGCCTGTCCAAGCACATAAGACATTCTGACAAGATGGGAAAAAGATTCCAGCTCGGTCAATATTGGTTCAAAAATTATGAATTGGGTCTCAAATTGTAGATCAGTGTGTTTCATAAGTTTTGAACCAATATTGACCGAGCTGGAGTCAATATTGGTTCAAAAATTATGAATTGGGTCTCAAATTGTAGATCAGTGTGTTTCATAAGTTTTGAACCAATATTGACCGAGCTGGAGTCAATATTGGTTCAAAAATTATGAATTGGATCTCAAATTGTAGATCAGTGTGTTTCATAAGTTTTGAACCAATGTTGACCGAGCTGGAGTCTTCATCCCGTCCTACCAGAATGTCTTCTTTGCTTGGATCGACTGCTATGATTAAACAAAATTAGAGGTATTCATGATGCCGTCGAATCTCAGTTTAAGTGCTATTTTCTATTCAAATAGCACATCTGGAATAGATGTTCGACTTTATCACAATTAGCGTTATACCACCTAGTGGTTCAGTGCAAAACTTCTGAATAAAATATTTTCATATTCTATATAAAAAAAACTACAAGAAAAAAATTATGTGAGACATAGAATATACGTTAAAGTGAGTAAGAATTGGTTTCTGTTTTCTTTGGATAGAGTTCCTGCTGTTTAAGTTTTGGTTTTCGTTGAAATTTACTCGGATAAAAAGTATACAGTTCGGAATAAATTATTCCTTTAGAACCTCATACAGCTATAAAATTCCAAGGAAAAAAATGGTTTTCCCATGTATTTTTATTAATAAAAGTTGAAATATGATCTTTAAATAAAGAATATTGCTCCTTGATATAAGATTTATAACTTGAGATATAGTAACGAATTGCTTGAATGCATAATTTCAAACAAAAATTTAATTCAAATATGCATAATTTCAATCAAAGAAAATTTAATGAATATTTTATTTCATCAAGTTGAACTGTAATCTCAGTAAAAATCCCTTCAAATTTATACATTGCATATGAAAAAATAAGAATATAATAGGAGATGAATTCATCCATTATTCAATTTCAAGGCTTTATATATATATATATATACACTACATAGAAAACTTACTGGTTCAAACTACGTTATTAATATCAGTTTACTCCTTCTCAAAGTGTATTTCCTACCATTAATTGACGATTGGGGCCTTGCAAAATTTCTCAACGAAACAAAACTTGGGAAATAGTGAAAACTTCAATATTTTTTTTGCAAAATTCAACAATTGTGATCAATTTTCACTTGAAAAAATTGAATTACCTCATCAACAATAATAATTTTTTAGTATAATTGTCGAATTCGTCTTATGACAACTGTACTTCTCTTATAAACATTTCATTTCCCAACCATATACAAATGAACATCATTCATTCAAACAAATTCATTCATTCATTTAAAAAACTACAACAAATGATAATTATTACAAATATGATGGAACTAAACGTACATCCACACACGCAATTATCAGCCTTACCTATACTTACACTTCAAAAACTTAAAAACACAAACAAAAAATTCTACACATCTAACACAACATATTTCTCTTTGAATAATAACAATAATGAATACAATAACTGGGATGATGTTTAACTACAGTGTAAAAAACACTACATAGACAATATATAATATTGCACAAAATTTAAACCTACTTTCCATATTTACATTGTTTTTAGGTACATGCGTGTGTGTATGTGTTTCTAGATATCAGAGTTGAGTCTTAACATGTGAAAACTGCTGAGTCTCGCATTTCTGTGAATAGAGCATGGTTAACAACTTTGAAACACTGTCAAGTGATCTGCGAAAGCCAATCGGTTTAGGTGGAGTCGCTTTCCACTCTATATGTTCTTACAGGCCGCTTACAGACTGTCCTGACGGAGCTGAGCATTAATTGCAGTCATTAGCTAAACGCCTCTTACGTTGACATCTGCAGTAACAATAATTATTGTTAAACTTCATGAATAATTGTCGTTCAATGGTAAAACAATTTGATTCATCTTAAATCAATCTAGTTGATAATTGTTTTCTAAAAAACTTAATTCGATTCAAATCTTGTCAAGAAAAGATCCAACTTTTACTAAAATAACGATTTGACAACCAACTACAAGATAAGTATGAAACAATTTCAATTGTTACCATCTTCAATTACAACATGAACAAATGGAATTGATTTTTACATTAAAATCAAACAATTAACAATAAAATGCCAATCTTCTCAATCAATTGACAAAATAAAAATATCAATCAATGAAGTTACATCAACTTCCAGTCTTGAACCGATTCCAATAGTTGAATACGTGAATTTGTTGGTCAACAAATAACTTTGTCAATTTAATAATCTATCTACTCATTTGAACGTTCAAAAATAACAAAAAATTCGATAACCAGAAAATTCAATGGGTTTTTTGATTTCAAGACTGTCAATCTAGACCTGAAAACTTCATTTTTTAATAAAATTTACTTAAAACAATAATTATTCCATTGTTTTTCCATTGCAATCTATCCTATTTGCTATTCTACAATATTTCAAAACAATCCTAACCATTTCTGACTTCACTCCACCAGTGATGTCATTACATTAACTATGGTTTACCATTCATTTACAACAATTAACATGCTTGATTTCAGTTGGTTTCACTGCAAAATTCTTTCTCAACATCACTTTGTTGCCATCAATTTTATTACCACCATGACAATATTGTGGAGATGTGGAGTGCAACCGACTCTGTCGCCCATCACCGTTGGGCTCAGTTTATCGTTGTCAATTAATACAACTACGAAAATTGCGAACTACAACATAATCACCTGTTTATACCTGATTATTATTGGTTTATATGCGGACTGCAACAGAATCACCTGTTTAGTAATGGTTTGTTATTGTACGACTACAACCGACTCTGTCACCACTCAGTTTTGTCTTGGTTTGTCGTCGTAAATCAACACAATCACAACAATTACAGACTACGTCATACTCAGCCAAGTTCTGTCTCATTGTCAGACTTTGTCGCCACTCAGTTCTGTCTCAGCTTGTCATCGTCGTTGTCGTTGTCGTCATCAACAGTCACGAGCACGACAATTGTGGACTACAACCGGTCGAGTCGAAAGTGGTCCTCTGTGGCTGGATCGGTTATCACCACCTCCTGGTCGGTCAGCATCTGCAGGCCGTCCAGGTCGATCGGGTCCAGACCCTCCCTTAGACACTCGTCAGCAAACATGTCTGAGCCAACCATGCCGCCGATTGCTGAGCCAAGCTCCTTGGCAAACTCCTCAGAGCACCGCTCGCGCAGGCCGCTCAGCTCATCACCGGGACTTGAAAAGTCTACAAAATACAAAACCACATCAGTTTGGTCCCAGAAAAACAATAAAAACAATGTGTATGGCTTCTATTGGAGGGAGATTTTTAAAATATGCGTAATATGTGCATATACGTAAATATGCGTATGGAGGGAGACCCTTGAGCAAGGCATACACAGCAACAGATGATTGTATGCAGACGAAAGGAGGAGAAATCCATTCCAGATCATCAAATGTTACAACACACAGATGGGAGTTTGGAGGGATATTTCCTTTGTCTGTTACTGTGTGCGCCTTGCTTTATCGGTAGATTTAACCTTGCTAATCAGTATTTACAGTCAAAGAGCAGTCCACAGAGTTTGTGTCTTAAATTCATGATCACTAGGCACCCTCACTTGGTGACCAATACTCAAACTACAAACTTAGTTTCATTTTGTTTGAAAACCTTGGGGAATCTAATCTGAAAAATATAGTGCATTTGAGTTTATTAGGCAGATAGCCTAACAAGATTAGGCTGTTATTAATGATCAACTCTCCCAGTATCGTCTGCAATTGGTCTGTGAGAGTGTATTCATCCTATCAATCATAATTTATTCAAGCTAGATTTTGGTGAGTATAACAGTATAATTTAGAGAGCGACCCCCAGCTGGATCACTAAACGATCGCAGACTGCTCACAGACTGTCCTTACAGAGCTGAACATTAATAACATTCATTTGTCACCTCTCTAAATGAATAAAATCTCTCTAAGATCCATTTGTAATAATTTTATGAACAAATTATGTAGGCTATGCTTCCACACCAGATATAAACTAAAAGTTTCCAGAAGAAAACAAGAGACAAAGCAAAACAAAACAAATCCTTTAAACAAGTGGAGCAGGTTTAGCATCAAATTTGACACCACCGCACCCACCCAATAAAACAAGAAAACACATAAAGTTTCCTCTCAACCATTGAATCAACTTCAGGTTCAAATTTGATGAGAGCAATATACATAGGATAAAACACAGAATAAAATCAAATTCATTTTCAAAATCAAACAGAGAAAAATGTATGTACATACCCTAGCAATAGCAATCTTTCATTCTTCACATTTTCTACTAGTCATTCTTCTACACAAAGCATGCAAGGACAAATTTTCTTCAAATATTTTGTATTGAGTATTCTTGTGTATGAGATAGGACGGACCAAGCATCAATTACGTTGATAAGAATAGCATCCATCAAACTCCATTGGAGCTGCAAAAAGCACTAATTTAAAGAAAATAAATTCCAACTGCTCACAATCATAATACACTTATAAACAAAACTGACGGTTGGTAAATGAATTATAAAAATTCTCAGCTCGGTCAGGATAGTCGGAGAGCGGTCTGCAAAGGAAAAACGAGCCGAAGATGACCTCAACTCAGCCGTTTGATCTCTTAGATCGCTTCAAGACTGTCCTGACAGAGCTGAGCATTAATAGCGGACATTTCCCAACCACCAGTTTTTTAGGCGTCGGCTAGCCATAAGTACAGAATGATAATGTTTAAGTTTGCCGATTATTCACTACTAGCCGGCAGGCTCGCTTCGCTCGCCTTCTCCGCCTAACCAGGGGGCGGAGCCCCCTGGACCCCCGACAGTATAGGCAGTGTAGGTGAGTCAAACAGGCTCGCTTCGCTCGCCTGCAAAACCTCTGTCAGTGTCAGCTGAGACAAACAGGCTCGCTTCGCTCGCCTGCAAATTCCGTTCAGTAGGGGTTTGAAATTTATTGAGCACAGCATTTCTACACCTAATCTGGACCTGTTTACTCAATTGCAACATTTTCTGCCAAATTGTTCTAGAAAAATCTAAGAAAAACTCCGAAAATTCAAAAAAATAATAAAACGCTAATATTAAGCGTAACCTTGGGAAGTATATCGGACATAGTTTCAAACTTGATTCAATATCTTCCAAATAAATTCATCTATAATCTCGCTGAACCATTCAATTTACAGTTAGGATTAGTCGTATCAAGGCGGAAGATATGCAACCCGCAACACATCTACAATTTTGAAAACCTCATTACTGGCGTAGTCTTGAACGGATTTCAAAAATATTTCAACACAACATTTCTAGACCTCATTTGAACCTGCCCACCAAATATCAATATTTTTTACCGATTGGTTCTCGAAAAAATGAGGAATCGCCGAAAAACTATAGAAAAACTCAAATATTTAGCGTATCCCTGAAAAGTTTTTAAAATCCGTTCTTAGCGCGCGTCTAAACGTCCAACTGAACAAGCCTGCCAAATTTGAACGCATTAGCTTCAGTGGATTTTCAGTTCTGGTGATGAATGAATCAGTCAGTCAGTGCCATTTCGCTTATATAGATATAGATTAGTGTTCGTTCAGAGTTGCCAACAATACGGGATATCATCTGCTTTCTCAGCTTTGTTATTAAGATAATATAATGATTTCTGCAAGTTGGCATTTTCAAAGCTTTGCATGGGCTTTTCGAACTTGAATTTTCATAATGTAAAATATTTAAATGTTGAAAAGTCACTGATGTGGTCATGTTATACATGACTTCGGTTCAGAATTTCCAGACAAAATGAATGGTGGAAAACACACATCGATATGTTGAATCGTTTTGTAGCTGCCAACTGATTTGTAGTAAATATCTATGATTAAACATTTGAATTAATTCTAAACTGTTTGAAACATCGATGTTCGGTTTACGGCATTCGATTTCTCTTGAAAAACTGCATCAAAATCATGTTTAACATGACCGCCTTCCAATTTGAAAAATGAAGTTGTAAACAATATAGCGGACCAAGTTTTCAAAAAATGGATTTTTTGAAAAGAAGTGTTGCATTAGTCAAGTTCAAGGTCTCACATTGATATCTCAGGCCATTTGAATTATATCCAGGTGTACCGGAACATAGAAATCACTCTGTATATTGTCTGTTTACTTTTGCCTTGACTTTTGCTAACTACCTTGTTTTTAATTATTCAGCCTTTCATCTCATATAGGTTAGGTTAGGTTAGGTTTGGTGGCTGGCTCATTAGTGAGCACAATATCGGTAATACTATAGTCTGTCCAAGCAAAGAAGACATTTTGGCAATATGGGAAAATGTCTACAGTTCGGTCAATATTGTTACAAAAACTATGAATTTGGTCCCTAATTGTAGGAAACATTTTGATCTACAATTTGAGACTAAATTTATAATTTTTGAACGAATATTGACCGAGCTTGAGTCACTTTCCTATCTTGCCAGAATGTCTTCTTTGCTTGGACAGACTACAGAAGTGGATGAGTTAAAGATTAGTTTGTTTACATATTAATAAAGAAGGTGTGGTTTAGTTAGGTTAGGTTAGATTACCAGTCAATTTATACAGTCTCTACAATATATTTTCTTCTCTCACTTTATGTGGTTTATTTTCTTCTCTTACTAGATGTGGTTTAGTTAGGTTAGGTTTGATTACCAGTCAATTCATATAGTCTCTACAGTATATTTTCTTCTCTTACTTCATGTGGTTTGGTCAGGTTAGGTTAGATTACCAGTCAATTCATATAGTCTCTACAGTATATTTTCTTCTCTTACTTTATGTGGTTCATTTTCTTCTCTTACTAGATGTGGTTTGGTTAGGTTAGGTTTGATTACCAGTCAATTCATATAGTCTCTACAGTATATTTTCTTCTCTTACTACATTGGGTTTAGTTAGATTAGCAGTCAATTTATACAGTCTCTACAATATATTTTCTTCTCTTACTAGATGTGGTTTAGTTAGGTTAGGTTTGATTACCAGTCAATTCATATAGTCTCTACAATATATTCTCTTCTTAATATTTATTTTTTCTCTTACTAAATGTGGTTTGGTTAGGTTAGGTTAGATTACCAGTCAATTCATATAGTCTCTACAGTATATTTTCTTTCTCTTACTAGATGTGGTTTAGTTAGGTTAGGTTAGATTACCAGTCAATTTATACAGTCTCTACAATATATTCTCTTCTTATTTTTTTTCTCTTACTAAATGTGGTTTGGTTAGGTTAGGTTAGATTACCAGTCAATTTATACAGTCTTTAAGTCTCTTATTTTTTTCTCTAACTAAATGTGGTTTGGTTAGGTTAGGTTAGATTACCAGTCAATTCATACAGTCTCTACAGTATATTTTGAATTTTTTCTCTTACCGGTGAGCACAATATCGGGAATACTGTTGGGGGTGTTGGGCGTGGTGTGCTGCTGCAGCGTGTTGCACGGGTAATGCAGCTGCTGTGACGACGACGTGCTAAAGTAGCCCGTGTCAGGGGTCAACTCCTGGCCGCCGCCCCCAACGCCTCCGCCCCCGCAGTTGTCGTCCGACTGCAAAACAAGACAAAAAAAAAAGATGTTCAACAATTAATTTTAGGAATTATAACCAAAAACTGTATTCAAGCATAAAAAATGAGATGGTACAAAATTACCATCAAATTGATTTTGGCATCACAAAAAACACCTCAATCATAGTTTATTTAATAGAAGGCCCTAGTAAAATGACAACATTGCACCATATGATTTAGTCTGTCCAAGCAAAGAAGACATTCTGGCAAGATGGGAAAAATACTCCAGCTCGGTTAGTATTGATTAAAAAATCATGAATTTAGTTTCAAATTGTAGATTAGAATGTTTCCCACAATTTTAGACCACATTTATTATTTTTGAACAAATATTGACCAAGCTGGAGACATTTTCCCATCTTGCCAGAATGTCTTCTTTGCTTGTACAGATTATACCCATATGATGGCATCAAGTATACAGTTACAAATCATGATGCTGACTTGGTTTTTCTATTTTAAGCATAATTTTCATAAAATATGATCCTGGAATATATTATAGAATTCACATTGAATGTTAATTTGAATCATTGATGGTTTAAATTGAAAATCTAGTTTTCAAAACTAATATGGATTTATAATTTGTAGAAGACTACTGTTCCGTATAATATGGCCTCACTATTTTAATTTGAATTTTTAAATTGCATAGACTTTAGTGCGTTAGCCTATATTTAAGTTGTAATAGTATATTACATAACTTGTGTTCAATGGCGTTTTTACAAATCAAATATTTGAGAAATCCAACAGACTACACGAGTAAATAATTGTATGTGTAAACTTTTCCACAGAATTTGTAAAATTTGAAAATCGTATTAGACTGAGAATGATAGAAACTTATTAAATCAAAACTGAAAACATTAACTGAAGCCAACTAGAACACTACCACAAATGTCAATATGAACTATCAAGCGGCTCGTTTGACTCGTTTATTCATACAGTTTGATTCTGCGATAAATCACTGGCGTTTTTTAGTGTCATTAATTATCCTTGATTGATGATAGTGCTGTAATAATCATCAAATTGATTATTCTAGTGAGAACAGTTGATCTTTGATACCCTTCATGTTGATTCCAAACGCAAATTTTATAGCTTGGAAAGTTGTGTATTACATACAAGTATGGCGAAAAATTTGTAGTAACTGGACTGCCTACTTCACAATGGGCTATTATCATTATAAATATAATATTTCACAGAAAAGTACCGTATAACAAGTCTATCACAATACACATTACACTAATACGGATGTTTCTATTTCTGAATAGTAGGCTACCTGAGTATACGATGATATCGCATTTGCAGTACTGATGAAGTCAATGTTTCCCGATCCAGGACTGTCCATCTGGAAAAAATCAACAACAATTGAGAAAACATTCAAAAATGATAATTATCACCTTTTTCCAACAATATAAATCCAATTGATTACCCTAGAAGACATTAAAATACACATATAAACAACGAAGATGTCAATCAATGTATTAACAATGAAGCTGTGTCCAAAGTTTAACCTCCTTACAAGGATTTACAAATGATGATGTATGTATCAAATGAAACAATAGAACCCATACAATTACTTCACGTTTCAATAATGATACGAGATTTTTAAATTCGATACATGTATCATTTTTGTGTATCATTTTGAGAGGAAATTGAACCAGCCGTGGACAGATAGCTTTTCAGTGAGTCTAAAACAACATTGTATTATTTAACTTCCAGCAAATGTATCAGTAACAAAAATTTGTTTGTCAGTGAAATCATAGCTTTCTCTAATAGAAGGCCCTGCCCTAATAATATGGCAACGTCGCACCGTAGGAACAGTCTTTTCATATTATGAAAGCATCAAGTACAGATACAAATCATGCATGTTGACTTGTTTTTTTTCTCTTTGAGCATTATTTCCATGAAAAACGTTCATGAAACTCTTCGTATAGAATTCCTTTTGTATTTTTTGTAATAGGTTGTGATAGAGATTAGCAAGAAAGATTAAGATTAGACAGTTATTTATTAAAATAGCTAATGATTTGTAGTAAGTCAATTGTGAGAACGCACACAAGAAACGCATCCATTAGAACAGCTGATTGGAAAATGATTTCAATGCTTTTAAATGGACCCAATTTCCTACTCCACATAGTTGCCAATTTTTAGACCATGGCCTTCTATTAAAGGAAGCTATGGCGAAATTAATGATTCCGCTTGAAAATCCATTTAAATTCTACAGCTGTGAGGTGACGTCATATTGAGGAGCTCATTGCAAATTCTATGTAGAATTACGTCATTTGAATTGCATTAATATTCAATCGGCGGTTATGTTTATGTTATGTTATGAAGTTATTATGTTCATTACGATTGTGTTTAAATTGGATGACGTCATTTATAATGGCAAATTAAATCCTCTTTTTTTAACTGGCCGTTAACGAGTTAGTTCATTATTAATGGGTTATGTGTCTATTAATAATATAGGCTACATTGAATGGTAATTTAATCGACAATATTGAAGAACAAAAGTTTAGTGTCTTCTCTGCTTGGACAGGCTATTCTTGTATCACTCGTGCCTACGAAACAGGCGGTTGACGAATCACTTTTATAAATGCTCAGAACTGTAATGACAGTCGGCGAGCGGTCTGCTAGAGTGGAACGGTTTGCTCAGGTCACTATCGACTCAAAATGCTCTCACAGAACGCTCGTCGATTGTCCTGACAGATCTGAGCATAAATAAAAATCATTCTTCAAACGCCAGTTATGTCGGCCTCTGCTGAAGTTTGTTTTTTATAACTTCCTAGAGACTCTTTCCAGAGAATAGTGATAATCTACAGTGTTGTAGACTGAGTCATTAGAGAAGACACAAAAATAAAGAAGGAAAATTTCATTCATCAAAGACTTTCAGTCGATTAAACAAACACTAATTAGATTTAATCAGGGAATAATATGGAATCAATCAATGTAACTCAAAAGTTATTTCAATGTATCAGTTCCATCAAATGAAGTAATTACACGGTGGTTAAGTTTGATTGGCGTTTGTGTAATCAACTGTTAATTATACATCCAAAAAATCAACAAAAAATGATCAAAGTTGAATAAATCAACAAGTGAAACAGACCCGAATCAATACAGTGTAAAATAATTTTGGTTAATTGCACGAACAAACAATGTAAAACTTGACAATTTGTAACTTAAATAGTCAAGAACTGCTAATTACAATAGGACTGGAGAAAAGCCATGCAAAACCTTAGCACATACAATATTGATCAATGAATGATTTTATTAAAGCACATCAACATGCAAAATATCATATTTTTGGGACAAGCATAATATAATATGCGTTGTAGTGCACAGTTTCACAATTTAATTGGTTATTCATTCATATAGTTTCAAATTTTTATTGTATATAGGCCACACATAGATGTTTAACACGCAATATTATACAGTCATAAAGCCCTAGAAGCATTAATTCTCAAATAAAAAGCAATCAAACTGTTTTTCATATTTCTCTATTATTTTCATTGAGTTTTCACATTTTCTCTAATACAACGTTAAAGCTGTACATTGCATTGAAATTTAGGCCTACTTTCGTAATATTGAAATATTTTTGACAATATTGGGATGGATTTATTCCTAAATTTAGTACATGTGCTGGGTTCTATTTCGAAATTTGAATATACAAATTGCATTAGTATTAGTAAGAGAGGATATTGGAATACAAAAATAAATAGATCTGATACATATAACATATCTGATGAGATATTCGTATTTCGTATACATCATGCAACTCAATAATATCATATACAGGGGTAAATCATGCATAATTTCAAAGAATCGATTTGATAGAAGACATTGTTTGGAGTGGAAAATTTCGTATTATGAAGCCTAGCCTACAGTACATCTCTTTCTAATTACCAATGAAGAATAATTCCACTGATTTCATCTTCAGGACCTAGTTCATCAAAAAGTATTTCACTATTAATTTTCAAGAGACAGGTTTCAAGCATATTTCATCAATCCAATCAATCATTTATTCATTAATAAACTATTACAATGATCTATATAATGATGGATATTATAATCTGAAAGAGAAAAACTAGGCTTAGCCTGTACTATTTCTCTTTCAATTTCAATTGGTAATGATGTCCAAAAGGTTATGTATAAGCACTTCAAATTTCTGATCCGGGAATACACACAAAAAATTCAGAAGTAGAAACAATTCTGAATTTAGTAATGTTGTTAGAAAGCCGAAAAATAACTTTATAATTCCAATAAGATGGAATAAAATTGAAAATTTTTACCGAAAATTCACAAAAATACTTCACTCTTGTTACAAACTTCCCCACTTGGTTTCTTAATTTTCATCTGCGAACTTCATATAATAATTTCCATCTATTTGGTTATCATAATTGAATAAATAATGGTTAATAATCTCACAGTAACATCCAAGAGTACTAGTGAAAGACTGAGCATAACATTTAGTCTAAAAGGTGAAACCAAGATATAATTCTTCAGTGTAATACCAAGTTTATTCTAAGTGACATACTTATCGTGGAGAATTCCCTCGTGAAATAATACAAAATTCTTTTCTTCAATTGCTCTATTAACAATTTTACTTTTTATCAACTTTCAAGTCTTTTTCAACATAATAGAAATATTAATCATTTAATGCTAAATTGGGATAGAAGATGTTTTGGGCAAATGCCTGTATTTCCGTTCCTTTTATTGTATGATTGTAATAAATAATACATATAATTTAACAAATAAATAAATAACGATATTATTATATATTCGTTTTTTGAATTCTCATGAATTATAGACGTGTAAACTAACATTGTCTTGGAAAAATTCCCGAGTTATACCTAAACATTTTTGAATAGAATAACTTGAAACATTTCCTTAGTGTTCAAATTTATGGAATTGTATAGATACTTTCACATGCATATGAGAAACGTCTTGATAGTCAAACCATGCTTCAACAAAACTAATAGAGCCTCAACATTATCCTAAGTATAAGTAGGTAGTAATAATTCATATAAATAAATGAAGTTTATCAAATTCAGAATAATATTAAAATATTGATCTATAGAAATTGATCTGATCAAAACAGAAATATATTACGAGTTCAATAGAGATTTATGAGAGAAGTATTAGATTTGAAAAATATGTAAAAAATTGAAGACTGTATAAATTACTACTTACTAATAAGATTCCCTTCAATTGAACAGATTAAGAATTTGATTAGTTGCATGAATTATTTCAAGTGAATTTTACAATAAATCTATCTAATGTGTGATTGTACTGTGTGATCCTTAATATCTAACAACTTGAGAACAATGTGTAGAGATAATACTTAATGCAGTTGGTATTAAACATACATTAGAACATATAAATTCGTAACAATTGATAAATATAATGAAAAATCAAATACCCTTTTTAAAAAAACTTTAGAAGTATTATTCTACAGACATGTTTCGGGACTCAGCAGATTTTCTAAAGTGTTTTTAAAAAGGGTATTTGATTTTTCCCCCTATATTTATCAATTATTTTAAATAGCCCTAAGTTTAACGTTTTATTTTCAAATTCATAACAATTTCTAAAATAATCGGGTTCTTTAAATTTAAAGGTAACTATTAATCTATACAAATATCAAAGTTCTAAAATAATTGTTCACTGGATGGAATTCTATCGTACAAAAGCCTCTACTGTTTTTTTTTTTTCAATTTGTCAAATGAATCAATTGGGGAAACATTGGGTCACATATTCCTTGGGTATAGGCTAGCTGGTCTTTACAAAACCGGCTCTTATGAATTCTCAGCTCAGACAGGATAGTCTGAAAGCGGTCTGCGTGAGCAAAAAGCTTTGCTGAGGTTGCAATATGAACGATTTGATATGCATTCGCAATCCTCTCGCCGACTGTCCTAACGGAGCTGAGAGTAACATTAACAGTCATCCGAAAATTTTGGGAAAGTTCCCAATAACCGAATAATAATTTGAATAATTCATGGTACATGTAAGAATAGTAAAAAACCAACCTTCCATGTCAATTCTATACTACGATATGTGATCAATTCCCTATTTTCAAAACTATGATGACAAATATATAAATATTCCTGAACTCTTCAGTTAAAATCAGTGATTGAATCATTTCAGTTAAAATACCTATTCATAAATAATCCATGAATGATTGTAATAAATATGTAGAATAAATTCACCTAGATGAATCACCAAGAATGCCAAAGTTTCATGTGAGCACAAGAAACGTTCTGTTATAAATAAAATTGTCAACATTTAGGTTTAAATTTACCTAAATGAGTGACTAATAAATACATCAAGATAATACTCATCTTATAAAACACTATTTTGATATCAATTACTGAAATGTGATTACAAGTACAATACAAGAATGCCATTTTTTCAGGTAAGTTACATTTTTAAACTTGACATGCAGAGAAGAAAAGTACTAAAAGTGTTATAGATTATGATAAAATTAGAATTTTGCAAGATTTATTATAAAAGAAAATGGCTAAATAACGAAGGGAAGTAGAATAACAAGCTTGGAAGAAGAAATTTTTCAATTATCATAGCAAGAACTTGACATCGAATTAGCAATTACTCCTGAAAGTAATACATTAGTACTTTATTTCGATTTTCGTGAATACCGAGCATGCCTATTCTAAACAAAACTTGTCATTCATTGTTACTTGAGGAATACCTGACAGTTTTGTATGTAATGCATGATAGAAAAATTCTGTAATTTTTTTCAAATTTTGTAATAAGTGTGATTCAACACTGATGAGTATAAATTAATCTATTTTTATAACAACCTTGTTGTAATGCGAATGTATTTGTGCATTGACTGTTACAATAAATAATTTTGAATTTGAATGGATTCTATTATTCAAATTACCGAATGAAGTAATCAATAATACTGTAAAGATATGCTTTTCTAGCCTACCTACGGGATATTCATTATTATTTAGCGTATGGCTTTTAATAGTGGGGAGACCCAAGGGTTGTTCCACTTCGCCAGACCTCATTTTCCCCAAACGAAGATATAAGTTATAGTTCTTTTAAAAAGTTCATTTGAAAACATAATGGATATATTACTGATCAACGGATTAAGAACCTGCTTATCAGACTCTAAAAATTATCAATTACTGTAGGAATTGTTTAAAATTTGTTCAATTCGAATAGAAATATATTTACATACACAATAACTAGCGTCATACATCCGTAAACTTAACAGTCATACAAGCAACACAACATCGAACTAGGCATTCAAACATAAGTTGATAATAAATAACCAACAAAAAAAGCATTTTCACAATAGAGGCATAGGCTTCTGTAGCTTACATCAAGAAATTTACAACATAGCAAATACTTTTAGGAGCTGCGAGATGGGAGGTGAACAAAAGCACAAAATAGTTTGTGGATTTCATTCTAAATCATTTTTTTGAGTATTTTGATACGGAAAAAGAAATTCCAAGCAAAGTTGATAGCTACTGAGTTGATATAATAATAGTTGAGTAATTGACTCATTTAAAAATTAATAAAATGAATTGAATGTATTTGTGCATTGGCTGTGACAATAAATAATTTTTTAATTCAAATTTAAATGGATTTAAACTTAAACTCATTTTTAAATGAGTTGAGTAATTCTTGATATTTCATTGATTTGATGTAAAGTACTACAAACTTCTAAGAAATTAGAAGAAGTGTCTTCAACAATTTTTAGAAGCTCTAAAAAGCAAATAAAATATGATCCAAGCGAGCAAAGTTAGTATCATCGTGTGTTTTCAATCAAAATCTTAAATATCATTTAATTTTTGTAAAGTTTAGTTGTAGCTGGGCCACTTTTCAACCGTTCATATTAAGGATATGGTACACATTTTAACCGTAGGTCTATTTCATTTGAAAATACTAAAAATAGAATAAAAATCCAATAAAATTTGAGGTTGTGCCTCTGAATTGCACTTATCAACAGTGGTTTTACTCGACAATGTTTTCAACATCAAGGATTAGGTAAAACAACCATGCATCTGCTGGGATTCGAACCCAGAGCTCTAGCGGACTGAAGGTTGTGATGCTTTTGTGAGCTATTCAATTATAATTGAAAAATCTGGCCGGGTTTAAAATTGAAAATGATAAAAGCTTATGAATGCCTCACAATCATAGAACAAATATGGAAGAATAATTAGATATTGCAGATCACCAACTGCTAGATAATTATAATAATAATTATATGTGTTCATAAATTGGATTCAAATTAATTATCATCATAGAACAAATGTTCATTATCATCAATTTATTACAAGTAAAACTACTAAAATTCACAGCAAACAAGAAACACCAAGAATTAACAAAGCAGTTATTCAACTATCAAAATTACTGATCTCGTAGCATAGTAGTGATTTGGAAATTAACAAAAAAGGGACAATACTATAAAACTATAAAAGAGCATTCAAAAGTGAGAATTTAATAACTTGGCAGCATGTGAAATATGGGAGGATGTGCTACATCTAAACCTAACTACTGCAAAGTTATTTGAGAAGTACAGAGAAATTAGAAAGTCACGTACAAAAGGACTTGTTGGTCTAAGAAACTAAGTACGTTGATTTGTCTGATATTATCAATTATTGGATTTAATTATTTTAAATACGGTTCTAGTAGGAGATAACATTATGAGTTGTAGTTTACGAAACAGGCAGTTGATGAATGGTTATTTTAACGATATGCTCTGTTAGGACAGTAGGCGAGCGGTCTTCAAGAGCTTATTGAGTCGACAACGACCAGAGCTAAACCAGCTTGAATCATTTATATACAGGTTATTTCTGATTCCTTAAAGCTCACACCAAATAATGAAAATATAAGTTAGGTACATTGAAAATCGTTTCGTGAATATATTTGCAACAAAAGACAACTAGCGAGAGATTGTACTTTTTCATCAAATCTAGATTTTTTCAATATAGTAGTGGATTTATGATGTTATACTAAATTGATGATTTACAAATTAATAATTTAGATGTAAAATTAGGTGAGAAACTTGACGGAACCCGTTAGAAGCTTCACCTAGCTTCAATGGTTACTGAAGTAATAGGCAAAATATGCTGTAAAATTTTATTTTTGAAACTTCAGAATGTAACTGCTCAATCATAACATAGTATTTCCAATACATAGAACATTTATGAAGATAAAAATTATAATTATGACCATTTATTGTCTAAAACCGATCAGAAAACGCAATTGAAGGCTGCAAAACGCACATTTTTCGAAAGTACAAGGTATTGTCTGTTGAAATTTATTTTGGAAAGATGGAAAAATGACTCCAGCCCGGTCAATATTGATACAAAAATTATCAATTTAGTCTCAAATTGTAGAGCAGAATTTTTTCTACAATTTGAGAGCAAATTTATAATTTTTGAACCAGTATTGACTGAGCTGGAGTCATTTTCCCATCTTGCCAGAGTATCTTCTTTGCTCGACAGACTATACCTACTAATCAACATTTCTGCATAAAAATGTATGCAACCTTCTCATTTCTCTGTACCTTCATTTCATTTCATTTCTGTAACCTACAGAAGAGTGTGCAAGAGAGAAAGATGAAAACTAGACGATTGATGCAAACGTGAGAGAAGAAGATACGAACTATGTAAGCGAACATGACTGTGATATACAGAGTGTTTCCAGAGTAGACTAACAAAACTTCATAAGGTGTTTCCTGACATCAAAATAAAGAAAAAATCCAATAAAATTGGTCCTAAAATGCTTTATTAGCCTAGGGCGATGTCACATAATGACCGTTTCGACTGGAAAGCTTTAACATTGTAGTAGATGAGACCATTCACACTAGACCTATATGGACATTTGATTTTGTATATGCACATAGCATTTGTACATTTGTGTCGTGTCCTGTCGTGTCCGTCCTAGTGAGATATCACCCTTACCGAGATGATATAGCGGAGAATTGCACATTTTTCCATTTTTATGGTAGCCTCATGAGGGTACTCCAGTGATCAATTGTAAAGCAGAATTAGCTGATAAATCCAATAGAACAATCTTGAATGATCAATTCTAAAGTGAAATTATTTATATAAGATAATTTTATAACAGAATTGATTCTGACAGAATTATCAAATTAACAGAGTTGTTGAAGAAAACTTTCCATACTTCCGCCATCACAACCTCTGTAACAAAGTATTCGAGGACACGTGTTTACTAGAACTTTTTTCTTCAGTTTGAAAACCACTTAATCTACAGTGCGAGCATGTATCGACAGTATCGGTATGTGCCGCGAATGCCTCGCGGTGCGTTGATACTTGTGCGACTGGAACGCAGTCGATCAGCTGTGGCCAATCACATCTCTTATTTTATCCTTTTAATTTAATAGCAAGAGATGTGATTGGCCACAGCTGATCGACTGCGTTCCAGTCGCACAAGTATCAACGCACCGCAAGGCATTCGCGGCACATGCCTCGCACTGTCGATACGCGGCTTTACCGGTACAAAGCTTGTCGGTCTATTTAGAAGCATACTGTAGGTAGTTAACCTACAGAAAGAGTGTGCGAAATGGAAGATTGTACAGTTCGCAACAGAAATTAAGGCGGCTCAGTCAGCTGTTTAGATGTACATCACACCTGAAAACGCATCTATTGTTTCTTCTGATTTAAAAAAAAAATGATTTATGTCTATCAGAAACAAATATGTCGGAAGCAGTTGTAATGTCTGCATAGTTTGTTCACTTAGTGACTAAGATAATCAATCTTCATTGGTCTATAGGCTAATTCATTTTTTCTATCCCATTTCTATGTAATTTCATGAGTCAAAAGAACTTACGTATATCTTTTACTTCTGACACAGTATCTGGAGTGATATTCATTCAAAATGGATTTTAAGAGATTCCGGAAATTATCACAGAAATCAATTTTGAAAAATACACAACTCATTTGAGTCAGCATCTTTAGCAAAATAACTTCAGGAATAAACTGAACATAGGAGGACTAATGCATGTTTTCTCAATCAATTTAGTAGAAATGTTGTTTAAAGCGCCAAAAACATGATCATTTTATTGTTACAGAGGATACTATGCTCATAATTAGATGAGCTGACACACCAGTCATATTGACATGTTATCAATGACAGTGATGATGCTATATAGCAAGGAATAAACTGAAAATAGGAGGACTTATGCATGTTTTCTCAATCAATTTACTAGAAATTTTGTTTAAAATGTTAAAAACAAAATTTTTTTATTGTAAAAGAGGATGCTAAACAGGCTAAGCCTAGTTTTTCTCTTACAAATTATAAAGTGTATTATTGTAGATCAAGATCATTGTAATAATTGTATTAATAAGTGACAGTTATCTGTTTAGTTTTAGTTTTTTGTGACGGTTATTAGTTTAATTTTTTTCTCAGCTCTTTGTCTATCGTCTGAAAATATCATAATATGATAAAATTATGTTTAATAAATAAAAAATTATGTTTTTGAACTTTTTAAAAGAACTATAACTTATGCCACCATTTGTGGAAAATGAGGTTATCTGGCGAAGTGGAACAACCTTGGGTCTCCCCACTATTAGAAGCCATACGCTAAATAATAAAAATCATACTATGATACAGTAGTTGACAAAATCTTTTGTATTCATTATATTTTCTAAATGAATTTATCTAGACAGCTGGTCCAGTACAGTTTGTTTGATTATTTGCAGAAAATCGATAGAAAGCTGAGCGAAACATCAAGTTGACTGTCACTTATTTATCAATACAATTATTACAATAATTAACATCATAATTAGAAAGAGGAAAAATAGGCTTCGCCTGCACTATCTTTCCAATTTTGAAGAGTAAGTCCAAAAGGTTATGTAAATTTCACATCATCTGTTTATTAAACAATGAACGTACAAAGTCACCGTAATTTTTGTTGCGAACTCTATCAAACATGAGCGAGACGATGAGGTGAAAATGCGAGAGGAAATAAAATTGAAGCAAAAGGGAGAGAGTGCTATGGCGATTGTGTGTGATAGAAAGAGAAAGAATGAGAATGCGAAAGAATGTCGGCTAGTTGTACCTGCAACTGTGCGCTCCATGTGGGACTAGACTCCACTAACGTGTGCATAAGCTGGCTCCAGTCCTTTGAGGCGGGGCAGCGCCAACACACACACATTCAACACTTAGCAACACTCGCACGCACGCGCACACGCCCATCAAACAGCCACACACATATTTATAATACACATGGTACAACAAAACTGTGGTGACGATCTTCAATCTCATTCATAATTTTAATGATTCAAACTTTAATGATCAATGAGTACAATTATTGTTGTAAAAATAATAATTATTAATGTATTTAAAGTTCAGCTGTTCACTTTGTCGAATGACTCAAATGTACGACACGTTTGTGAGAACGGTCCAGCTGACAAATGTATTGTGTTTGAAAAAAACAAAAGCTGATGAAACAACAATATATTTCTTCATATTGTACCAAAGCATAGCTTCAATAAAAGCTATAGCTCCTTTCAATAGAAGCATAACTTCCTTTAATAGAAGGCCCTGCCCTAATAATATGGCAACGTCGCACCGTAGACACTGTCTTTCCATATGAAAGCATTGTACAGATACAAATACAGATACAAATCATGCATGTTGACTTGGTTTTTCTCATTTTTGTGCATAATTTCCATGGAATGGGTTCATGAAACTCTTCGTATAGAATTCCTTTTGTGTTTTTTTGTAATAGCCTTGGTTGTGATAGAGATTAGCAAGAAAGATTAAGATTAGACAATTATTTATTAAAATAGCTAATGATTTGTAGCGAGTCAAATGTGAGAACGCACACAAGAAACGCATCCATTGGAACAGCTGATTGAAAAATGATTTCAATGCTTTTAAATGGACCCAATTTCCTACTCTACATAGTTGCCAGTTCTAAGGTCATGGCCTTCTATTAAAGGAAGCTTTGATAGAAGGCCCCGGCCTAGTAGAATGACAAAATTGCAACGTAGGTATAATCATAATTACATGATGTAGCGAGGAATAACTATATTCATCTATGGTATAATCTAACATATAACATCATTAAGTAGCCTACAGTTACAAATCATGCATGTTGACTTAGATTTTCCCTCTTTTAAGAAATAATTATCATGAAACTTTTCTGGAAGAATTATGCCCGGTTTTTCCAAGCACAGTCAAATTTGAGGGACCCTCAAGTTCACTACAATTCCTATACTTATCATAGAAAATATGAAAATTTTGTCCCTCAACTTTGGGTGTGCTTGGAAAGAGCCGGCATTACTCTTGTGCTTTCTTTACGGGATTATGATAGAAATTAGCTTGAAAGGTTGTAGATAGAAAATTATGTCGTAAGATAGATATGATTATGATTATTAAGATAAAAGATAGCAAGTCAAATGTGAGAACGTACACAAGAAACGAATTGTTGAAACAGCTGACTTAGTAATGATAGTAATGCTTTTAAATGGACCGACTTTCCTATATTGTTGCAAATTTCAAGACCATGGCCTTATTAAAGGAAGCTAAAAATAAATTCAGACTGTTGCTAATAGCAAAGACAATGTACTGTTAATTACTGTTAACAGTACATTGTCTTTGCTAATAGCTATTTGTATTCTATATAGCAAAAAAAATTGAGTTGACATAAACTATTCAACTAGAACATATACAAACTTAACCTTAAAGATGGATGAAATCTTATGAAAATTGATTGATCAATCTTCTGTAATTAAATATTTTTACAATAACATTTTCCTTTTGAAAATTTAGAAATTGATAAAATCAAATGAAATACTCGAGTTGAAGATCGTCTTAATGCTCACATACAAATACACACATTTCATCACTATTTTTACACTCAACACATTTAAAACCTATAAATATTCGGCAAATAACAACAAAAATGATGGCAAATTCAAAACCCTTAATGTATTCCTGTGTAACATCTTAATATGCGATTACAGACAGCTGAGTTTCATTATATGTTCTTGATAAATACAGTAGGGTGTATCAACGGTATAGTCTGTCCAAGTAAAGAAGACATTCCGGCAAGAAGGAAAAATGTCTCCAGCTCGGTCAATATTGGTTCCAACATTTTAAATTTGATCTAGATCAGAATGTTTCCTACAAATTGAAACAAAATTTATCATTTTTGAACCAATATTGACCGAACTGGAGTCATTATCCCATTTTTACGGAATGTCTTCTATGCAGACTTTGAACAGACTATAAATATCACGAGTTTTTCTGAATAGTTGAGAAATTCAAAGCCATAACATCCAATTTCACCATTCATTGTAATACCATAATAACGTTGGCCTTTGAAAATCCTCAATGCTTTTCTACACTCCAAGTTTTTTCATAAATATGGAGAACTAGCCGGCAGGCTCGCTTCGCTCGCCTTCTCCGCCTAGCCAGGGGGCTCCGCCCCCTGGACCCCAGACAGTATCAGCAGTGTCAGTAAGTCAAACAGGCTCGCTTCGCTCGCCTGCATAACCTATGTCAGTGTAGACTGAGACAAACAGGCTCGCCTCGCTCGCCTGCAAATTCCGTTCAGAAGGGATTCAAAACTTATTGAACACAGCATTTCTAGACCTAATCTGGACCTGTTCCCCAAATTTCGATATTTTCTACCAATTTATTCTCGAAAAATCCAAGAAAAACTCTGAAAATTCCGGAAAATAGTAAAACGCTGATATTGAGCGTATAACCTTGGGAACTACCTATATCGGACATAGTTTGAAACTTGATTCAATATCTTCCAAATTAGTTAGCATTGAATTTACAGTAAGGTAGTATCAAGGCGAAAGATATGCAACCCGCAATACATCTACAATTTTGAAAACCTGATTACTGGCGTAATCTTGAACGGATATCAAAAATATTTTAACACATCATTTTTAGACCTTATCTGAAACTGCCCACCGAATAACAACATTTTCTACCGATTGGTTCTTGAAAAAATTAAGAAAACGCCGAAAAACTATAGAAAAACTTAAATATTTGGCGTATCCTTGAAAAGTTCCTAAAATCCGTTCTTAGCGCGTGTCTAAACGTCCAACTGAACATGTCTGCCAAATTTGAACGCATTCGGTTCAGTGGATTTTTAGTTCTGGTGATGAATGAATGAATGAATGAATGAATCAGTCAGTCAGTCAGTGCCATTTCGCTTTTATAGATATAGATTTGAATAAAAAAAATGCATTTGAATAAAAAAAAAGTTTAGCTTTTAGGAGTGAAGTGAAGCTTCAAAACAAAATGGAGTGTATAAAAGCCCTTAACATCAAATCTAAGAAATTCATGAAAGCATGTTTAGTTTCCCACAAACTACAGAGTTGTAAAATGGGCTCAAAAGTATCGTTACTGATAAAAAATATTCAAATTTGGGCATACCGGTAATAGAAAATATTCTCATGTCTTCTAATGGTGGGGAGACCCTTACGGGTGGGTTCTACCTCGCCAACTTTTACTTGCCAAATACTGGTCACCCATCCACGAGGATGCTCAGCTTCACGATCACAAAGCGACCTCCCTCACCGAGTGGTCAGTACCCAGTACAATTTAGGCATAGTAAAGGTTCAAATAGACCTAAGAGCATTGCTGATATCTACCGTACTAAACTTTACCCCATAGCATACGGTATCTTACTAAAACTGAAGTGAAGATTGATGTAAAACTAACTGATCGAGATTACATCTCAACTGTCACTCCCTTCACGATTCAAGAAAGATGGATTATAATTTATTGATAAACTTCAACTAATGATTCTTCATAGAACTACAGTGATAGACCTATTATAAAACTATTATCGTGAGTGATAAGTAGTGCATGTACTAAGAATGCAATAAGTTTAAATCAAGTAACGGAGAACTTAGTTGTAGATGAAAACTTTCTATTTTAAGTTACCCAATTTGTATTTTCAGATTTGAAACGAATTTATCCTAAATAACCATAAGCAAATTTGAAGAAGAGTAATGCCGATTTTTCCAAGCTCACTCTAAGTTGAGGGACCCTCAAATTTTGATGAACAGCTGACATTTTCTATGATAAGTATAGGAAATGTAGTAAAGTGTAGTAGACTTGAGGGTCCCTCGAATTGTGACCTCTAGGGTCCCTCGAGTGTGCTTGGAAAAACCGGGCATAACAGTTTCAAAAGACATGAAACTTTATTGGATTCCTAATTAATCTTTTCAAAATAAGGAAGTAATTTATAGTTAAATATATCTTTGAATATTTTTAAAATGAATGTTTTAAATAGAAGCTGGCGAAACGAAAGAATAGAGTTTCCACCACAAATCAATATTTTAGGTTTTTTTTATATAAAAAAACTCATTCCCTAAACTCTAAAAAATCAATCCCATTATCACAACAGATTACAATAGAAATGCAAGCATTGGTTAATTCAATTAATCCATTTTTATCGATTTCACTAACAAAATTCATTTATTCATAGATCGACACATAATCATAAAATTATTATTTGAAACAGGAACAATCATTACTACTTCTTTCCTGAATTTCAACACAAAATGCAGTTCAAAATAAGGAAATGATTACTAAAAATATCATCCGTTCTTTTAATCTATTGAAGTACTCACATGAAGCCTATAACTTACTCGCAAATTGTGAGAAGCAGGATGCATGTGGTCAATGTATGAAGTTTATAACAATCTCACCTATAGAATAACTTCTTTATTTTAATGACGTGGCGAAGTTTGGACAGTAATGTCCACTCTACCACTTAACCACTATAGTTAAAATTGACCTGTACTTGAAAATTAAGTATTAATATTGTATTTTTTATAGTTAAGTAATGACTTTTGTCAATGCAATTCAATTGTTTGTGACGATAAATAATTTTTGATTTGATTTGACAGTTAGAGGAATCATAAAATTAACCAATGAATGCATAATCGAACAAATGTATAAATTTTTCTTGTTTTTTTTACTTGAATTTCATATACTTTCATCATATTGTTTATTAATATCTAATTTTGTGTAATTCATTTGTTCTTAATGAGGTTTGTTTTGGCTTAGAGCTGTAAACCTCTAATTGTTGTATCACGTTTGTAATAAATAAATAATCCTAATCCTTCGATCATTTCACAATTATTATTTTAAAATCAATCTCTCTCCTCTAATCAATCAACCCCTCTCATGTAGCTATACGTCTCCTCAGACCTGGCAAAGGAGATTATAATCAATCAATCAATAAATTTCCAACAGGAATACAGTCAGGGCCAATTCAAATCACATTTATATATAGCCTACGTATAACAACAGTGAGAATATATATAGATATACTCACCACGCCCTGTCAGCACAGGAAGAGATCAAAGTCAAGAATCAATTTACTAATTTATAATTAGAGTATTACACATTACAACAACTCTTACAACACTTCCACACTTCAAATTTAAACTGCCGACTTGAAAACAAATGTGCAACAAAAACATCAAAAAATATTCGATTACTACAATAAGTGAAACACGATTCAACTGATTCAATAAGCAAGTATCATTATATGCTAATTTAGTTGGGATTAGTAGGCCTACATTACAAGGGTAGCCTACATGAAATACAAATATAATGAAAAATTGAGATGATTGATATGAAATCTTACTGGTGAATAAAAACTAATTAATAATTGTTATATTGGAGTCAATTAGATTTCTTTAATGACATTACTGGTCTACAAAGACTATATTCTCAATACGGAGAGTATACAGTCCCTGTAGTACCCTATTAGTACAGTCCCTGTACTAATACTGGAATAAGCCATTGTCTATTCAGTATTGTCTATTGCACCACGATAAAATACAGAAGGGACAACATAACTAACCATGTTGATATAAAATACAAAATTAGAAAAAGTAAAGAGGTAACCTGCTTCTTTTTAATTCATGAGTCTTTCAATTTAATAAGAACGGGGAATCGATGAAATTCTAGATTAAAGTCTAGAAACCACTATATAGTAAAAAATTGTACTATATTAACACAATTGTAAAAAATCATCTTTATTAATTTCTATACATGAATCTCCATTCATCTTTCTACCACACAAGACATATTTAAAATAATTTACATGTTATATAATTAATTTGAATAACAATATAATGTTATATACATAATTTGAATTATACCTGTCAACGTCATTTGAAATATTAGGTAATTGAAACTAAAAGAGGAAGAAATGAATCCACCAGTTCAATATCAACCGTTTTTGAACAGTAAACAAATTCAAACAACTACTAGAGAAACCTTCTTATAACTTATCAATTTCTATGTATTTTGGAAATGATCTAGCCTCTGGGTGGTATTATTGTTGGGGGGGGGGGGTTGTTGATCCGGGAACCAGGCTTGCCCCCTTGCTTTCATCCTGATTACGCCATTGCATTAGAAACACTAATTAAAAACAAACCCTGTTTGCACTAAGCACACTTTCGGATAAGCCTCAATAAATCCAATAAGCCAAGGCCAGGTCTGAATAGGGAATAGGGTATGTTATTACAAACTCTTCAACTCCAGTCAAAGTTAACGAGACAAACTTCAAATCGCGATGGTGAGATGAGAGAAAGAGAGAAAGAACAATCACATTCCAACACATTCCACCTTTGTCACTCACCGTCGCGTCATGATTAGGCGTCCTCCATTTTGAATTCGCCTAAATACAGCACCAATTGTCAATAAATAATAATAGTAATAATGAAATAAAACACACTGATGTTGTCAATTTAATAGACAAGGAGTCAGTCGATTTTTTCAACAATCATAATAAACAACTTATAGAAAACTAGCTTTAACTAAATTGAAACCTCCCTATAGGCTTAGTACGTATAAGATACAGATACAATCCAGTACGAAGCTATATAAAATAAGACCCTAGATTTACTAGATATTGAATGCGAATTCGAAGTTGACCTAAGTTAGAATATTAATTTTACACCACTGGCGGCTCGTGCCCACGAAACAGGTGAAGTGCCCGTATACTTTCCTGTACAGCACTTTACCTGTTTCGTGGGCACGTGCCGCTACTGTATAAATACACTAACACAGTATCGCAGATAAGACTATATTTACTCACATATTTGGTTAGTGTTGGACTCAAATTTTCATTGTTAGTCTTTTACACATAATGGGTTAGTCTATGACGTTAGGTTCCAAGTAACTGAAGGGGTGTACCCTTGAGTGAGCCTGTCTACGCGATGAAGACATTCTGGCAGAATGGGAAAACTACTTCAGCTTGGTCAATATTGGTTCAAAAATTATAAATTTCGTCTCAAATTGTAGTAAACAATCTGATCTACAATTTGAAAACAAATAATTGGGCTAGTGATGTATAGTCTGTCCAAGCAAAGGAGGCATTCTGATAAGATGGAAAAATGACTCCAGTTCGGTTAATATTGGTTCGAAAATTATAAATTTCGTCTCAAATTGTAGTAAACAATCTGATCTACAATTTGAAAACAAATAATTAGGCTGGTTATGTATAGTCTGTCCAAGCAAAGAAGACATTCTGGCAAAATGGCAAAACTACTTCAGCTTGATTAATATTGATTCAAAAACTATAAATTTAGTCTCAAATTGTAGATCAGAATGTTTCCTACAATTTGAGACCAAATTTATAATTGTTGAACCAATATTGACCGAGCTGGACTCATTTCCCCATCTTGGCAGAATGTCTTCTTCGCTTAAGACAGACTATAGCATTTTAATACAGTAAGGTTACTCACCATATTGAATTGTTGGAAGTGCTGTTCTAAGGCATTGGCTTGTGCTTGTGAGAATATAAAGTTGTTGTGCTCGTTTGTCGGGAACGAAGGAACTGTGCTGGTGCTGCTGGCTGGAGACAGGGGACTTGTCGGACTGCTGCAGATTGGACTGCTTGTGCTGCCATACTGAAACAAATTTGAAACGAACAAATTTTATAAACCAAATCAATTTCATTTGTCTCTTTGAGCAGTTGTGAAGTTGATATTATTGTGGTAGTTATCCATAATAAATGAAAAGACAAGATGTTGTCAAACCAGTGATTTATTATTTCTTTACAATTGCGACTTGGTTTCCAAGTATTTTAAGCAAAGGATGAATGAATGATGATTAATGATGATGAAGATTTAAGATTTAGGTTATATGTCTATCCACAATGTCCACTTTCACTTTCAATATCCATATTAGAAAATCGAGATACCGGTTTCGGTTGTTACACCATTATCAATCTTTGGTAAACAGATTTTCTAATAAATCAGTGGTTTGACAACATCTTGTCTTTTCATTTGTCATCGGATATACACTAATATTACATTACATTACATACAATTTACACACTAAAAACGAATTTGAATCAAGTAGATCATGTTTTAGAATACTATAATCTGTCCAAGCAAAGAAAATACTCTGGTAAGATGGAGAAATTGCTCTAGCTCGGTCAATATTGATTCAAAAATGATTAGTTTAGGTCTTAAATTGTAGGAAACATTTTGATATCCAATTTGAGACCAAAATTAGTTTTAGAATAATATAGTCTGTCCAAGCAAACAAGGCATTCTGGTGAGATGGAAAAATTACTCCAGCTCGGTCAATATTGGTTCAAAAACTACAAATTTGGTCTCAAATAGTAGATAAAAATGACCTACAATTCTAGACATAAATTGATAACTTTTTAACCAATATTGACCGAGCTGGAGTTATTTTTCCAGCTTGCCAGAATGTCTTCTTTGCTTGAACAGTCTATAATTATTGGAGATGACTTTTCCAGCGCATCATCAGCTATTGTGAAAAAATCGTTCGCCAGAATTTTGTTTAAAACTTAAATATCTTGTAGAGCTGTCGCCAAGAAGTCAGGCAGTTTCGTCTGCTCTTTGTGCGCTTCAACAGCTGATGTTGTCGATTAGAGTTGTCATTCAGCTGTGCCTGGACGATGTTTTTTTGAATGAAAAGAGACAATAGATGCTTTGCATCAGCTGTAATTAGTAGTTTGCATCACGTACAAGAGACAGACGAAACCGCCCAACGTTTTGGCGTCAGCTGTAACAATAAAAAGTCAATACATAGTTATCAAATTCTTCTAGCCTACTTCTTATTTCACTTACCTATTCAATTCTCATTTAAATATTCTATTTTTTTAATTCATTCAATACATACAGAGTGTTTCAGGAGGAATGTGCAATACTTCTCAGGCTGATTCCTTACACCAAGTAGACAAAAATGTTCCATTGGACCAACCCCCAAAAACGATTTATTACCAAGATAACAATGGCGGAAAATTAAGATTTTTCAAAATATATTAATTTTTCTAATTTTTTAGAGGCTTTAGAGAGGTTTTAAAATAATCAATTCCTATGTAGAATTAGGAATTCCAGTTAAAAGGGTTATAACTGGATAAGGAGCCATAAAATTATATTTTTCATTAATAGAAGTTCAAGAGAGTCGGATTCTAAAGAAAAATTTAAATGTTTGCGATTGTGTAAATCTTACCCAAATCTCAGAAATAGCAATAAAACATCGCAAAATTGACAAAACATAGCACAAGTGATGAATTTGTGTTTAGTAGCGACATTAATAAAAAATACAATTTTATGATTCCTTATCCAGTTATAACCCTTATTGTTGAAAAATGGCCTTTTTTAGCATATTTTTTCAATCATCTCAATAACCGTTATAATTACAAACTTAGAACTGGGTTCATTGAATTTCTCAGCTAAGTTTACATAAGAATTGCTTATTTTAGAACCTTACTAAAGCCTCTAAAAAATTAGAAAAATTAATATTTTTTGAAAAATATCAATTTCCAGCCTTTGTTATCTCGGTAACAAAGCGTTTTTGGGGGTTGGTCCCATGGAACTTTTTTGTCTACTTGGTTTAAGGAATCAGCCTGAGAAGTATTGCACATTCCTCGTGAAACACTCTGTATATCACATTTAATCATCATGCGATTATTCTTGAAAGTAAATGGATTTATTGAGAACAATCAATTCACACAACAGAACATTTAAAAGTAATTTACATAAGCAGTGATCGACTTAAGGTAGATTTCCATTACTAAAAATAGCGTGCACATAATATGTCGGGCACAAGATTCAATAGAAACACGTAGTTGTATGAAGCAATGTAAACCAAAAATCAGCTGACCAGTGTGCGTTGCTCTATACAACTTCCGTGTTTCTATTGCATCCTGTGCCCGCTACTTGGAGTAATGAAAACCTACCTTGAATCGATATCTGCTCTATGAAATACTTTTACTATGAAAATGGCACATGTGCCCATTAGACTTTTGTATTAATGGAAACCTACCTTTAACGAACAATAAAAAGTGACAAAAAAGATAGAAGGAGGAAAGAATGAAGCAACGATTCGTGTAAATTGAAATTTTACAACAATTGAGAATTGAGAATTTCAACATAAATACGATAAGTACATTCCAAACACGTGTAAAAGAGGAATAGATTAATGAACAGAAAATATTTTGGGAGTCAAAAACCTGATTATAGTATATTTAACAGGCTTTCAATTGTTATACACCTAGAGAAGTTCATCTTTTAGAATCATGTGTCAATTCAGTAACATATCTCATTTTATTTAAACTTACAAGGAAACTTCAAACTCCTCAAAAGCTCTGAGCTAGATGCTCAAAAACTTGCATAGTTATTGAAACCAATAAAAAATCATTATTATTATTAATCAATGATTAGCTATGATTTGAATAGGGTAACCTATCGTACTAACTCCTACTATAAGAGAACAAAAAATAAATTCAAATTCGTTTTTCAAGTTGTTTAACCCGTAATATAAAAAGCTTTCAAGAATTTTGAAACTTATTGAAAAACAATGACTAACCATCAATCATTCGAAATTAATATGTATCCATGTCTTACTATACCTATACTTACTATACCTATACTCACTATACCTATACTTACTATACCTATACTATACCTTACTATACCTATTCCTGTTACATGGAACTCAAATAAAGAACTCAAATCCCTTCCAAAAGCTATGGACGATCAAAACTTACAGAAATATTACAAAATATGATTATTCATTAGAAATTACCTTCTTATAATGTGACTATACAGCAACTGGAATAAATTCCTTTCATCTTTGATTGTATCAACCTGATATAGTCTGTTCAAGCAAAGAAGACATTCTGGCAAGATGGGAAGAAGACTCCAGCTCGGTCAATATTGGTTCAAATCAGAAAACATTCTGATATTCAATTTGAGACCAAATTTATAATTTTTGAACTAAAATTAACCGAGCTGGAGTCATTTTGCCATCTTGCCATGATGTCTTCTTTGCTTGGACAGAGTATATCTGTGAGCGAATACACGTATAAAAATCAATTAAGTTAAAATAAAATCAATTTTATTGATTTTTTTTGGGTGGCTCGTTGGAGGAGTGATAAAGCGCCGGTCTGATAACCAGGTGGACCCTGGTTCGAATCCCAAGCGGAGAACAATTTTTGACCACAGCACAATCACATAGATACGACCACCCCGTCTTTCGGAGGAGACGATAAGCCGTCGGTCCCGACTACCTAAAAAGTAGTCGTCATCTTTCATCCATTTCATTACCCACGCACAAGCCTATGAGCTTATGTGGGCTTCACCCTCATAAAAACACAAAAAAAACAAATTAATATAAAATTAATAAAATCAATTAAGTTACCTCAATTTATAAAAAACCACAATCTATGATAATTTAATTAGTTATCGTTATTAATCAATCATTAACTCTTAATATTGCAACAGATCGGAGTCTATGTAAAAAACCAGAAAATCCCAACTTCATTCAAACACCACACCACTCATGACAATTTTACATGGGAAATGAGACTGTAAAAGTGCAGTGTTTCAATTTAATTTTGTTGAACTTACATCGACACTAAGTCCTGGCGAATTACGTGGACTTGGCCTACTTGGAGAGCGATAATTTAAAGAATTCACTACATTCTGAAAAAAGAAAAATAGCCGTAATAAAAAAACAAAACTCAATGCGAGCAGAAAGTTTTTCACCAGAAATAAACAATAAGGAACTAATTAATGCAAACAAGAAATCTAACTACTAGGACAAAAATAATACCTTTCAAGATATCATAAACAATAATTATTTCTTATAGAGAAAAAAAAAACAAATCAATGCGAGTAGAGAATTTTACTACAAGCACGAAAATAGCTCACAGAGAACATGGAGATTCAAGCAAATGCCTCTCTACTAGTGTAGAAGTAATCTATCAAGACTAATGTAGCAGAAGCAGAAGATCTTCTACATTCGATAAGGACCATACCATTACAGGAGAAGTGATTCATGCATACTAACTAGTTAATATTGAAAATTCTAATAGGAGAAAATTACAACTAAATAAACAGATCAAGTCGAATAGAAATGAACATAGTAAGTAAGGTAGACCCGTTGCAAATATAGGTATTGTGTATTATGAATTTTTATGAAGTCTGTTTTCACAAGACTTCAAGAAGTTTAATCTTCTTGAAAGAGACTAAGAAAGAGACAAAGAAAGGACAAGAAGTTTTGTCTTCAATTATGCATAGTTTATACGATGCCAATTGGCGAGAGGCAATTGTCATGAGATAACTGTTGCCGGGCGCAAACAGCTGATATTGTCAATTGAAGTTTTTGTTTTGGCAATGCCTAGATGATGGTTTTAAAATCAAAGGATTCAATAGATACTATTCACTTCAGCTATAAATTTCAGAAGACAATTTATTGTCAAGAGACATTTCGGAGCTTCAAACATCGATTATAAGCTCTGCTTATATCAGTTGTACATACGTTATAAAATACAATACAACTTATGTAAGCAGAGCTATAATCAATGAACGAAGCTTCGACCTGAACGCACCGTTAGAGAGGCTACCAACGCTTTGAAGCATTTACTTTCAATAAGACACGAATATCAAACTAAACAAAAACAATAACTGTAAATAGGAATGCAGGCAACGAGAAGCTTTCTTCATATAAAATTTTCAATACAAAACCTTCCTATTCGATTGTTCAATTTGATACGTGTATCATTTATAGTTCGTGATTGATACCCAAGGCTAGTAAATCTACCAGGTGGGTTATCTCTCTCGAAATTATTAAGGAACTATAAAGACTTTATAGAGCCTTAGAAAGTATTTATAGAGCCCTAGAAATTATGGTTCACGAACCTGACGTCACTAATTTTCTACAGTGTTGCACTCTAGCGCCCAAAATGGAAAGCACAGCTGATGAAAATGTAAACATAACCTATTTTTGTTAGTGTTGAAGAATATTATTGTTGTAATGGATTATGATGAGTTGAGAACATCACAATTAACAAGGAAACAATATTTTTAAGTTGTACTAGTTGTTTTGTAGTAAAATATGACGATTTTCATTTTTATAATCGTAATCCGGTAGTTTGAACCAATATTTTTCTCTCAACGAGAGCGCTAGCTTCTCGAATTATTGGCCCGAATTTATGACAACAATAGCATTATATTCTTCTATTATCACAACATTATTCATTATTATTAGACTGTAATAACACTCAATAATTTATTTCATCATTTCTACATATTTTCACAATTCTTTGTTATTGAGCTTTTCACGTGGTATTTTTTTAATATTTAAATTCTCTGTGGAAAAGCTGGAAAATTGGAAACCTATATACGTGTCGAATCATAAATAAATAGGTATAGAGCATAATGTAAAGAATAAAATTAGTGACGTCATCCGGCAGGAAAAAAGTGGACTGCTGGGCTCTTATGGACGCTGGCCTACCTGGTAGATTTACTTACCTTGATTGATACCTTCACTCAAGAAAAATTCTAATTTTGCGCTATTATTTTGTAGTTGGAGGGCTCAACCACAAACTTATGAAGCGCAAACTATAGGAAGTAAATGTACACAACCATTAGAGACAAGCAAAGACAAGAGCATAATATAGAGTGCTCAGCTAAACCGTTCCACTCTAGTACTGTATATGGCAATAGTCTATCCAAGCAAAGAAGACATTCTGACAAGGTGGGAAAATGAATCCAGCTCGATCAATATTCGTTAAAGAATTATAAATTTGGTCTCAAATTGTAAATCTGAATGTTTTCTACAATTTGAGACCAAATTAATAACTTTCGAACCATTATTGACCGAGCTTGAGTCATTTTCCCATCTTGCCAGTATGTCTTCTTTGCTTCGAAAGACTATATACCGTAAATAGTCTGCCCAAGCAAAGAAGACATTCTGGCAACATGATAAAATGACTCAACCTCGGTCAATATTGGTTAAAAAAAGATAAATTTGGTCTCAAATTGTAAATCTGAATGTTTTATACAATTTGAGACCAAATTAACAACTTTCGAACCAATATTGACCGATCTGGAGTCATTTTCCCATCTTGCCAGAATGTCTTCTTTGCTTCGACAGACTATACCTGGGATCTTGTGCTGCTTTTAATAGAAGTGAATCGGAAACGTTAATAGAAATCCAAACTAAAACTGACCATCGACTGCGGTGGCGTGGTTTGCGGACTGAGGGGCGCCTGTTGTGACGTCACCTGCGGCTGGGGCGACGCCGCCGAGTGGTAGATGAACTGCTGCTGCTGCTGCTGCTGTTGGTGGTGATGATTCTGCTGATGCGGCGAATACGACGATGACGATGATGTCGATGTGGTGTCTACACTATTTTCTAACTTTACACCCTGTAACAACAAAAGAAAAGCCAAGGTTACTCACAGGGTGGCCATTTAAATTAATACTTTTTAAATATTTAATTTAAATTAAAATCCACTATATTTTTGCCAAATCTCATAATATCCATCTCATAATCTCCTAGATCAATTCTCAGATAATTTGCGCAAATTTAGTAAAAAATGTTATGAAGCTCTCAATTTATAGATGTTCAAACTGTTTGTAAACTATAATTTCAATTTTTAGTTCAACTCATCTTGACTTTATTCTAAAATACCTATATAATTGTAGTTCTATCTATAATATACCTATTCTCTACTTAATATGATAGTCATTTCACTTTTCCGATTATAAATATTTATATTACCTTTCCTCATATTGTATGTTTAGTTTAATCTAAGACATTTTTCCATTGCTGTACCAATTTTTCTTGTTTTTTTTTACTGGAATTTCATTTGCTTTCATCATATTGTTTATTAATGTTTAATTTTGTGTAATTCATTTGTTCTTAATGAGGTTTGTTTCGGCTTAGAGCTGTAAACTTCTCATTGTTGTATCACGTTTTTAATAATAAATAGATGAATAAATAATATTCACATTAAAACAATACCTAAATCATATGTAATTTAAAAAACTTCTTACCAAGAGTTATCTTACCTCTGCCTGTTCTAGTTCTAAAATTCTCTAGCTTTCAATGCAAAATTGAAAGTGAAGATAGTATTTTAAATGCTAGAGATTTCACATGTCATATCAATTGAAAGAAGTTGGAAAACAAGTGAATTATTTCAAGTTTGTCTTTAATCCTCACTATAATTAACTCACAGAAACATAACCTTCTCTGGACTGAACTTTTCATCAAAATTGGGATCGAGATAGTGAAGGGCATGTGCCTGTTTCTCTTTCCCTATCATGATTATGATTGTGTGTGTGTTGTCTCTCTCTGAATAAATAAATAAATAATTCGAAAATTTGAAAAAATTAACAAACTGCTATAAAGCGTTTCTCACCAATGTAGCCAATGTATTTCATTTGATGAAATGAAAATATTCTTCATTAGGCGGAGTTGGGACTAGAAAGTCCTTTCTTTCCCTCAAGCTTAAATCCTCACCAATAATTTATTCAATCAATTAAATACAGAAGGCGAGTTACAATACTAGGCATAATGCCCAAAACTGTTACTCATAAACCTTGCATCCACTCATCCGATTATTTATTTTTTTTAATTCAAAAGCATGTCAATAGATACATTGAAATACCACAATCAACAAAACTCCATTCTATAAAGCAATCGCTCATTTTCGACATAATACTACGTTTAAGATTGAATTTCATGCTAGTGCCTTATTTAGTTGCAATACTGTTTCGTACTTCAGCCTAAGGTAGTTGTGAGGTTATGGATTAGGACTAAAACAAACTACAATTTACATTCACTGAAACTTCATTAATGCACAATAAATAATTAAAAACTTACGAAACTGCTTCATCGAGTTGAGACTTGTTGGGTTGAAATGAAATTTGATCGGTAAAGGAATGATATTTCCAAAATTGATTTTCGATAATGAGGGTTATACTGATAAAAACTGTTAAGAATGTTGAAGAGTATTGGAATCCAATTGAAAATTGGTTATTAAAGTCTCTGGAGTTTACAAAATAACTGCTGCCGACAGGAAATCAATCCCATATTACAATATTAGAGGCAAGTATCATTTCTGAGTTGAATTTTTAAAAATCACAGGTTTATTGAAAGAATTCTTGAAAGATCAAATTTCATCCAATAAAAAGCTTGTAACTATGTGCGAAAAACCCAGTATTTTAGTGAAATGAACTTTACAGCTAGCAAACGTTATTAGTAGTAATTTGTAAATTGTAGAATAAATTAATGAAAATAAGAAAGAGGAATCACGTTATTAAAAAAAGAAATATAATTGGAGATTGTAATAACTCGTCTCATAATTTCCAAGGTGATAAATTAACCTCGCGATGAACTTTTGCCAAGGTTGTTCTATTAAATACATAGTAAAAAGTTCTCAAAAGATCATTGCTCTTAGAAAGTTTCTTAGACACATGATTATGACAAAGTTTAAGTCATGACTATGTATGTCTAAGAATCTTGTAGTAGGAGTATCCTACTATATATAGGTAGGTGGGAGTACCTCCTAAAAAAATCTATATATAAAAATACATTGATTAGAACAGCCGCTATTTTGACAGAATCTCATCTCCCTAAGTGACAATAATAAATAAAGTTTTTAGTAGCAATAAGCGGAATAGTAAATAATAAATAATAACAAAATATACCTGTACTAGGATGGTCAATACACAGAGTGTTTTAGGAGGAAGGTACCAAATTTCTCAGGCTGATTCCTTACACCAAGCAGTGGAAGAAGTTTATTCTAAGTTGTATGCGTACTTTATAATATTGTTGGGTGTTGTATAAATATAAAAAAGATATTAAATTGAATTGAAAAGTTCCATACGACATAACCCCAGAGACGCAGACGCTTTTTCATAGATAAGAAAGGTTATTCATAGAATAACGAGGTATAATTCACGAGATAACGAGTTTTTTCATAAAATAATTTTATAATTTTCATGGGATCCATTCCGGTACCGAAATAATAATTTCCTATGTGAATTAGACGAGAAATTCAATGAAACCAGTGAGAATTTTGTATACTGAACAGATATTGAGGTAATGTGGGAAATATATTAGAAACTCAATTTCATACCTTCAAATCAATATAGCAAGGATACCTCATTGTTTATTTATTTTATTTTTTATTCATTTTATTTTGTTGATTAATATTTTGTAAACATGATCGAGATCCGTGTAAACCTGCTGTTAAAGATGAAAAATAATTTTCAAGAAGAAATGTACAGGAACGTTCTCGTCTAAACGCACAAAAACAGGATTTAAAGCAGATAAAGCAGCAATCTTTTCAATTGTGCTTTTTGTCCAAATCCAATTTGTGAGATTTAGGTGCGTTTTAGGCGAATAGCTTATTGAAAATTCATTCTCTTTCATCGGATTCAATTCCCTACAATATTGGTTGATTAAAAATACTGATCGACAAAAAGAAATCCTATTTATATCCTTTAAATAATTTAAAAGTCCTTTAATTTAATTTAAATTCCTTTAATTTTTTAAAAGTTGAAAAATCAAGTATTTCAGCATATTTTGCCCATTAGGCTATTCTAATAATCATTAAAGTTACAAATTCTCAACCAGTTTTACATGCTAGTTGGTAATTTTGACCCACAAATTCTTTTCAAATTATAAACTTCATGGGAAATTGTACTACCTCGGTAACAAATCATTTCTGGGGTAAGTCCTATGGAACGTTTTTCACAACTTAATACAAGCGTCTACATTCACTAACAGCTGTTCTGACTGACAGGTTGGACTGTGACAGTCAAAAGCTGTAATGGATGTGATGAATTGGAAAACCGGCCGTCCAAAATAGCAGTGAACCGGCAGACAGATCGTTGAACGATCGGACTCATAGTGGAAGATCTGGACCTTAAGAAATCATCATGAGAAGTTTGCCACCTTCCTTCTTCTGAATTACTCTGTACATTTAGAAAATGGAATGAAACACTATTTTATTGAATTACGTGTAATATTAATATTGAACTAGCATCTGGCCTCAGCGTTTATACAAGCGAGAAGCAATAATAGATGATAGAAGTGAGCGAATGAATGAGTGATCGAATACTAACCTTATGATTATTTAGAAGGAACCTAGAGTTGGCATGAGGCACTGAGAGGTGATTCTGTAAAATACGAGAGCCACACAACAGCCAATAAGCATCCACTACTACAACAACAACTCACTATTACAATCTCATTCATGGAGCAAAGCAAAATCAAAGGAAATCAACAAAAAATGAATGAATTACACTTACATCTCACACAAGTATCCGAGTGTTGGGAAATTTTATAGTCTGTCCAAAGAAAGAAAACATTCTGGCAAGATGGGAAAATGATTCCAGCTCGGTAAATAGTGGTTCAAAAATTATAAATTTGCTTTCAAATTATAGATCTAAATGTTTCCTGCAATTTGAGACCACATTTTCAATTTTCAACCAATAATGACCGAGCTGGAGTCATTTTTCCATCTTGCCAGAATGTCTTCTTTGCTTAGACAGACTATACACACCTGAGCGGATTACGGAAACTAATGTGAATTTTGCAAATGGGATAAAATAATACAAATTGAAGTTTGGGATTCGCTACCGAATTCGCTAACATTTAACTGTAATCAAATAATCAGTTTCAAATGTATTGTAGATTTCATGCAAATTGAAAAATCGAGTATTACTGTTATACATAATATGTATAACATATATATATAATATATATATTTAATATATATAACATATATATAATAATAATATATATAATATATTATATTCTTAGCTCTATCAGGTTAGACTACAAGCGGTCTATTGATTCAACTGATGTCACTCAATCGATACGCGCTTACAGATTGCTTGCAGGCTATCCTGACAGAGCTGAGCGTCAATAATAATCATTCGCTATCCGCCAAATAAGATTATTATGAAAATTACCAGAACATGTTCGTTTACATTCTGTTATGATACATGAATTGTAATGTATAATTTGGAATTTTTTATTACGGTGTAAATGTAGGCCCAAAATTAAATAATGGAATGTTTTTCATGAGTCCATGATTACCTCCGGTAAAATTATGGAACGTATAAATCGTTGAAACTACGAGAAATCAACAGATATATTTAATATAACAGGGAATTCTTATAATAAAACAATAATTTGCAATGATTTATGTAACCAATCATTCATTTCGAAACACGACTAGAAAAATTTATTACATCAAGTTGGAATTGAATAAAACCCTGACATATTCTAGTTATGTGTTCTATTTATGTTATTTATATTTATATGTGTAATGGAGACACATATGGGAAAAACTGTTGTCTCCATTTGTAATAAATAAATGTTCAAAAAAATGCTTAAAACAAAATTAATAAATTTGATAAGTGTGAGTTTCAAGTTGAACTTTCACCAAAATTATTGAAAAAAAAACAACATAGATCAGGAAAAACATTAATGGAACAATAAAAAAAAAACAATCAGATAAAAACTGGGTGAGATTTTGAAAAATAGAACAACATCAATCATTTCAGGACCAATATTTACATGCAGGGAACTAAAATCATTGCAACATCAAACTACTCTAAAACTATCAATCATTAATAAATATCTACTAACAACAATTATTGTGATTTTCGAGCACTTGGTCAATACTGTGTAAAGTGTAACTAAATTTATCAATTGTTTGCAAGAATATCACTACACCGACAATTGAAAACTTGTACGGACTTACAATTGTTTTGAAAACTTCAATTATTTAGTTTTCAACAGAATCTATGATTATATATGAATCTATGATATAACAGAATCTAGATCGATTTTAAAATGTTAATAGTAGTTTTCCACGCTAGATTAGAAAAAAACTAATGAATTGTAATTTCACTGAAGATTACTATAGCGAATTAGTTACCCGAAAGCAACATCTAATAATAGTTCTTTCAATGTTCAATACAAGAATACTTAATTTTTCAAATCAATCAAAAAAGCGAAATCACACAAATAGACAGTAGTTTTTACTACCAAATCATTCTATGATTGTGTTTTATCAATATTAATTAATGTAATTGTAATTACTCAATAGAAAGCAAGGAAAAATATCAATTATTACAATTGGTAAGAGAAATAATAATAATTGATAATAATCATTACGATCGCACGATCAGAATGAAATTTTTAGCATAGATTAGCCGTACAGTTGCATCATAATAGAGTGTCCTATTCCAACCTATTCAGGTATACACCAGATATGATACATGCACTCTTATTTGGTTACTCTATGCTCTACTGTCTATACATGGTTATGAGTGAGTTCTTGACAATGAGCGTTCTGGGAGCGGGTACTGGTACGGGTACTAGCCTACTCCCAGAACGCATTTATTGTCATGTGACAATAAATGCGTTCTGGGAGCGGGTTCAGCTACACGACAATGAGAACGTTCTGGGAGCGGGTACTGGTATAGAACAATAAATGCGTTCTGGGAGCGGGTACTGGTATAGAACAATAAATGCGTTCTGGGAGCGGGTAGTGGTACACAACAATAAATGCGTTCTGGGACCGAATACTTGACAGGGAGCACTGACCGGCGTTGTGGGACTGAGCGGGTTGTAGTGCTGCTGCTGGTGCTGTTGCGCTCCGGGCGGTCCGGGACTCTCGTTGGGCGGCGATCCGCCGTAGCAGAAGCGACTGGTCTGTCGCGGCGGTAGCGACGTTGGCGACAGCGTTGAGGGACTTGTGCCCGCCGGACTCTGCAACAAGTTGCCAAACATGTTTCACTTTCAGTTTCATAAGTATTCCCCAAAGTTAATAACAGTAATTGGTTTTCTTCATCACAGCTCACAATCAGATGTACACATTGGAATATTATTAAACCATGTGTATAGTCTGTCCAAGCAAAGAAGACATTCGGGAAAGATGGAAAACTTACTCTAGCTCGGTCAATATCGTTTCAAAAATTATTGATTTGGTCTCGAATTGTAGGAAACATTCAGCTCTTTTGAACCGATACTGACCGAGCTGCCGTCATTTTCTTATTATGTCAGAATGTCTTCTTTGTTTGGACCGACTATGAAATATATATCAGTAAGTTTTTGTTCCAATTTTATAAAATTCAGGATTACTTTCTGTAAATTTGACTTGGGTTATGTTGTTCATCATGAATCAGTGCTTATAAAATAAATGTATAGCTTTGATTAAAAAGATGTTCAATTGGCAAAACAACGAAATAAATTGAATCAATATTGAAGAAACAGCATTGTAAAAGGTATCTCTGAAGTTGTCTATCTACACATTGGCGTAGCCTATTTCTTAATTATGCAGCACGTTTATAGCAAGTTTGCACCTCTCATTCTTGTAGCATGTTTGTAGGAAAAAAATAAAATAAAAAATAAATAAATTAATGCGGTGAAACATAACCCACTTCTATCCCACCTCTTTCTAATACCATGGTTGAGGCACACAGGGAACAGACAAAAGTCAGCTTTATAATATAGTCTGTATGTCCAAGCAAATAGTCTGTAATATAGTCTGTCCAAGCAAAGAAGACCCTCTGGCAAGATGAGAAAACGACTCCAGCTCGGTCAACATTGGTTCAAACATTTGATTTCATATTATAGATCTGAATGTTTCCTACAATTTGAGACAAAATTTTCAATTTTTGAACCAATATTTGACCGAGCTGGAGCCATTTTCTCATCTTGCCAGAGGGTCTTCTTTGCTTGGACGTGCACTCACATTGCTGTAGGGCGAACTGCTGTGGTCCTCCTGATCGATTGGCGTCGGGAGGGGGGATGAGAACTGGAAACTGGTCAGGTCGGGCAGTGAACCTGTGTTGTTGCCAATCGGAATCTGCACGATGCCCGGCTCCTGTTGTGATGGGTAGATGCTGCAAAAATAACCACAAAACCGATTAATAGATGATAAAACATAGCTTATAAATATGAATCAAGCCAATGAATCCAGAGTTTGGAACCGATGTCTAGAGCTCATATGAATCATAGTCAATAAATCAATTAGAGTGTTTGGAACCGATGTCAATAGTCCATTCACGATCACTTGAGACGAAATAAACAAACCTTTTGCGTGTAATAGAAGGTCTTCTATGCGAAAAAATTGGCTGCAGTCGAACAGCTGACTCTTGTCTGTAGCTGTGATTGGCTACAGTCCGACTTGTCTTGTCTCAAGACTGTTGTCTTGAGCTGTGATTGGCTACAGCTGTTGGTCTGTGGTCGAAAGTTTCGCATAGAAGAAGACCTTCCATTACACGCATACACACTCAAAACGTTTGTTTATTCCGTCTCAAGTGATCGTGAATAGAGTATAGAGCTCTATATAGTTATAGAGTATGGAAGAATTATTAGATATTGCTCAATGATATTATTACATAGATATTATTTAATTAGAAAATTATTGATGGATATTATTCAATGGATCTCGTCGGCTATTCAGTACATTAGTCAATATTTACAGTTGCAGAAGCCCTTTGTCTATTAAATTTATTTGTACAGCAATAAATGGAGATTCGAAATAATATTTATTATAGATATATAGTAAGAATATAATTAAAATACGAAAAAGATCATTTTATTTTTGTAGAGGATGCCAAGTTCATCATTAGATAAGCTTACATGACTGTCAGGTTGACAGATGCTTCTGACAGCTGGGAAGATGAGACAAAGCAAGGAATTAACTGAGAATACGATGATTTAAATGCTTGTTTTCTTATTCAATTAAGTGGGAATATAGTTTAAAATATCAAAGAAATGATCATTTTATTGTTGTAGAGGATGTTATGTTCATTATTAGATGAGCTGACATGGCTGTCAGGTACATCTCACAGCAAGAATAATGGTGCTTAGCAAGGGATAAATTGGGAATGGGAGGACTAATTCGTGTTTTCTTATTCAATTGGGTAGGAATATTGTTGAGAATGCCAAAAAATTATCATTCTATTGTTGTAGAGGATGATAAATTCATTATCAGATGGGTTGACATGGTCGTCAGGTTATGTGCTTCTCACAGCAGGAACAATACTATATAACAAGGAATAGGAGGACTAAATGGGTGTTTTCTCATTAAATTGGGTAGGAATCTTGTTGAAAATGTCAATCACATCATCATTCTATTGTTATACAGGATGCCAATTTCATTATCAAATGAGCTGACATGGCTTTCAGGTTAACATGTACATTGTGCACCTTACAGCAGGGATAATGCTACAAAACAAGGAATAAACTCGGAATAATGCGTGTTTTCACATTCAATTGGGTGAGAATCTTTTTGAAAATGCCTAGAACATGATCACGTTACTGATACAGAGAATGCCTGCATTATAATTAAAAGCTGACATGACTGTCAGGCTTCTCACAGCAGCAAGCGATAAATTTTGGACTTTTCCATCACTACTGCGTATCCGTATGCCAAGATGTGAAGAGACCGTTAAGTTTACAAGATTTTCAGTCAACTGGCAACACTGTAAAACGCCATCATTCAACACACGCGAATAATTTAGGCCCACAATACGATTCCAACTTACAAAATCTCACATAAATCTCTAGGAACTCCCAATACACAATATTTCATTTGAGGGGGATACAATATACTTATTAGTTTAAAACACAGACAATCGATTCAAATACGCCTTCTTGATTTTTGAAAAATTTGACGAATATTCAAGATTTAGCGTCCACATTCACTACCAGTGCTGACTGATCGTTCACAGCTGATAGGTCAGCCGGTTTACAGCTACTTTGGACTGTCGATTACTCCATTCGCTCACAGTTTTTGACTGTCACAGTCCGAACTTAGGCTGAGGCCGCACTGCCGGTGGGTAGAGCCTGGAGGGTGGAGGGTAGTTGGTGAATCTATAGAACATACACACCATCCACATTTATATATCGAATGAATGGTATGACGTCATGCTGTTTTTTTTAAGGTTATGTTGTCCATATTTAAGAATTTCAAGATGGCGGCTGAACACATACCATTCATACAATGTATTACTGTGGATGGTGTGTATGTTCTATAGATTTATCAACTACCCTCCACCCTCCAGGCTCTACCCACCGGCAGTGCGGCCTCAGCCTTACAGTGGATGTGTACCCCAAGATTATGCTTACAAACATTCATCTAAATGTACATTGACTATTCGGAGATATTCACTCCTACAGATTGAAAAGTATTATTCATCAATTTAGAATTTTCAAGGTTGTACAGTAAAGGATACGGTCACTTTACCTTTTCGAGGGCACGAGCCGCCAGTAATCGAATATTATTTAAAATAAAAATGCTTGCAACTTACTTGACTCGTGGAACTTCGCATGACTTGGGCCGTCCATCTGGACTGACTGACACATGCCTAGTCCTCGAAGACTCATACATCTGACCGTCATACTGACCATGTCCGTCCAAGCCTAAAATCAAACACAAAATCTTGATTTATAGTCACAAAACCATAGAATAATGTTACAAAATCATGAAATAATACCACAAAAACAGGAAATTATGCCACTAAATGATGGAATTATGTCGCAAAGTCATGGAATAATGCCACAAAAGGCTTCGGCTCGATCGGTGTCGGTTCGGGAACTGTGGGCTCTGTTTCAGAATCTATGGCTTTTGGGCCGGTATTGGCCGGGCTGGAATCTTGCCGGGGTGTCTCCTTTACTTTGTTTGTTTGTTCATGAGGGTGAAGCCCAGATGAGCTCATAGGTTACTTGGATGGACTGTATAGTGGAGTGAATATGAAACCAGCTGGTAGGCCTAGGCCTTCGTGGGCTGATGAGCCGTGGACAAAAAAAAACAATGCCACAAAAGCATGAGAAAATGTCACAAATCTTGCAATTAACTTGATTCATTACACAAAATCATAAATCTACTCCACATAACTCACATTATTGAATCAAATATCATAGTCTTGATCAAATGAATCAAACATAAAATCATGAACAACTTGCAACTAACTCAATTACTATAATGATATCACATAACTCACAATAATAACTTAGATATCATGAATTGATGTTTATACACACTCTAGCTAGAGGCTATACTCAAGTGTGTATATAAACTCATCGTAAGATTATTATTTATAAGTATTTACTTAATTTTAAGTGTATATAAGCTCTCAATAATTGGCTAGTCTTGTGCACTATTTTTGTGAGAGTAAACTTTACTTATAATTGGTGCTTTATTGCAATCTATCTCTAAAATTGTGGATTTCAAATAATCTTGAAGCAAATTACAAAAGTACAAGTGACAAATACATGTTCAAACAATCGATGGTAGTTTTCAACAAATAAAATTAAATACAACAAAATACATTGAAAGCTTCAACATGTGACAAATATTAATAATAAATCAAACAAATAAAAAAAATAAAAATAAAAAAATAAAATAAAAATTGGAATAATACCAAAAGAAGCAGCTGCGAATGGATTGTAGTGGACTGAGGTATTCAAAATATTTTGATCAGGTAGTTGAGATCCATCCCATCGTTTGAAACAAAATAAGACAAAACAAAACTTCCATAAATATAAACGATAAAACATAATACAATAATATTACATAAGAAATATCATAATCAAATAACAACTTGATAGAACTAGATAAAATATCATAGCCTACAATAAATGAGAAAATAGGATACATAAGAGATAGATCTTATATTAATTCAAATAAAGATCTTATATAGATTCTTAAATTAATTATAAGGTAACCTATTCTTCATGATTTATCATGTAGCAAATTCACTTCTCAACTGTTTTAAAAACACAGCTATATCTCTAGTTGGATTTGTTTTATATTTCATCAGATTAAATTTGTTTTCAATTTGTGCATATATTACTATATTATTAATACATATATTATTATTGTATAATATTATTATTACAATAATAATATTGTAATAGTGCGATAACAATATTATTTTAATAATCACAAGATATAATCATTAAAAATATATTATTATAGCATAGCTGAATCGAGATTTTTATGCTGTGTACAGTGTACACTGTTTAATAATGAATAGATAGAATAGAAATGAAAATAAAATACCCTTTTAAACTTTAAAAATATTATTTCATCACAAACATGTTTCGGAGCTTTAGTCGATTAAATACATTTGAATAAACTTTCAAGATGATCACCATTCAAGAAAATAAACAAAATGAATGATATCTGAATCAAATAATTAGGAATTGTTAAATTTGATTATACCATTTAGCACGTATGCATCATCTTTGGGATCTTCTCCATTGTATCAAGGAGACATCTCGTATCAATAATGATATAAGACGAAAACATATTTTTCCATTCCGTATATCGATGTTTTTCATGTAAAATGAATCTATATTGAAATTCATAGAGGCTACAATGGTCAAAGAGAATCTAATATTCGACCGTTTTCAGAATATTATCACATTTCAATCATGAGCGGTTAACTTGAATATTGCTCATTGATAAACCTCTAATGTTGAAAAACAAGCAATGTTTGTGATCTCTGTTTGTTTAGTTCAAAAAATGTTTCATATTTTTCATCTTCATGAATGTAATATTCTCAATTTTCTCAATTTTTTTTCTAATATATTTTCCCCTTTCATATTTGTATTTTTTCTTGCTTCATCTTTAAACAAAGATTAGAATGAGAATTTTATTGTGCCACAAAGAGGCAATAAATAAATTTAAATTGACTAGACAGCAACAATAGCCTATTAAAAACGATACGAGGCATGTTAAGAAATTACTGACCTCGGCAATAGACTATTATTTTGAAAACCAATACGAGACACGTTCAAAAAGTACTGACCCCGTCGATGCGCACCGGGACTGCGCATACTGTGATGGTGCTGCTGCAGCTGATCCTGTCCGCTCTGATGCAGCGCCGAATCAGAGTTGGTTCGCCGCCAGTTGGGATCGGCGGGCGGAGGCGGACTGAGGTAGGGCCCCGTGTAGTAGGGCAGTGTCGCCTCCATGCGTCCGCCTCCCTTGTGCGAGCGCATCGGACCGCCACTCCCGCCCCCTCCGCTGCTTAGGCTGCCGCCGCTACCGCCTGTGTGCGAAGCAGAAATATTGTTGAAAATTCAAAATAAATTATTCTCAACAAAACACAGCGAAATGTTACAACAACGTCAAATACTTGGAATTATTATTCAATTTTAAGTGTGTGTTCATGGTCTCTCCACGGTCTTTACCTCAGTGAGCCAATGTTCACATAGTATAGTCCGTGCAAGCAAAGAAGAGCACCTGGCAAGATGGGAAAATGACTCCAGCTTGATCAATATTTGTTCAATAATTTTAAAATGTGGTCTTTATCGTAGATCAAATTGTATCCTACAATTTGAGATCAAATTGATAATTTTTGAACCAATATTGACCGAGCTTGAGCCATTCTCCCATCTTACCAGAGGGTCTTCTTTGCTTGGACAGAGTATATCATATTTTACTATCATTCGACGTATGTTGTTGGCTAACAGATGAACTAATTTTTATCAAAAACAGTCAATCTGTATCCTAATCTATGATGAAATTTAGATATAATTTTAAAACTCAAATTCATATCCATTATTACAGTAGACTGGGATACACTATGCAGGGAGACACTTAGTAATCAAACTAGGAGGACACATCAGCTAATATAGAAGTCCCTCTGGCAAGATGAGAAAATGACTACAGCTCGGTCAATATTGGTTCAAAATATATTGAATTTCACGAATTTAGTACAGCCTAGTTGCCCACAGTTGACATTTCTTCATAATGGCAACTGTTCAATGCTGCCAGCAGTTGAAATGAAAAAGTCTCACTCTTACTATCAATTTCTCACCAGCACTTGGTTGGCAGCAGTGACTTTAGAATAAAATTTTCAGATCTGCGCATTTACACTCTTGCTTCAAGTGGCCATTGTGAAGGAATGTCAACTGTTTGCGACCAGATTATAATTATATAGTCTCATGTGAAAATTCAAGACAATAGAACTTACTCAGTTAGCAAATCTTCTAACGATGAAAGAGTATTACTACAGTCTGGTCGAGCAAAAAAGACATTCTGGCAAGATAAGAAAATTACTCCAGATCGGTCAATAGATAATGGTTCAAAATCAATAAATTTGGTCAATAAATTGAATCAACAAATTTAGATAAAGTTATAGAGCAGAATTTTATCTACAATATGAGAATAAATTAATATTTTTTGAACCAATATTGACTGAGCTGTCATTTTCCCATCTTGCCAGAATATATTCTCTGCTAGACCAGATTATAATCATATTCGAATGTTTTGAGAGAAACAACGAACTGCTCCGTCCAAAATTGATTCCTCAGGGCTCCCATCCAGTCACAGTCCCGGACTATGACTACCAAACTAACAGACCTACTATGACTCTAGTCCAAACTACCAGTCTTGGATGGTCACATTCGGAGCTGACTGTGCCCTTAAAAAATGATGATTATGAGTAACTTATTCATTTATTTATCTACAGTATAAAAAATTCTTAGCCCACCTCCAAGCGACCGCCCCCTCTCTCGCGGTATAAAAAGGCCCCCTCCCCCTCCGTCCGAGGCCCCCCCACGCATCGCCGGTTGCTGTTGTTGTTGCTGCTGCTGTTGCTGCATCTCGTCCAAATTGCTCAGCACCGACTGTAACAAACCAAACAAAACTCGATTAGACAACACACATTTACAAATATCTAAAAATATTTGATAGTTCAACAATTCCATCAAGTTTTCGATTGTCAAGTGCTGCACGGGTCTACATCCACTGACAGTTCATAAGTTTGGACTGTGACAGTTAAAACTTCAAGTGATCGGGGAAGCCGGCAGTCCAAGATCGTTGGACGATTGAACTTTCAGTTTGAGCTGACAGAGAATGTGGGATCTAAGCCACTGGCGGCTCGTGCCCACAAAACAGGCGAAGTGCCCGTATCTTTTACTGTACAGCACTTCACCTGTTTCGTGGGCACGTGTCGCCAGTGCTCCAAGCATTATTGAAAGCTGTTCGAATTAGAGGTTCATTCATTCTATTACATACTAGCTAGAAAATAATAGTAGGAAATTATCGCTAATAATTATTTGAATAGTTGAAAATAAATAAAAATCAAACACCCTTTTTTTGAAAACTTTAAAATTATAAAACACACATAGATGTTTCAGGAGCTAAGCCCATTCTCAATGTGGAATGAGAACAGATCCACATTGAGAATGGGCTTAGCTCCTGAAACATCTATGTGTGTTTTATAATTTTAAAGTTTTCAAAAAAAGGGTGTTTGATTTTTATTTATTTTCAATTATTTTAAACAGCCCTAAGTTTTAAAGTTCTTTATTTGAATAGATATAGCAATGATTTATTAATAATAATTGAAATATAATTTTATGCAAGTATCATCTTGTGCGTCCTCATTGTGAACACAGATTCTTCAGATTCTTTACAATCTTATAAAAAGACTCATTTGTCTAGCTATTCATTTGATTATTAATACTACAGTATTTAATTATTGATATGATTTTTACTGTTTATTTATTCATTTATTAGATACATCACAATTATACTGATAGGTGAAAACACAGACATGTGTCCAAATCGTTTTCGCTCCTGTTGATTCAATCATAATCCCTCCTTGATTCCCATTAGCCCGCCATTGATTCAATCATTAACCTTCTTCCACTGTATTCTTGATAGGCATGAGTTCAACGAGGAACAAAACTTTTCATATTTGGATAAAAGTCCAACAAGTCAGTCTGTCCAAGCAGAGAAGACCCTCTGACAAGATGAGAGAATGACTCCAGCTCGATCAATATTGGTTAAAAAATTATTGATTTGGTCTCAATCGTAGGAAACATTCTGATCTACAATTTGAGACCAAATCAATGTTTTTTGAACCAATATTGACCAAGCTGGAGCAATTTTCTCATCTTGCCAGAGGGTCTTCTTTGCTTGGACAGACTATATTTCAGCTGTCTTCAACATATCCCGTACATTTTATAAATTTATTATAAGATGACCATCAATATTATTATGAAAGTCTACGATAAAAGTTAATAGTTCAAATGATAGTTATTTATCAATTATTATTATTCTTTTTATGAAAGTAGTTATATAGTCGACGCCGATCAAAGCGGCGGTTGGCCAATATCTATTTTTGATGTTTAGCTCTTGTAAGGGCAGTCTGAAGGCGGTCTTCAAGAGCGAAACGGATTCAGCTTGAGTCACTCTTGAGTCATTATGCTCCAGCAAACCGCTAGACCACTGTTTTGACGGAGCTCAGCTAGCCTACAATAACAGACATTTCCCAACCGCCAATGTATATGGCATCTGCTTTACAATGCGACACGCCGTTATAAATTAATTGCTAGCTACTTTCAAACTTTCTTCCCAACTCTTATCTCTCTCTCGCTCTCTCTCACTCTCTCTCTCTCTCAAGTAATAGAGAGAATCAATCTCTCTCTCTCTCTCAAGTAGTAGAGAGAATCAATCTCTCTCTCTCTCACTCTTAAGTAGTAGAGATAATCAACCTCTCTCTCTCTCTTAAGTAGTAGAGAGAATCAATCTCTCGCTCACTCTCTCTCTCTCTCGTTCTCTAGTAGAATGAACCACAATCGATTAATTCTTGGAAAGCGGAAGCAACGTTATAGTCTGTCCCAGTGGAGAAGACATTCTGGCAAGATGGAAAACTGACTCCAGCTCGGTTAATATTGGGTCAAAAATTATAAATTTGGTCTCAAATTGTAGACCAGAATGTTTCCTACAATTTGAGACCATATTTATAATTTTTCAACAAATATTGACCGAGCTGGAGTCAGTTTCCATCTTACCAGAATGTCTTCTTGCTTGGACAGAATATACCCTCTCTGTTCAAGGTTAGTAATGGGTGAGGAGGGTATAGTCTGTCCAAGCTGAGAAGACATTCTGGCAAGATGGAAAACTGACTCCAGCTCGGTTAATATTGGGTCAAAAATTATAAATTTGGTCTCAAATTGTAGACCAGAATGTTTCCTACAACTTGAGACCATATTTATAATTTTTCAACAAATATTGACCGAGCTGGAGTCAGTTCTCCATCATGCCGGAATGTCTTCTGTCCTTGGACAGAATATACCCTCTCTCTCCAATGTTAGTAATGGGTGAGGGAGGGTTGGCGTTAGTTTTTCCACCATCCAAGGTTAATAAGGGAGGTAAGGCAGGACAGGGAGGGTAGTTTTGAAGGTTAATCTTGAATGGGGTAGGTGAGAAGGAAGGGTAGGAGGAAATTCAGAGTAGTAAAACTCAGGCCACAAAAATACGATCATCCATCCGGTCCCTCTCATAGCACTGGCGGCTCGTGCCCATGAAACAGGTGAAGTGCTGTACAGTAAAAGATACGGGCACTTCACCTGTTTCGTGGGTACGAGCCGCCAGTGGTAGTTTTCTAGAATTTATCACGAATTCATCCCGCTTACACTTCTGCATCTTCTTTTCGTTAGATCCACTTCTTATCCTCCTACTCATCCTTCTTCTTCTTCTTCCTATTCTTCTCCTTCTTCTTCTTCTTCTTCTTCTTCTTCTGAAACGTTACCATCTTTTCTGTTTTTATTAGTATTTTCTGTATCTTTATTAGTATTTTCTTCATCTTCTTCTTCTTCTTCTTCTTCTTCTTCTTCTTCTTCTTCTTCTTCTTCTTCTTCTTCTTCTTCTTCTTCTTCTTCTTCTTCTTCTTCTTCTTCTTCTTCTTCTTCTTCTTCTTCTTCTTCTTCTTCTTCTTCTTCTTCTTCTTCTTCTTCTTCGTCTTCTGAAACGTTACCATCTTTTCTGTTTTTATTAGTATTTTCTGTATCTTTATTAGTATTTTCTTCATCTTCTTCTTCTTCTTCTTCTTCTTCTTCTTCTTCTTCTTCTTCTTCTTCTTCTTCTTCTTCTTCTTCTTCTTCTTCTTCTTCTTCTTCTTCTTCTTCTTCTTCTTCTTCTTCTTCTTCTTCTTCTTCTTCTTCTGAAACGTTACCTTCTTTTCTGTTTTTATTAGTATTTTCTGTATCTACATCTTCTTGATCCTATTTTCCTCATTTCATCTTTTTCATTATCGTTATCGTTTTCTTCTTCATTTTCCTTTCTTGAAATGATTTTCCATTTAATTCATTTCCTCAATTGATGTTTTCGTTTTGTTATCTCTACTGCTTTACAGTCTTGTTCCTTCCATTTTATTTTTCACTTCAATTTCTTGCCTTACCACTCCACCCTTCTCCATCAGCGACATCTCAATCTTCTACTGTTGCTTCTTCTTCTACTTCTTCTTTTTCTTCTTCCTCTCCTCTTCTTCTTCTTCTTATTTCTATTTTCTCTTCTTATTATCTTTATCTTCTTCTTATTTCTCTTGTTTTCTTTTTCTTATTTTTCTCTTCTTCTTCTTCTTTATCTTTTTCTTATTTCTCTTCTCTTCCTCTTTATTTCTTCTTCTTCTTTTTCTAATTTCTCTTCTTTTTCTTCTTATTTCTCTTCTTTTCTTCTTCTTCTTCTTCTTCTTCTTCTTCTTCTTTTTCTTCTTCTTCTTATTTATCTTCTTTTTCTTCTTATTTATCTTCTTTTCTTCTTTTCTTCTTATTTATCTTCTTTTTCTTCTTCTTCTTCTTTCTTCTTCTTCTTCTTCTTCTTCTTCTTCTTCTTTTTATCTTCTTCTTCTTCTCCACCTCTTTCTTCCTCTTCTCCTCTTTCTTACCAGCTTCCACACCAACCAACAGTTAAAAGTGTGTTCTACAGATGAAACTTTAATTTGCACCGCGCACTTATAAATGATACATTCCTTCAACTACCCCCTTCCCCAAACCTTCTCACCCATTTTCACCCTCTCCTTGGAAACCCCTCCCCGAACGGTAACAACCCTCCCCCTGAACGGCACCACCTCCTCATCATCAACCCACAAGTCAGTCCAATGTGAAACTGTGTTTTAAAGTATTCGCCAAGCACATAACAGCTAGCCAGAAAACTGCCTCTCACACTCACAGTAGCCTACTCAAATGACATAAACTAAACGAAATGGAATGAGATCAAATGCTATTAAACATTGAAAAATTTATGACAAATCAATCATTAATGTTGGAACTGCGGAAGAAAATATCCTATTTATCAAAATGATACACTGAGATGCGATATTCCCTCTATTTGAGGACTACTTTATCACTGTTTTCAATTTTAAATGCATTTGACAATGACTCTGATGAGTCGAAACATGTTTGAATGAATGCATTTGAAAAAATCATAAAAAAGTGTACTGTGATTCACTGCAGCCAATGAGATTAGCGAGTCGCTCAGACTGGCAACTATATAAATCATAACCATCCACTGGCGGCTCAAGTGAAGTGCTGTTCAGTAAAAGATACGGGCACTTCACCTGTTTCGTGGTCACGAGCCGTCAGTGGTGTGATTCTTATTTAAATTTAAAAAAACATTGAAATGTGAGTATAGCAGATTTAATTCAGTTTGTCCATAAACTTTGATTGTCTCTTATTATCAACTCTGATAATAAAATTTTATCAACTCAAATTAAGGAGTGCAAATAGAACTTTTCGTTGTATTCGATAATAGTTGACTCCATTAAAGCCGATTAAATCCATTTTTGGCGTACATTGAATGCATATTATTTATGATTAGACCTGTCTGCTAGAGGTCTACGAGATCGTATCGAGTCAGAGAACGACCCAGCTGGACTGAAACTGCCCCAGACTGTCCTGACTGAGCTGAGCAATAGCAGCTATTCACCATTCCCCAATCAAATGAAATCTGCTATACTATTTCTTGACCTAATCTGGACCTGTTTACCAAATTTCAACATTTTCTGCCAATTTGTTCTCGGAAAATCTAAGAAAAACTCAGAAAATTCCGAGAAATAGTAAAACGCTAATATCGAGCGTAACCTTGGGAAGTATATCGGACATAGTTTGAAACTTGATCCAATATCTTCTAAATTACTCCATCTATAATCTCGCTGAAACATTGAATCTACACTAAGGATTGGTCGTATCAAGGCGGAAGATATGCAACCCGCATTACATTTTGAAAACCTGATTACTGGCGTAATCTTGAACGGATTTCAAAAATATTTTAACACAACATTTTTAGACCTTATCTGAACCTGCCCACCGAATAACAACATTTTCTACCGATTGGTTCTTGAAAAATTAAGGAAACGTCGAAAAACTATAGAAAAACTCAAATATTTAGCGTATCCATGAAAAGTTTTTAAAATCCGTTCTTAGCGCGCGTCTAAACATCCAACTGAACATGCCTGCCAAATTTGAACGCATTCGGTTCAGTGGATTTTTAGTTCTAGGTGATGAATGAATCATTGCCATTTCGCTTCTATATATAGAGATCAGACCTGTCTGCTAGAGGTCTACGAGATCGTATCGAGTCGAGAGAACGACCCAGCTGGACTGAAACTGCCCCAGACTGTCCTGACTGAGCTGAGCATTAATAGCAGCTATTCATCATCCCCCAATCAAATGAAATCTGCTATACTAATCATAAGTCTGTCCGAGCAAAGAATATCCATCATCCATCATCATCATTCATCATCATCATCATCATCATCATCATCAACATCATCATCATCATCATCATCATCCACTTGTCACCTTTGCTTAAAATACTGATACAAGTCGCAACTGTAACAATAAATGAAATGAATACTATCTGGCAAGATGGAAAAATGACTCTAGCTTGGACAATATTGGTTCAAAAATTATGAATTTGTTCGCGAATTGTAGGAAACATTTTTTATCTACAATTTAACACCTACAATTTATAATAATTTTTGAACCAATATTATCCGAGTTTGAGTCATTTTCCCTGTTGAGATCTGAGTCATTTTGAGCCAAACCTACAATTTATAATAATTTTTGAACCAATATTATCCGAGTTTGAGTCATTTTCCCTATTAAGATCTGAGTCATTTTGAGTCAAACCTACAATTTATAATAATTTTTGAACCAATATTGTCCGAGTTTGAGTCATTTTCCCTATTAAGATCTGAGTCATTTTGAGTCAAACCTACAATTTATAATAATTTTTGAACCAATATTGTCCGAGTTTGAGTCATTTTCCCTATTAAGATGTGAGTCATTTTGAGTCAAACCTACAATTTATAATAATTTTTGAACCAATATTATCCGAGTTTGAGTCATTTTCCCAATTAAGATCTGAGTCATTTTGAGTCAAACCAACAATTTATAATAATTTTTGAACCAATATTGTCCGAGTTGGAGTCATTTTCCCATCTTGCCAGAATGTCTTCCTTGCTTGGACAGACTATAGGCCTACCTAGCATCAATAAGTTGGTTTTAAAAATCAGAAGATTACAAAGTTTCAAAACGAACGGTCTTGCCTTACTGCAATGTAGGAATTTTAATTTATTGGATTAGATAGGCAATTAATGGCGAATAATTGGATATTCCAATCTAGTAGAGCATTAGAACAATAATTCGAGCACTCCCACGATTTAATAGAGTTATTATTATTATTATTATTGAATTGAATCAAAAGTTTTGCCGTGTTTACTTTTGTTCTCTGTCTATTATCATGGTTAGTATGTGGACATTATGCAAACTTCGTTGTGTTGGAAAAATAAATTATTCCGAAACCAGAGGGATTCAAGTTTTTATGAATTAAATCTCATACGAATTTTAAAGCTGCGTTTACACCGGAATGTTAATAACATTTGTTAATATAAGTCTATATAATAATACAATATTCAAAAAAGTTATTAACAAATGTTATTAACATTCCGGTGTAAACGTGGCATAATACTACTAAAATTTGATTCCCAATTAAGATTCTCGAACAAATATACAAGACAAGAAAAGACAAATATACTAAGACAAGAAAAAAATAAATAAAAATGAAGTGATGCCATTTTTATGACAAAACCAGAATTCCCCAATCTAAAACGTCATAGTAGCCATACAACGATTTCAGTAGGACCAGATAATAATTGGAAATGATATAATAATTGTAGTGTAATTAAAATTATTTGTGATTTTAATTGGACTGAGTACTTGTGCTCTGTGATAAGGGGAAGACGTCACTAGATTTCATTCATCTGGTCGTTAAAATTGTTTATTAATTAACGCTTTTACAGAGACATAACTCCGAATATTGTCAATCTTCCAAAATTTAAAGTTTTTCATGAGAAATTGGTTATTACGAAAAGGACAGTTTCAAACAGATGAGTCTTTATTGGCAAAATAAAGCATGTATTGGAAGTTCATATCTTACTGTATAGCAGAATACAACAAATTTGGCGATTGACAAATTACAGTTATTAATACTCAGCTCTGTGAGAACAGTGGGCGAACGATCTGCGAAAACACATTGAGCGACCTTATCTAAACCGTTTCGTTCCCACAGAACGCTATCAGATTGTCTTGACAGAGCTGAGCTTATATTAAAGGCATTCGTCAACCACAAATTTAGTTTGAATACTTCGAACTAAATAATTCAAAACTAATAATTTGAATAATTAAAACTAAAGTTTGAATAATTCAAACTAAAATACAATTAAATTCAACCACGGTTAGATAAAACAGAATCCATCGACAAAAAAAACGGCAGATCAATGCAATAGAATTATTTTCAGATGGTTGAAATAGATTGGATTTTTCCTCAACTCGCCGATTATCTCAATCAAGATGAGATTATTCATAGTTATTGGTAAGTAATTTGTTTGATAAGATTCAAATAGCCTACAGAATTTCAAAGAATGCTGAGGAACTACTGATCTATTCTGAAAATGAAGAACAAGAATTTCGAAGAACATTCGAATATTACTAAGTAAGCCATCTAATAAGGAAGAATACTGTATTTTTAATATTATGAAGGGGAAGCTTTTAGAAGAATATTCGATCTCGACAGTGTAATGCCATATAGTCTGTACAAGCAAAGAAAACAATCTGGCAAGATGGGAAAATGACTCCAGTTCGGTCAATATTGGTTCAACAATTATACATTTGGTCTCAAATTGTAGGAAACATTCTGATCTACAATTTGAGACCAAATCAATAATTTTTGAACCAATATTGACCAAGCTGGAGTCATTTTCCCATCTAGCCAGAATGTCTTCTTTGCTCGGACAGACTATACCATAACAAAAACAGTTTTAAATAAATCTCAAATATTCGTAACACTCAAGAACTCTGATAAGAACATTGTAAGTTGTACTCGTATTAGGATTATGTTATCAAGGTTGATAGTAGCTAATTACATAATTCTCATGGTCTGTCCAAGCGAAGAAGACCCTCTGGCAGGATGAGAGAATGACTCCAGCTCGGTCAATATTGGTTCAAAAATTATTGATTTGGTCTCAAATTGTAGGTCAGAATGTTTCCTACAATTTGAGACCAAATCAACAATTTTTGAACCAATATTGACCCAGTTGGAGTCATTTTCTCATCCTGCCAAAGGGTCTTCTTAGCTTGGAAAGACTATACATTATAATTATTAAGACATGCCTAACGTACATTGTCATTGAATTTTCGCACTTTTTCCTCATGCAGGAAAAACTATCACAAGTGATTGATTTTGTGAAAAAATGGATATAGGGGACCTGGTTTAATGAATTAACGTAAAATAAAGTGGCGATTGGTAATTGTTTAGTTATTTCTGGTCAATTCTGTCAGGATAGTCGGCGAGCAGTCTGCAAGACCATATCGAGTCAAGAGCGACCTCATCTAAACAATTTTACGCTCGTACACCGCTTACAAACTGTCCTGATAAAGCTGAGCATTAATTAGATAGAAATATAAATGCCTTTATTTACACTTTGTAAATATTTTACAAAAGTTTTGTGTGCGAAGTTGAGGTATGCAAGCCCCCTCTTCCACTTAACCCACAAATTTACAGTTATTTGCCAACCGCAAATCCAGTTAACGTTTGCTATAATAATTACCATTAGTTTATGTTTTAATGAGCAATAAAGACATTTTAAACAGATTTCAGAATCATATAATTTTCAACGTTTTCGGAGCACATGTTCAAAAATTCATTTTCCTTGATCAACCCTCTCATTACCCACGAACAAGCTCTATGAACGAACAAGCTCTATAGATCTAAGACTCATTGGGGCATCAGCCGCAAAAATAAGCTCAATAATGTACTGAAATTATAATTAACATGAGAAAATCATTGCAAAAAAACAGCTTCTGTAATTCAACGGGTTTGAAAATATATAGATCATAAATTATTTCTAAAAAGGTTGAATTTTTCTAGACTTTTTGAAATAAATGAATGATTACACAGTTTAAACGAATAAGTTTGTTGAATAAAAAGGAAAGAAACAGTTTTTCAGCCTAGCCTATTGTTCTTGATGGCACGGTATTGTACTGTATACAAAAATTACATTTTGTACAGAAGTTGAATTATAAGTTCTTTTATTAGTAGCCTACAGATGTTGATAATATTGTTAGTGATTATTAGTTGGATTATTATTTGAACTACTTAACAAACTAAACAAAATACATGAGAAACTTCTTTAAAATATTATGAAGGTGAGTTCATTATTCGCTTGAAAAGCAAAATTCGAAAATTTCACCTCAAAACTGTTATCATAGAAATTATTCCTACTTGCGAGCAAATTTTATAATTTAGTATTTTTCTATGTTGACATTTTTTAGCTTTTGGCATTTCTGTATATGAAACATTATTGATATACCTTTTTCATGATGTATACTTATATTTTCTTATAAAACTTGTTTCTTTTGATAAATTGTATTGCTCAAGTGTCAAAATAAATCAATATTTGATTTGATTGATATTCTACAATCTTAGACCAAAATCCCGTAATTTTCCATCCAAAAATCTAATTTGCTGCGTCATAAATCAGTGATCATAGTTTTTCTTTGAAACGTCATAAACTGAAGAGAGGAGTGTTGACTTCAAAACTGTTGACGTAAAGTTGACATTTCATGATAACCCCCTTTTGCGATTCTTATTGGCCTAGTCTTATTTATAATCATTTGTCTATTAATATTAGTCGTGTGAATCATTGGAACAATAATAATAACAATTATAATTCAACGTTATAATAAAAAACCCAATATTTTCCAGATTTTGTTGATATCGCTACTGAACGATATTTACATTGGGCAATAAAAATAATGTAAATTTGTGACGGATGATTTCGAAATCATTATGTTGTCTATAATAGTTATGATAACGTTGTCTATTGTACTTGGGACTTATTTCTTGCAAAACATTATTTTGGATGATAGCTATTTTTATGGAAATTTGAAGTCTATTATTAAATTTTAGTAACATTTTGATCAAAACAAACGAATTTCCGCTCGACTAGATAGCAATATTTTGTGTTTAAATAGTAGTTTGTTGAGAAACAGTAGAAAGTTGATATATTATTATTTATTAAAATTATTATCATCATAGTTTATCAAACTGCAATGGGTTTATGTTTTTGTGATTTTGTTTTTATTTATATTTTCTTCGTGTACTTTTTGTGCTTTAACATGTTTTTCTCTTTTTTATTGAATCAGAATAATTAGTTTCCTATTCTATCCCACTAAAATATTATAAAATGCTAATTTTATAGTTTACAACAACCACTTATTGAAATTATTCTTCTCATAGATAGAAAATAAAGAAATAACAAAAATAAAACCAGCAAGCATCAACACTAATATTAGAATAATCAGATAGAATAATTGAACAGAAATAGGGATATAATCAGAAGTTCTTCTTCTTTCCTCCCTGACCGCAAACTGATAATAATCACACAACTACACATAACTTCCGAATCGACGGAGCAAGTATACGTTACGGAAAACAACGTATTCCGATAATGAAGTTACATTTATTATCCAAGCTTGTTGAAAGTAGGTAATATGCTTGTTTACTACTGTCTTCTAATAGGTTATTGGAATTTCCTCCAATTGTTTGCGAATGGAATTTCTTATGAATGGACCCATCAATACTACGACTACTATTGACTAGTTGACCTTGAATGCTTAGAGGGCTACCTACATTCTTGACAATGAGTAATTCATAATTTGCACAGGAAAACATCAACTAGACGCGTGGAAATTCACAAAATAAAACTACGGTTCACACATTGAGAAGAAACAGTTTAATGGTTGTTTCTCATTCATCGCAATAAGTTAATTGCTCTATAAAAATTTACATTTTGTTATCAATTTTGCGATTTCCAAGATCGATTAGTACGGGTTAGGTTTTCAAATGACCTGTGAATTATGTAAGAACGATTAGTGATTCCTCAAATTGAAATTTTATTTTTGAAATTCGATTTTGATTTTCGAAATTGAAATTCTATTATTTCAATTTAATTTGATACATGTATCATGTTATTTATCTTCTTGAAAGCATCATCTTGAACGGAGATTAACCATTGATAGGCTATAGCCTATCTGTTCACCAAGAGATTGGAGTAAATTTTATCTTTCGAGAGAAATTATTCTTGACACCATGCTTTAATTGCGTTGTACTGTTTTAAATAGTATGAATAACAGGGATAAATAAGCACATAGCAATTTAAACACACCTTTATTCACTTTTTTTGTTACATCTCGCGCCATCTCCCATTGCTGACCATCGTCAGTTCCACCAACATATAGTCTGTCCACGCAAAGAAGACCCTCTGGCAAGATGAGAAAATGACTCCAGCTCGGTTATTATTGGTTCAAAAATTATAAATGTGGTCTTATTAAAATTTCAAATTGTTTTATACAATTTGAGATCAAATTGATAATTTTTGAACCAATATTGGCCGAGCTTGAGTCATTTTCCCATCTTGCCAGAGGATCTTCTCTGCTTGGACAGACTATACCAATCTTTCCTACAGCGTTTTCCAAAATTTCTTCAATGGAAAAACTGTGATCTAATCTTTCAAGTAACTCGTTGGGTTCTGATATTCAGCGGTTACGAACTTCCGAGTTCGATTTTTGACCGTGGAACGAGTTTTGACCACAGCAGATACAACCACCCTGTTTTCCGGTGGAGACGTAAAGCCGTGGGTCCCAACTGCCTAAAAAGCAGTCGACATCTCTTATCATTACAACTCTGATTACCCATGCTCCACGCACGGTCAACAAACTTACAAAAAATTTAGGGAAACACAATCCAAGCAGGGTACATGGAATAATGGTTATTTTCCGTTGCAAATGTTATATTCACGATGATATATCAAAAGGAAAAAGTTGAAATTCAAAAGAAAAATGAAAAATCTAGTTCAAATTCAAAGTATTACGAATATGATACAAGACTTACTGATTGAACTGTTGCGTCTGATAGACCAAACATCTTGTTTATCTTCTTGAATGAATAATTTGGAAAGAAAATTAAACCGTGTGGGTATTAATATGGCCAAGCAAAGAAGAGCCTCTGGCAAGATGGGAAAACGACTCCAGCTCGGTCAATATTGGTTCAAAAATTATTGATTTGGTCTCAAATTGTAGATCAGAATGTTTCCTACGATTGACACCAAATCAATAATTTTTGAACCAATATTGACCGAGCTGGAGTGATTTTCCCATCTTGCCAGAGGCTCTTCTTTGCTTGCACAGACTATACAGACAAATCAAATCAAATTTATTTGCCATAATACAATGGATATTATAAAATAATACAATCAGAAAAACACTGGATATAGTCTGTCCAAGTAAAGAAGACCCTCTGGCGAGATGGGAGAATGACTCAAGCTCGGTCAATTTTGGTTGAAAAATTATCAATTTGATCTCAAATTGTAGGTAACAATCTGACCACATTGATAATTCTTGAACAAATATTGACCAAGCTTGAGTCATTCTCCCCATCTTGCCAGAGGGTCTTCTTTGCTTGGACAGACTGTACAAGGAATATTATGAAATTAGACAATCCAAAACCAACTGAATAAATGAATCAAAGTGAAACATTCACAGATGATCTGCAAGCGCGATAGCATCTCCTGTGGATGATGGCAATAAACGGCAGAACCTGTTCGCGCAATGATAATTATTATAAGGAAGTTGTAATTCCACGCACACGGCATTTTTCAAACGGCCACTGTCTAAACCGGTTGCATAAAACACAAAAAAAGCAAAGCATATTTTGCACGGCTGAGCCCACCGCAGCAGCACAAGGAAATTTCTTTCTCAAAACTGACCCAACTAGTGAACTGTTTGGTTCACTGAGTTCAATCAGACAGAATCTCTTCAAAATATATGAAGCTACTTTTCGAACCAAGGTGGAAAATAACATGGAGCGTTCACGAGGATAATACGCAATCCACGCCTACGCTGATACGTATCACTTATGCACTAAAAGTCGAGAATAAAGACATTTTATCCATCTATCCATAGCATAGACATAGTCATGCTAATCATATATCTAATCAATTATAAATCAATTATAATTGATTAGATTCAGTCGACTCTCGATAATACGAACTAAGTCCCTTGAAAAACTCTTGATAATTCGAGCAAAATCAATGTATTTAGGTACACTCGATAATACGAATCGAAATACAAAGCCTGATCTGACTGCAACACGCGATATTTCGAATTTCTGTTCAAAAACTCTCGATAATACGAACTTCTACTGAACATGAACATGATCAAACCTGTATAAAATTCACAAAAATAATCAAACTTGCATAAAATTCATTCAGTTCACCACTTAGTCTTTCTTCACTTTCTTAAAGTAAAACTTAATTCAGTGAAGCAGAAAAAATACAGACTTTTTCGCCAAAAAAATGATAATCTTGTTTTGAATATAAGCACAATAATATTGTTTTTCCCTTAAAAAATTACTGACTTTTCCATAGAAAAATAATACAGTAATCTAGTTCCGATTGATTGTAAAATACTTTAGTTGTTTGTTTGTTTTTTTTTCAATTAATTTCTCAACTTCAAATTTCTTGTTCCTTAATTCAATTTTAATTTAAATTATTATCGTTTTACAGTAGGTTACTGCATTTGAAAACTTGATCATTAAATTTAATGAAACAGAGCATCAAAAAATTCTGCTCTTCATGTTATTTTTCCTCTTCCACCCAACTTTTGATAATACGAACTCTCGATAATTCGAACTTTTTCTCTGGTCCCTCCAAATTCGTATTATCGAGAGTCGACTGTATCTGATAGTAGCAGTACCTGTATAGCCCGTTGTAGAAGATGTCATTCTATTATTTTAATAATGGTGAATAACTATTCAACAAGCTCAGCTCCGCCAGGGCATTCCGCGAGCGGTCTGCGACACAGTATCGAGTCAACAATTGCCTCAGTTGAACTGTTTCAATCTCGCAGAAACTGGTTTAACCAAGTTCATGCGCTCAACGCGATATTCTCTCCAAACTGTCCTGACAGAGCTGAGCATCAATAACAGACATTATCCAAACACTATTTTTGTTGGCATTTGCTATTTTATGATCTGACAGGCGCGAAGATATAACATATTTATATGATATAATAGAAGATATAACTTATTATTCTGCAGTCTATAGCTGACTATTACCGAAGACGATCTAATCCTAAAATTGTCATAAAATAATGCAGTTGAAGAATAGTATATTACATAATGAGTGTGGAAAAGGCGTTTTTACAAACGAATAATTATGTTCTCCAAACGAGTGGTACGCGAGTTTTAAATAATTATGAGTTTGTAAACTTTTCCACACGAATTATGTACATTTTTTTTCGTCATACTAGACTGAGAAGGATATATTAAAACCTTAAACAACTGAAAACATTAATTGAAGCCAACATAACCTCAACACAACACTAGAACAAACGCACACACTGAACTGTCATGGCGGCTCGTTCGACTCGTTTATTCATACGTCGGAGTTCGGAAAAAACAGCTGGGCTAGATTTTCAGTGCTGTAATTATCATCGTGATGATGACTAGTGCTGTAATAATCATCAAAATGATTATTCCCACATTCAGAACAGCTGATCTTTGAATCTCCTGTAAACGGCAATTTTCCAAACGCAAATCTAGCTTGGAAAGCTGTGTATTACATGCGAGTATGGCGAAAAAAATTGAAAGTAATCATATCTCATATTTCTCCTAATAATTTTATCGAGATCCAATCAAAACAGCCATAATATCAAAGTCAAGGCCAGCTAAGTGAGTCATACAATCATACAATGAACAGGAGCAAGAGAGAGGGAGAGAGAGAGTGTGTGTGTTTGTGTGTGAGAGAGAGAGTGTTTGTGTGAGAGTGAGAGAGAGAGTGTGTTTGTGTGAAAGTGAGAGAGAGAGTGTTTGTGTGTGAGATTGAGAAAGTGAGTGAGAGGAGGAAGAAAGGGAGTAGTAAGAGGGGAGGGGGTAAAGGTGCCAATAAAGCGATTTAAAAAAGCAACGCAGGTCGATAATGAATGAATTACTGATGATAATAATAACATTGCTAGGCAAGTATTGGATACCTTCCTAAATAGCCCGAATACTACTGAAACTATACAGTCACATGACATAGTATAGATTACAAATCCGAGCTTTGATCGGCAGACTGTCTACAGAGTATTGACGTGACAGAAACGAAAAGCTATGTGTTTACAGTGAGTAACAAATCTTAGAAACACCTTGCAGAACTAACCCTTAAGTTACCAAATAGATTGACGGGCATACTGTCTGCAGAGCATTAGTGTAACTGATACGAAACACAGGACAATGTTTACAGCATAGATATCGATTGGTGATATTTCAATTCTCCGAAACTCAACCTACGAAAACTTTCAGATCTTTGAAATTCGTATCTCAATATTTCAACGTGAAATAAAATAACTAATATCATCAATTTACAACAATAAGAGAACTTTGAGATGTTTGAAATACGTATCTCAATATTTCAATAATCTTCTTGGCTTGGACGGGCTGTATAGTAGAGTGAATTTGAAACTGGCAACCAGCTGGTAGGCCTAGGCCCTTCATGAACCGTTGAGCCAGACATACATACATCTCAATAATTAAACGTAAAATATAATAAAATCGTAAATATCATCGATTCTCAACAATAATAAAATTTTCAGACGTTTGAAATACGCATTTCAATAATTCAACGTTGATACGTCAGGCCAAATAAACATGAAAGAATACTATACTAGAAATAAACATACATCAATAGTAATGGTACAGTCTGTCCAAGCAAAGAAGAGCCTCTGACAAGATGAGAAAATGACTCCAGCTCGGCCAATATTGGTTCAAAAATTATTGCTTTGGTCTCAAATTATTTCCTAAAAAATTAGGAAAAATTCTGATCTACAATTTGGGACCAAATCAATATTTTAAAAACTAATATTGACCGAGCTGGAGTCATTTTCTCATCTTGCCAGAGGCTCTTCTTTGCTTGGACAGACTATATACGTAAGGGGCAATAGCAATCATTTGAACAAGGAAAATAATACATCATTGCTCTACATCATCGAATAGTTCTCTAGGCAGTTACAAACATCAAATATTCAGAGTTCTCTTCAAATATTGATGCAGCTCATCAATCATTTGTTCGGAATATGAATTGATCCAGCACTCAACCTATTATTACTAATCTAAAGCCTGCAATGAATGCCAAAAACATATGAAAACGATGATGAAAAGTTAGGATCCAGACTTCATCTTGATATGGAAATAGATCCAATGAAACTAGCTCAAAATTCCCAAATCGCGAATATAACACGCAATTTTTCATAGACATCCAACAAAATTTGTATTTATCTATCATCAGTCAATTCTTCTAGAATTAGAAGCATCCATTTGCTTCAACACTAACTAGAGTTCAATCAATCAACAATTAAGATAATAATAATAATAAGGAGTTTAAAACAATAATACAGAATGCTGATGATGCTTCGACAATAAAGTATTGCTACAACTAACTTGATAAAGCCTGTCCAAGCAAAGAAGACATTCTGCCAGAAGGCTTATGATTAGGCTTCAGGTAGAAACTAAGATATCTAGTTAGAATGGGAGCCAAACGTCTTACCTATTTACTATATAGTCTATTCACGATCACTTGAGACGAAATAAACAAACCTTTTGCGTGTGTGTGTGTGTGTGTGTGTGTGTGTGCGTGCGATGCGTGTAATGGTAGTTCTTCTAATCTTCTTCTATGCGAAACAGTCGGCTGCAGTCGAAAAGCTGACTCTTGTCTGGAGCTGTGATTGGATACAGTCCGACTTGTCTTGTCTCAAGACTGTTGGCTTGAGCTGTGATTGGCTACAGCTGTTGGTCTGTGGCCGAACGTTTCGCATAGAAGAAGACCTTCCATTACACGCACACACTCTCAAAAAGTTTGTTTATTTCGTCTCAAGTGATCGTGAATAGAGTATAGGTATTATTTACCTTTTTTAATTGGACTGGATTAATATACTAATTATCAATTTTAAGAGTGGGTAGTAGTGGTCGGCAAACTGCCGAACCGCAAAATCAAGCCCCATATGAGCAATGCAATTTCTATCAATCTCTTGGAGCAGATAGAGCCTGTATTTATGGACAGAATTTCACGTTCTTTATGTCATTGGAAAGAGAATTTAATTCTCCAGGGACGTTACTTTTTACTTTTTCGATTTTCAGTTTATTTTAATAATTATCACATAATTAATTAACTAAAAAATTATTGAAATAAAATAAAAATCGAAAAAGTAAAAAGTAACGCACCTGCATAATTAAATTCTCTTTCCAATGAGAACAAATGGCTCCTTTCTGTACGGCTATTTGAGCCAATAGTTTTTATTGTATCCATTTAGAATACTCTATCAGTCTCTCTAGAATCTTTTTAGTCTGGCGTACCTTCTTTAACTTCTATGGGTTAATACGATGCCAATTGGCAGGACAATTGTCTTCGAAAACCTACAGCTGATGTGAAGTATCTATTGTATCTTTTGATCTTAATACCATCATCTAGGAATAGAAAATGAAAACTAAAATTGACAGCATCAGCTGTTGGACTGACAATTGGCATTGTATAAACCCGGAATAAGAGTAATGATTTGAACTCATGTGGTCGCGCCAAAAAATTCAATAACCTATATCAACTTTCCATTGTAATGTATAGATATTTCAATTTCCTTGTTTGTTCAGAATAAAAACTCAAACCCCTAACCAAGGCTGGTGCAATTATTTCCATTTTCAAATCAATACTCAAAACACCTACATTGAGAAAACGGTTGATGTCGCTTCAAGTATCTTTCAATTAATCAAATTGAATAGTTCTGAAAAGTCGGGCTGCAATTAACTTTGCGCGAAATGAATTATTAATCATTTAAGAGCAGTTCAGCTCGCGTGCGCATAATTTACATCAGATAGTGAAAATCATCAGTGAAACCCGTCTACTTCACTGGACAAATACATTTCATGATGCCCAATTTTCCTCGATTATGTGTGAGGATAAATAAATAGATAATAGGCGCCCCAACAGAAGCCTACTCCAACAATAAATAAGTTTTCCTGTTTCATTCGAAATTACTTTCACTTCAGAATTTTTTTCAGAGGTGAAGCTGAAAAGTTTAAGATGAATTCCTGTTTAAATGATACAATTAAGAGAAAACATTTATGAACTAAATGGAAAAATCCACCACATTCATGATGACTTGAGAAAGAAACCAAAGCCACAAAATAAACAAACGGCTATAGTCTGTCCAAGCAAAGAAGTCATTCTTGCAAGATGGGTAAATTACTCCAGCTCGGTCAATATTGGTTAAAAATAAATGTAGTTTGTTTCGAATTTTATATCAGAATGTTTCACACAATTTTTGAGAATAAATTCATAATTTTTGAACTATTATTGACCGAGCTGGAGTCATTTTCCCATCTTGCCAGAATGTCTTCTTTGTCTGGACAGTCTATTTGGGATTACAAACGAAAAAAGTCCCGAAAAAATAACAAAATTTACGCATTAACACGCAAATAATTTGTTTATTTCATATCAAGTTATCGTGAATAGCCAACATAGTATGAATTATTTCTTTGATCTGGAATCAGTGCAACAATCCAATTGAAAAATGAATGAAACCAAACTTTTTTATTAGATTGCTCCATTTGATTCATTTTACTTTTTGAAATTTTACCACGGAAAATAGAGAACTATTGGTATCGAACTTTAGCATCAAGAGTTGGAACTCTCCCTCCCTCATATCTTTCATCTCCCCGAACTCATATCTTTCAAGGCCAAGTGTTAATGGAAAGGATATCCTTATTATCCTTTCCCAAGAATGGACATATATATGTCTAAACTTCGCCTTTTCACTTAGATAACTTACACTCCTTATTCATTTTTAAGATCTTCGAACTAAATTTTGTATAAATTTTTCATTCATTACGTCACCGTTTTGTATTTTTACTAGAAGTTTCTATTTTGTGAAATTTATAAGATAATTTTGTTTCACTCATTCATATTACAATGTAGAATCCAAGCCAAATTTTGTTATCTATTTGAATAAAGTAATCTAATCTAATCTAATCTAATCCCTCCCACCCACCACTCGGGGCGTGACTATCTGCAAGCCAACCGCCAATAGCGTTTCAACCAATCGTAGAGCTTCTAGACTTTAGCCTATCAGAGGCGAGAATGAGCTTGCGGCCATTATAGTTCTTCTTAGTTTTAAAATATTTCGAATGATCAACCGTAAACTGTATGAAATAGTTAAATCTGTTAACGTAATAGAATACGGAAAATTTGATGTTTTTTCGCATTCGATCGAAATTTGATTCAATTTAAATTCTAAATCAAAGTTTATTGCGGTAGTCGAAACCAAAATTCAGCTAGAATGCAAAAACCAATAATTACTTGTAAGGAAATTCTTCGCGCCGGTAAAACGAACATGTTGCTAATATAGAATGAAATAAAATCGAATACGTTTTTTGATAAATAAAAAAGAAAAACATACAGAACAAGACGAGTCGAAATTGAATTTTGGAGTAGGCTGTTGCTAATTGTAAACTATCAATTTGCCTTGATTTCATTGCAACTAATTACATATTTCAAAATTCACATGGAAATTAGAAAAGATAGACGCATGCAAAAGCAAAGAATACTTTATAAAAGGAAACTAGATTCACCCTATAATAAATTAACAATAATAATAAATATAACAAATATAATAATAATGTAACAGTAGAGAATTATAGTTCATTTATTTATTCAACAATATACAAATGATACTAAATAAATGAAATAGGTTCAAATGCTGCTTTAAAGCAGTGCTTCAATGGATCAATTTTGAAGGAACAAATGTTTTTGTTGACGCTAAGATATTGTTGAATATTACTTCATCGAAATATTTTTGTACGTCCATTTTACTATGTGACTAAATTAGGAATAGAAGAAGTTTTGGGCAATAAGCCTGTTTTTTCTTCACGCATCTTGTATATTTGTACATAAATGAAATAAATATAATTGAATCTTTCTATTGAAATCAAGTAATAAAATTCAAGGATGCATTCATAGTAGGTTAAAAGATTAAGATGATGTTCATTAAATCATCATCATTTAATATGCTCACTTCCATTTATTTCATTGTGTTTGATAATTACAGCTGATTCATGAATATCAACTTTAGTGATATCTTCATCTTCAACCCACTATAATAATGCACCCTAACTAATGGTCGAGAATATTTATTTATTTATTGAAACTCTTCCTCAAAAACAATACAATGGATGCGATTTTTAAATGCTTCTAAAGAATTTTTTTAAATGCTTCTATAGAATTTTTTAAAATGCTTCTAAAGAAATTTTAAAATCTTTCAACCCACTATGGAAGTGGGCATATTATGATTTAATGAACTTCATCCTAATCTTTTAACCCAAATTTTATAACTAGAATTCGATAGTGCGAAATATGTTGTGTTCAAATAAAAACCGTTCTAAAAAGAGTTCTATGATTTCGATTGTTAATTTTTATCGACATTCCAGCTCCTGTATGCATGCCTCCGTAAGCGCAACACGTTTTATAACTACTTGCCCCCCATGCACACCTACCTTGAGATCTACCGTCGTCGCATTGGCAATGTTATTGACGTTGGGTAGCGAACCTCCGCGAAACGCACCCAGGGCCTGGCTGTTGATGCGGAGGTGTTGTTGTTGTTGTTGCTGCTGTTGCTTGCCACCTGTTGCTGTTGGCTGCTGTTGTTGTTGTTGTTGTTGCATGCCACCCTGCAACACCCGCACCACACACCACCAACAAGCGGTTAGAGACAGTGACAGAGAAGAGCGCCAAGAGGAAAGAAGGAAAAAGCATGCAACAAACTGATCGCTATTCAACACTTGTCAAATCAATTATTTTGTTTCCAATGTAACATGCAGCGTGAGCCCAATCGTCTTCTATCTCTTAAGGGGTGCTCTTCGAAACTACTAATCAAATCAAATTTCTTTATTATTCAAATTAATAAACATACTACATTTTAGAGAATTTACATAGCATTTTTTACCGCATTTCAGAGAATTGAAATAGCATTTTATAGAGCATTTTGGAGAATTGATATAGTCTGTCCAATCATAGAAGACGTTCTGGCAAGAATATGCATCAAAAATATATTTAAATATAAAGAAAACTTTGTCTATCAACAAGAACAAAATAATGTAAATTAACGCTAATACTTTTCTATCACGAAAACATTGACTCAGCAGATTAAGTAGTAGAGCCAATTCATGTACAGTACTAAGAAAGAAACAAAATTTTAAGTGAGATTGAATTGATCTCTCTTTCAACTTAATGATGATGAAAATAAGTAATGAAGTGAAAATAATTTACTAAAAGAATTGTTAAGTACAAAAAATATCCATTTAAATTGGAAAATTAAATACAGTATTAGAAAAAAATCAGATAACAATATAAATTAATAAATGTAATGCCTCCAGCTCGGTCAACTTTTGTTTTTAAATTATAAATTAGGCCTCAAATTGTAGATCAGAATGTTTCCAACAATTATAGACCAAATTTATAAACTTTGAACCAACATTGACTGAGCTGGGGTCATTTTCCCTTCTTGCCAGAATGTCTTCTTAGCTTGAACAGACTATGCTTCATGATATCCACCCTCCGACCACCGACAGAGCGGCTTCGCCTTTATTAATTCATATTGTATCAAATTTAAAGCAAATGAACCGTGGAAACACCGCTTAAAAGATATTCAATCTCCTTCTAATAAAATACAATCCATATTATGTTTCGATGAAGCAAACATTCGTCTCAATAATGATGTTACAAGACTTTGAATTCGATTGTTTCATTGATACATGTATAGTCTGTCCAAGCAAAGAAGACCCTCTGGCAAGATGGGTAAATGACTCAAGCTCGGTCAATATTGGTTTAAGAATTCTCAATTCAATCTCAAATATTGTAGGAACAATTTGCTTTATTATTAAGACCAAATTTATAATTCTCAAACAAATATTGACAAAGCTGGAGTTATTTTTCCATCTTGCCAGAGGGTCTCCTCCTTTGCTTGGACAGACTATACGAAATCCTATTGGTGAAGAATAATTGAATAATGGATACACAGCTTCACCAGTAGTTAGTACAGTCACAGAAGATGAAGAGGTAAAGAATGGAAGAGGAAAAGAAGGGTAAAAGGAATTGACATGCTATAGAAAGGACAGTGATAACTATCACAAAAGAAACAGAGAAAGAGAGATTAGTCTAATGGAGAGTTGGTCTTATTTTAAAAGTAATTAATCCGAAAGTTGAGCATATTCAACACAATCATGCACACACAAATAGATACAAGAATAAGAGTGATCAGTTATAGATAAGCTAGTAAGTTATAGCATAAGTTTCAGTTTCAGTTTTTAGGTTTTCGCCACAGTTAGAAGACCGGGGTATTGTTAAATTAATTGTCAAATAAGTTATATGATGAAAGCAATAGAAAAAACTTTCATACAAGAGTAGATCTCCTTCGGTATAGTCTGTCCAAGCAAAGAAGACCCTCTGGCAAGACGGGAAAATGACTTCAGCTTGGCCAACATTTGTTCAAAAATTATGAATGTTGTCTTATAATAGTAGATAAAATTGTTTCCTATAAATTGAGATCAAATCGATATTATTGAACCAATATTGACCGAACTGGAGTCATTTTCTAATCTTGCCAGAGGGTCTTCTTTGCTTGGACAGACTGTGATAGTAAGCGATAGACTTAGATATAGGTTATATCTCGGCACCTGACAGATCATCAAATAGCAGAAATCAACATAACTGGCGTTTGGTGAAAAACTGTGATTGATGCTCAGCTCTGTCAGGACAGTTGGACAGCGTTCTGCAAGAGCAAGCCAGTCAAAAGCGACATCAGTTGAACCATTTCACACTTGCAGACCACTTTTAGACTGTCCTGAGAGAGCTGACATGAATAATTAAAGACCTCCTCCAACCACCAGTATTGTTGGTATCTCCTCTATCAATTTCAGATATCTATAGAAAAACATCAAATTTTCATTCAGAATTGAACTGGTTTCAATGATAATGTATTACAATTTGCAACAACATCATCAAATTTCCCCATGGAATGATTGAACTTCTTTCAATAAAGAGTTGATATGAAAACTTCAACAACAAAATAGCAATGATTGCTGGCTTATTCAACGCAAGATGTAAGTTTTAATTAGATTATTAACTACGACCTATTGTACGCTAGTATAAGATAAACTTGTACTGTACTTAATGACGAATAAAAATCTTGAATCTATACGTATAGTCTGTCCAAGCAAAGAAGACCCTCTGGTAAGATGAGAAAATGACTCCAGCTCGATCAATATTGGTTCAAATTTATTGATTTGGTCTCAAATTGTAGATCAGAATATTTCCTACAATTTGGGACCAAATCAATAATTGATTTGAACCAATATTGAACGAGCTGGTGACATTTTCTCATCTTGCCAGAGAGTCTTCTTTTCTTGGACAGACTATAACTAATCAATTCGGAAATCAACATCTGTCAAAATTTCTATTCGGACCAGGCTACAAAATAAAGATTGAAACAACGAGTTAGTATTCACGAACTGTGTCAAGTTGTGATATTTGTTAAATCGAATCAGCTACTAATTGTTTCCAATGTATTACTATAGCTTTGACTTGGCGAATAACAGGATAACACGACTTAACAGGTGAAGTGAATACCTCAAGTGTATACTCTGGCCAAGCAAAGAAAAGCCTCTGGCAAGATGAGAAAATGACTCCAGCTCGGTCAATATTTGTTCAAAAATTATTGGTTTGGTCTCAATTTCAGGAAACATTTTGATCTACAATTTGAGACCAAATCAATAATTTTTGAACAAATATTGACCGAGCTCGAGTCATTTTCTCATCTTGCTAGAGGCTCTTCTTTGCTTGGCTAAACTATACCTTCTAGTCTCCAAGTACGTGCTTATTCATACGGTTTACGTTAATCTCACAACTTTTAATATTATAGTTCACGATTGATTTGTAGAGCAACGTTCATTCCAAAACGGAAATTCAAGATAAAGTCTTCGGAATAAATAGAATTGCTGTGAGCATGTAAAATTTATACTTCAACTAGCCGGCAGGCTCGCTTCGCTCGCCTTCTCCGCCTAGCCAGGGGGCTCCGCCCCCTGGACCACCGACAGTATCGGCCGTGTGATCCAGGCCAAACTATACCTCGCTTCGCTCGCCTGCAAATTCCGTTCAGAAGGGATTCGAAATTTATTGAACACAGCATTTCTAGACCTGTTTACCAAATTTCAACATTTTCTGCCAATTTGTTCTCGAAAAATCAAAGTAAAACTCAAAAAAATAGGAAAACGCTAATGTCAAACGTAAGCTTGGGAAGTATATCGGACACAGTTTGAAATTTGATTCAATATCTTCTAAATTAGTTCATCTACAATCTCGCTGAACCATTGAATTTACAGAAAGGATTAGTCGTATCAAGGCGGAAGATATGCAACCCGCAATACATCTACAATTTAAAAAACTGACAACTGGCGTAATCTTGAACGGAATTCAAAAATATTTTCACACAACATTTCTAGACTTTAACTGAACCTGCCTACGAAATATCAAAATTTTCTACGGATTGGTTCTCGAAAAAATTAAGAAAACGCCGAAAAACTATAGAAAAACTCAAATATTTGGCGTATACTTATGAAGTTTCAAAAATCCTTTCTTAGCGCGCGTTTAAACGTCCAACTGAACATGCCTACCAAATTTGAACGCATTCGGTTCAGTGGATTTTTAGTTCTGGTGATGAATGAATGAATGAATCAGTCAGTGCCATTTCGCTTATATAGATATAGATAACAGAGCGGTGATGAATTACAGAGAATGTCTCAATAAAACATTTTAAAATCACATGGATCTTATAAACTACAATTTCAGTAAATTGTCGTGAGGGATTTTCTCAGTGCATACACTGTAAAAAAATTTTGTCTTTGAAATTTCCATGTTCCTTTAAAATTGTTGATTGAATTCATTTTGAAAACTGAAAACACTACAGTCTTTCTCAGTATCAAAAGTAAATGTAAGAAAAACGTTTTGTCACATTTTTTCAAGAAATTGAGACACACCTTGACAATACAAAAAGAACGACTGCCATTGCAAACGAAATGTCGGAGCCTACCATCATAACGACTACGATCATAAAATAAGAGAAAAAAATCTCATAAATACAGTATTCCATTCATAAGAAGCTCTGTGATTGGACGAGACCTCTCACTCCAACTTTCAACCAATGGGAGAAGCTGACCAATAGGAAGCAAACATTAAAAACAGCAGCAGCTCGCTTGTCAAGACGAAAAAAATATGGCTGACTTTGGAAACGAAAAAGGCGGAGCCAAGAATAGTAAAGCTCTGTGATTGGACGACTCGTCCCACTTTCAACACGGGGAGAGACTGGCCAATGAGAATCCAGCTGATATAATTGTAATGAAAGGCTTCATTTCAGAAAATGAACAGAAACGGATTTCTTAGATTGTGATGAATCTTCCAACATTTCAATCCTAAAAGGAGAGATTTCTAATTTGAGATTGATTGATTTGAACAAAATATAATATATAAGTTAATTCTAACTATTAAGAAACAGATGGAACATAGAGACGCACTGGCGGCTTGTGCCCATAAAACAGGTGAAGTGCCCGTATCTTTTACTGTACAGCACTTCACCTATTTCGTGGGCACGAGCCGCCAGTGATAGAGAGTAGGCCTGTAATGAAACTTTCCCAAGAAATACATTCACTACAATTCACTAAGATCCCGTCCTTCAACAAAATTGAGATCTTTCTTCTTGAGATGAAACACCCTTCCTTAACATTTTCTTTCGCTCCCCAATCACACTAATCCTCCACCAACAAATATCTCTTCAAAATTTGTCTCACCCTGACTAAGAAACCCCTTAATTAAAACCAAAGCAACACTTACATCTGTTAACCACATTGCAGCATAGTAAGAGCTCAAAGGCATTATAATATACATATATATATATTTTGTACGTCTATACGGACCGACATTCAGGTTCACACAAGCTGAGAAGACACGCTGTTACAATGTAATAGGTATTGTAACTGTGTGCCTTCTCTACTTGCGCTTTATTGAGGAAAAAATGAAAAATATTATCAGAGATCCCTGGAAGCTACGTTGAATTTAGGAGAAGCTGTTTAATAGATTATCATTTATATTCAACAGTCAAGAGGTTTGCCTTTCAACCAACCATATTCGAAAAATATGCATTCAAAATATCCCAGTAACTCAATTCTATGATGTTGATGTTCTACTAAAAAATTGACTCAATTAGTAAATTAATTCTACTAGTAAATTGACTCAATTCTATGATGTTCTAATCAATTCTATAATATTGATGTAGGTATTTTACTTAAGTAGTTATTATCAGAGCAACAAAACAATTATTATTATTCAAATATGGTTGCAGATAACTCCAGCCAGCAATTATTGTTTGAGAAGTTTCGATACTTGGTAACATCGATGTTTCAAAATCAAACATCGATGTTTACCGTTCGATACTTTCACTTATCGATGGTTTTGCCTAGACATTGGTCGCTCCATGTTTATCCCAGAAAGAATGTATTTTTTAGTGATTCACACAAAGTGGAGTTGATCAATTTCATCACAATTTTGATAATTATGCAAAAATAATAACAACATTATCATGGTCAGTGAAATTATCGATGTTTTGTATATCGATACCCATCCCTAGTAATAAGTTATATCTCGGCCCTTTATCTTTTAAAATAATGACCCATTATCTTAGAAAAGATGCACGATCTACTCAATTTGATGATTTAATGATGTTATGTTTAATGAAGAGCCTTCGGGTGGGCCGAGTAAGTGATATCGAAACGACAAAACCAATCCAAGAACTTAAGAGATAAAAATTATTTCAATTTGATCAACCTTATCATAAAAGCATCACTCAAGAAAAATTGAAGCTGTGTGTCCACGGTTCTATTTTCAAGTTTTTTTTTTTTTAATTTATTCCAACACAGAATGCAGAGAACCTGGTTAATTAAAAGGTTTTACTTGCAATAATTCGAATACACCACATGAATCCTAGCATTGGGTTTTTATCAATTACCGATAATTATTCAATTAGAATCACCAAAAATTATAATTTCAACACGAGGAGCGACTCAATAGTTGAAGATCGCCTTGAATTTTCGAATCAAATTTATGTACAGATTTAAGTTCTCATGTGTGGCTAGTTAGAGTAAGTGATAACGCGCCGGTTCGATTCTTCACCAGGGAACAATTTCTGACCACAGCACTCGCATATCACAGCCACCCCATCTTTCGAAGGTAATGGTGTAGTTACACATGGTGAAGTAATGGTGTGGAAAACGAAGTAGTCGACATCTCTCATCATCATCCCTCTCATTACCCACGCACATGCCTTAGAGACCACCCTCAGAAAATTTTCAAGTTTTCAAATGGTCCATTAATATTTGTATTATTCGAGTTCCAATTTGTTATACAGGTCAAATACGTGTAATCCATTGTTGAGAATAGAACCAAAAATACAGAGTTATGTCACTATTATGAATGAACAAGATTTTTGTTCTACAACTACAATCTACGACCGGTCCTAGTTTATGATCTGTACGACCACAAAATACAAAACTAAAATGAAACTGAGCAGAAAAACGCCTTATTCCAATAAAAGGTCACAATATATCACACTCAACACTATTACATAACTTTAGAAACACGTGGGATAATAGTATTACGAAATTTAATTGATCGTGGTATGATTCAGTAATTCTTATTGCATATACGAAGGGGGTATTATGGTGAATTTCAATGATCCAAGTGAAGAAATTATAATTATGATACTCTTGAAAAGTATCTGAGAATAAACTTCAATTAATTTCAAACAATGAGAAAAAAATAACACTCATTCATTTAAAACTTGGTAATAATTGCATATAAGAAGCTGACGGACTTGACCGCGTAAAGATATCATCAACGTTGATTCCAATTCACAATTTTAAAACGGTTACCATAACTCAGTCGTACACTGTAAGATGTTCACAAGGATTCTAAGTTTTATAAAACAGGCCCCAGGAAACGACTACTGTTTAGTACTGATAAACTTCATTGCCATTCGATATGAGGATGCTACTAAATTTAAAATATTATAAGAGTTATGATTTATACAAAAACAAATTATTGAACTGAACAAAAATTTACACATTTCACATTTACAAGATTCCATTTATCCATTTATTCCATTTATATTCCATAATTGTCAGAACTGTAATAAAATTGAGTAGACCACCCATTTCATTAATTTTATAGAGTTCCTTGAGTATTCTAGTTTCTACTTTTCACAGTTTAGTAATACCGTAGTATGAATTATACCATTCCATCAGTATCTAGTATACTTAACTATGTGGGTTAAGTGGAAGAGGGGGCTTGCATGCCTCAACTTCGCCCACAAACTCTTGTAAAATAAAGTCATTTTATCTATCTATCTATCTGGTCTACTGTAGAATAGTATAGTATCATATCCTGTTTTATATTTTCTACCTATTTATAATCAAATGAATAATATGTGTGTTGCTTGTTTTCTATTGTTTTATGACAATTATTTTCAATTCATTATTAATATTCCAAAGAGCACATAATACTAATACTTATACAACGACCAAATTATTCGTATATTATACAACAGGCTAAAATTTTTTGTGCTCTAAATTTTTTCAAAATTCCCTATTTTTTGATAGTGAATGGTGATTTTGGTGATCTTCCTCGTGTTTTCGGACTCTCTTGATTCGGAAGAACTTTTAAAAATTCAAAACTCAGTGTATCACATCAAGAAAAACCATGATTTCCCATTGACGGTTTAATCTAATGACAATAAATAGCACAATTTCCCATCGAGGATAATTATTGAGGTTATGGTGCCGGTGGAACTTCCTTTTGGAACTCCCCACCGAAAACGGCATACAAATACAAACGACCAAATACTATTTGTTTGACATGGTCGATGGACCATGACAACTGAAGATATTGAATATTAACAGTATCATTAGATCTTAGTATCTAACAGTAGGATCAGTCTTAGGATCTAACAGTATCTTAGAATTCTAAGAATACTAAGATATTAATACTATTTTGTCCAAGTGAAGAAAACATTCCGACAAGATGAGAAAATGACTCCAGCTCGGTCAATATTGGGTCAAAAATTATAAATCTGGCAATAGATCAGAATAATTCCTACAATTTGATACCAAATTTATAACGTTTGAACCAATTTTTACCGAGCTGGAGTCATTTTCCCATCTTTCAAGAATGTCTTCTTTGCTTGAACAGACTATAGTAATTTCAAGATCAACTTGTTGAATGGACTTAGCTGCACGTGCAGAGGTGAATGATATCCCAACATTTACAACAAAAAAAAAATCAAATATCCAGCGACCTTCAGAGTTCAACTTTTTATGCGAATGTAACGTTCAACCTGATAGCAAATTAATATTATATTCTAGCACTATTATACATGAGGATTTTATATTCATATTGTGATGGATTATAAATTGGAAATTTAGTTTTCATTTTTTTAGAATAACTTTGTAGAGTAGTATGGAGCAAAGCAAATAAAACTCATAATATGGTGTGTTGCTCTATAAAACTCTGTGTTTCTAATGCATTTCTTTGGTCCTACACCAACCCAAAAGTCCGCTTTCACCCTGAAATCCCCTATTCGCGTTTTCAAAACCGACAATGGTTTTAGAAATTGGAAATTCTATACAATTCTGAATAAATTATCCAATGATTGATTGAAGAGATTTTGGGTGAAACAAGATTTCAATTGCTACTTTGTTATCAAATTGTTTCGTGAAAATTTATTCCAACAGAACCTAGACTACAAATGCTTAAAAATAGAAGGATAAAAATTTCTCTTATGTATAAGGGTACACATCCACTGTCAGTTCGGACTGTGACAGTCAAGCCTAAAGGGATGGGCAGTCCAAAAGAGATGTTGAACGGCAGGCCAAACGTTGAAAGATTGAACTATCAGTCCAAATTGACAGTGCAATTGGAACCCAACACAAAGACGGCTAATGCCGGGTTTTTCCAAGCACACTCAAACTTGAGGGACCCTCGAATTCAATAGAACAGCTGACATTTTCTATTATGCTTAGTATTGAAAATCTAAACTGTTAAATGTTAACTTGAGGGTCCCTCAAGTTTGAATGTGCTTGGAATAACCGGGCATAAGAATCACAAACTCTTACAAAATAAGGATGATAAATTTTTCTATTTCAAACTGTTATATTTAATGTAATTATAAAGTGATGATAGTATTTGTATAAAACTCTCATCTACAGCTGTGTGTTCAAGGTATAATTTTCTTTCAATAAGATACTCAAGACGATTCATTAAAATAAATGTATGAAATGAACCAATCGGATTGAAAGGTCTTGTATATAATTATATATTCAATTTGTATCATGTATTTGATTGAGTCCTGTCCCTGTGTATTCTTGAGATGAAATTAACCCGTGAAAGTGAGCATTGCTTCACAGAACAAGCCCCAAAATCCATAAAATGTGATATCCTATATCCTAAAATCCTATGATATCAATAGGAGCAAATGCATGCTGCGTTTTAAATGCAATAAGGCGATAAGATAAGCTATAGAATGTATTTGTACTTTGGATTTGACAGGAAATTGCGGTTCAAGACTTCACAAGCTTAGAGGTGGATACATATTTTTCATATTAATTATTATTTATTCAAGCAATACTTTTAGTAGAGCTATTCTTTTCAATTATCAAAAGCCTAATCCAATAACCATTATATCTACGCCCACCTCTTATAGTCTCTACAAGCAAAGAAGACCCTCTGGCAAGATGAGAAAATGACTCCAGCTCGGTCAATATTGGTTCAAAAATATTGATTCTGAACAAATTGTAGATCAGAATGTTTCCTACAATATTGAGACCAAATCAATAATTTTTGAACCACTATTGACCGAGCTAGAGTAATTTTCTCATCTTGCCGAAGGGTCTTCTTTGCTTGGACAGACTATAACTTATATTGTTTCACGCTTTCAGCTCCTCTAATGCTCGGTTGCTCAGTTACCGATTAATTAATTTTAATTTTTGGATCAAACTATTCCTGCACTAAACGTTAGGTTACTAGTGGAAGAAAGAATGAGCTTTGTCCTGTGATAAGTATAGTTCATAACCCTAATCCCTAATTATTATCAATCCGTTATCTACAAATCTAATGTAATTTGTTCTGAAAACTCTGCGATAATTATAGTTCGCAGAAGAAACGTGTTGCAATACACTTTACATTGTAGATCACTGGCGGCTCGTGCCCACGAAACAGGTGAAGTGCTCGTATCTTTTACTGTACAGCACTTCACCTGTTTCGTGGGTAGGAGCCGCCAGTGTTGTAGATGCGTGTCTTCTCAGCTTGTGCGTACTCAAGAGCTTCTTCTGATACTTCTATATTTTGCTCTACACCAATACCACAACTTACAATAGAATTCGGCTAGATTTTTTTACAGGTATATGACCTACTGGAATTTTCAATTAGTAATAAATCAAGTGACTCTACTCTAGTTTTAAAGAAGGACTGTTTATGTACCGCAAATAAAATCAAAAACTAGGACCGTCTATGAATAAAAGGCCAGTAGAAAAAGTTTAGAAAAATATTCGTATAGATTTTACTGGAGCAGGGGAAACCCTTAAGCCGCGTTTACACCGGAATGTTAATAACATTTGTTAATAACTTTTGTTGAATAACGTATTTTTATATAGACTTATATATTATATAACTTATTATACAAAAGTTATTAACAAATGTTATTAACTTTCTGGTGTAAACGCGGCATTACGGGCAGGTTCGACCTCGCAAATACGGTAAGGATTTGGTTGAGTACAACTGGTCACCCATTCAGAGCAGTCTATAGTGTTCGCGTCTCAACCTAACGATTACCAAGCGACCAATACACTAAAAGTTCAACTATTTCTAAATGAGATTACAACCACTTTTTCATTAAAAAATGAAATTAGAAAACGACGAATTTTTCATTAGATAAATAATTTGAAAATCATTCACTACCCTCCTAATCAGGGGAATCTTAAACACCTAAATTATTCACAAAAATACATATTCTACACAGAAGACAAAGAGACAAGACATAAAACATTATATCAAGATTTGATCATTCATGTAATAGTCCTACAATAATTAATGTAGTCTTCCTTTGAATGAAAGCATTGTTTTATAACAAGTGATCTACGACCTACGAAACATCAAATAATTATAAATAATTATAAATAATTACTCTAATCTGTCCAAGCAAAGAAGACATTCTGGTAAAATAGAAAATGACACCAACTCAGTCAATAGCAGTTAAAAAATAAATTTAGTCTCAAATTGTAGGAAACATTCTGACCTACAATTAAGTACCAAATTTATAAGTTTTGAAACTATATTGCCCGTGCTGGAGTCATTTTCCCATCTTGCCAGAATGTCTTATTATTTGCTTGGAACAACTATACCACCATTCATTAAAATTATCATAAAAAAAAAGTTTTCAATTTAGAAGTGGGATGAACAATTTTCCTACTTTCCCCGGCTTGTACTACTAAAGTTAAAAAGAATTACTGTAAGTTATTATAATTTATGATTTAATGAAATAAGTCTGGATACAGGTAAAGTAATTACTAGTTATATTCATATGATTTGAGAAATAATTGAATTGAATCTACAGAGGAAAATACATCAACAAGTGCAGTGATAGGCAATAATTGTATGATAATAAACTTAATACAATGCAATATTGAAGAGATAAATAGAATAAATTTCACAGGATGCACTTGGATAAGGCCTTTATCACAATTTTTAATGATCATTCTCATCATTCTACACATTTTCTGCTATGTTTTCAAAATTTCAATAGGACTTTCGTATTTAATAATAATTTTTCTGTTCTGGATAACACATCCAGATTAGTTTATTAAAAATGATTTACTAATAAACTCCTCTGGATGTGTTGTACATCATCCAGAAAAACCATTATCAATTTCATTTATACTAGACAACAAATTATCTTAATTCAAATATTTAAATTTATTTATTATTAGTGTATGAGAATCATCATATCTAATAGGATACACGAAACATAATCAAGACTCTTCTACAATATTCAAGTTATTAGGAGCGGTGTTCGCAGGAGTCTTTTATGCATCTATTACATGCATATAATTATGCAATATACAAACAAGTTACAATATTTTAGAAGGGATCCGCAACGAGAATAGCAAATTTAAAGTAATTGTAATGGGGTGGCTCGTTGGAGGAGTGGTAAAGCGCCGGTCTGATAACCAGGTGGACCCTGGTTCAAGTCCCAAGCGGGGAAACAATTTTTGACCACAGCACAATCACATAAATACGGCCACCCCGTCTTTCGGAGGAGACGATAAGCCGTCGGTCCCGACTACATAAAAAAAAGTAGTCGTCATCTATCATCCATTTCATTACCCACGCACAAGCCTAAGAGCTCATGTGGGCTTCACCCTCATAAACAAAACAAAACAAATTCAAAGTTTGACGAACAAATCAGTCCAAAGGGAGCACTAAGCGCTCGTCTCTTCAACTAACACAATGTGATTATTATACAGGAGATATTTGAGATTTTTTTGTGAAAAAAATCGACAAAAACTAAAAAACTTAATGACATAAAATTGAATATTCTAAATATTTAAACATAGAAATAGTTCGAGATAAACATCGAAATTACTGAATGACCCAGTTATTAATGTTATCAATATTTGATAATAATTTATTTAGTAATAGACTGAATTGGGGAGAATATATTTAATGATAATAACCTTCCATTATTACGACAAGAATTTAACAACATGAGCATTTCTGATAAGTTCATGGCCATTACTTAGAATCTCCTTTTTCTCTATTCAAATATAAATCTAATAGCCATTAGCAAAATATCTTTCCAGATTAATTAGGAATCATCAAGGAATTATTTATAAGCATAATAATTATGAATGCTAAATTTTATAAGATATTCTTTCACTATAAAACATTTTGATCTAGCCCTGATCTATGCACAGGCATTTAGTCCATTTTCATATTTCGCTCATGAGCGCTCATTCAATGCCACTGGCGGCTCGTGCCCACGAAAGAGGTGAAGTGCTCGTATCTTTTACTGTACAGCACTTCACTTGTTTCGTGGTCACGAGCCGCCAGTGTCAATGCATTTCTTCTCATCCTTTACCTTGATTTTCTAATACATTTATTTCATATAAAAGTGTTTGAGTTCATTGTTTATTAATATTAGTGTTATTTCAGATTCAGTATCTGGAGTAACTGTCCAAGCAAACAAGACATTCTGGCAGAATGGGAAAATTACACAAGGTTGATCACTATTGATTTAAATATTATAAATTTGGTTTCAAAATTTATATTAGAATGTTTCCTACAATTTGATACTAAATTTATAGTTTTTGAACCAATATTGACCGAACTGGACAGTTAGCCTTCTTCGCTTGGACAGACTATACGCTTATTGTTCAAATTTGTAAGTTTTTTTTCAAAAATAACTTAAATGAACTTTGCCTGGGTGTCATTTAATATTTTATTCGCCAAAAAATATAAAGTATTTTGAAGAAGCAGGGATAATATTATTCCAGAGACAAAGTCGCCTGTTACAATTTTTTCTCTAAACCTTGTGCATGACTGGGGTTTTATAAATTCTTTTTGGAAGAATTCATCATTTGAAGTGTTGGAAATTCATCCAAACGCTCTTTGATCGCAATGTCCATAAAATGACAATTCTTGCTCCATTTTAAAAATAATTGTGCAATTTATCTTTGCTTCATTTTTGCTTCAAAAACGTGCAATGAGAGGGGTCACCTATCCTATCCAAGACACAGTTCCTAGTATTCGTGAGTTAGCTTCAAAATCACTAACCAGTGATACATAGTCAGTTATTCACACTAAAAACTTAATGATGGTTCCAGAAATTCAAGACTTAAAAAAATGTGAATTTAAAACTACAATAAATTACTCGGTAGTTCAAACTATTAATGCTCTAGTGTGAACAAGAACAAGAATTATTAGTTGAGGGTGTCAATTTAAAAGGGATAGGCCCATCAATTTCAAGGGTGAAGGGTTGGTGATATTTGTTATAGAGATGAGTTCAAAACAAAAAAAGTAATTGTCCAGCCTATTAATTTAAATGTCAAAATGTAGGCTAATTGGTTTAATTCTCAAAAATAATATTGTTGAAGTTGAATTCATAAATTATTTTTTTTTCATAAACATCTATTAAGTTTTACATGAACATCTATTATATAGGCAAGTTACTTAGCTTTGCAATTATATTCCCAGATTCATTATTTTGCAACCTATTAAGGCGAAACCAGTAGAAAAACAACAACAAAAATTTATGTCATAATGATTTCCTAACCTCAACTAATAAACTGGATCCATTAGAAATTTGAATCAGTTATCCTTATAGCCCACACAATGAAATCAATACCGATTACTAGATCAAGAATCCCACAAGAAAAAGGAAAATCTATTATAAAAACAATTTCCAGTAGAAAATTGAAAGATAAAATGCCAAGGTAAGTAAATTCAATGCCTAGCCTTTATGTTAATACCGTATCGCAGATAATAAACATGTTAGCAGCCGAGCCGACAATTTCATGAATAAAACCTAGTGATTCATGAACTTTGAAATCAACAATGAAATTAAGTAGCAAATACTGTATTACTACAAAATATTAGGATAGTATAGAATTTTTAGATAAGGAGATAAGGGAATTGGTTTGAAAATGTCTATCAACGAAATGTAAACATAAATGGACGTTCAACATTAGGGTTAAATAACTGAAACAGCAAATCAAAGAATTCCCAACCTGACATAATCCTATATCGAGATTATATTTCAATAATAACAAGGCGATTCATTATTTAGAGACAACGATAATTCTATTCAAACTTATCATAAATTACACGCAGCAGACAATTACGCGTAGACTAGGCAACCTAGTCTGCAATGAACAGTTGTTTATCAGTAACAAAATGATTGGAGAAAAAATGTTATAAAATTTGTCTTACTTTATTTGTGGCATCCGACACTTCACGCATAATTTTTTCGAACTCTGCAGTTTCTTCGAGCTGTTTTTGAGTGTGCAAAGCTATCTTTTCACTGAATTTTCTAGGATTCGCCATGATGGCTACACTTGGAGATTCACATTCAATTTTTTGGCAGAACATGGGCTGTGTTGTTGTTTTCTTGCGATAACGACTGGCTAGGCAAGGGGTTCATGAGAACGAGGAAACATGCTACATCACTACAATCATCACAAAATGGGTTCTATCTCCAATTAATTGCCAAAAATGAATTTTCCCAGCATCATATATTATTTTTACTCGCAAACAATGCTTTTGAGTGATTATTATTTCATAGTGTGAAAAATTAATAAAAAATCAGAGTCAAATACAATATCAGCTATTATAATTATGAATATGCAATTATGAATACTCATAATCAATTTTTAATTGTCGAATTCTTCAATAGCACTGAAAAAAGGTTCAAATTCATTGTATTTATAAACAATTGGAACGGAAGGCGGCATTGTGTACAAACGACATTGTCTACCAACGACATTCTGTGACTCTTTTGGTAACAAAGATGGTAAACATGGTCGTTCAACGCACCCAACAGATTGTTTCATTTGGTACACATGTAATTTGTAAATATTGTCGTGAAATATGGAAATTTTTTATACCCCATTTTCATTTGTAATTTTTTACAAATAGCCCATTGTAATTTTTTTACACCCATTTCTACCATTGGAGTAAATTTCTATAAAATATTTCCATACTTAATAATATGTGAGAAAAATACCTATACAGTATAAACGTAAAAACAAAAATAAAATAGATTAAGGCCTTTCTAAAATGTAAAACCCACACCCCTCATTCATTATTGAACTCAAGGCTAAACTCAGCTCCATAAATAATGTTTTCAGTATTCTAGCAAAATCATGCCGGGTTTTTCCAAGCACACTCAAAGTTGAGGGACCCTCAAATTTTGATGAACTGCTGACATTTTCTGTGATAAATATATGAAATGTAGTAAACTTGAGGGTCCCTCAAATTTGAGTGTGCTTGGAAAAACCGTGAATAATGCCCGGTTCTTTCAAGCACACTCATACTTGAGGAACCCTCAAATTTTAAAGAACACTCAAATATTTGAGGGGCCCTTGAATTTTGACAAATTGTCAATTAACAGCTGACATTTCCTATGCTTTCAACATAAGAGAGTTGAGGGGCCCTCAAACCAAAGTTGAGGGACCCTCAAATTTTGACAAATGCTCAGATAATCATCTGACATTTTCTTTTGAAAAATTTATAAAAGTAATACTGTTATTTTGTTTACATCTACTCATCAGTACATTGTGAGGTTATGAATTTTCCAAATAAGCAAACATTGAAGTACATTCATTTATTGTTAAAGGTATAATCAAAATATACCGGAATATATCAAAACATTCATGCCACAATTTATTTTGTCTTCATTCATTAAAAAAAAAGAAAATATCATACATACACTCAAAGTAGGCTACTGCTGAATTTTAGGTTATTGCTTTGAACTGATGATAATATTATCTTGTTTACATCATGAGTACTGTATGTAACCAATGAGAATGCAGATACACTTCAGAAATTTTTAATAAAATGTTGGCTGGTTATCTGAGCATTCTTCAAAATTTGAGGGTCCCTCAACTTTGGTTTGAGGGTCCCTCAACTTCCCTATATTAAAAGTATAGAAAATATCAGCTGTTAATTGATGATTCATCAAAATTTAACAGCCCCTCAAATATTTGAGTGTCCCTTGAAATTTGATGGTCACTCAAGTTTGAGTGTGCTTGGAAAAACTGGGCATAAGCAATACCTACTAATACATCAGGCCCCACAACTGAAGCTCTCACAGACTAAGACACCATCATAAGTAGATGGATGGTAGATAGACAAGATAAGAGCGCTAATGTTTGTTTACATTTTTATTCAATCCCATTCCATGTGATAAGCAACAAAATACAAATTTAATTATTGCAATATTTAACATTTATCGCATTAAATAGAGTTTATTCATAATTTTCTTCAATAAATTCCTCAATTTTTTCTATAAAGTGAGTGAGTTGATGGTGGATTTGACATTTTGAAACATGAAACTTTACTGCTGTGTCATTATTGTAGCGGAAATGTTTTTTCTTTTACAAAAAATAGCCTAAAACGAAAATGAATCCAAAGAACACATTTCAATTATACAGGAATTTTTGAGGTGAGTTTTCTCATTATTTCCATTCTAAATATTGCTATTAATTACCCTAAAAATGTTAAAAAACATGTAACAATAAAGATATTGTTCGAAAAATCTTCCAATACAAGTTTAAATATAAAATAGGCTACAGAGTAGAATAGTTTTGTGATGAAGTAGGTACCTATATGGTACTAACCTTGCAACAAGTTATTTTGTTTACAAATCTAAAGGTAGATTCTGATAGGTGATTTAAAAATTATAAGGAATAGTTCTCTCTTTCACTCATAAGAATTTTTTCTCTTCATCACGAAAAGTAGGCCTAGCATGAAAAGTAGGTAATGAAGTAAATGACTCATTTTCAAAAATTTGATGTTTTGTAGCTCAAGTAGAGAACTATATCTAGCTCTATTGTCTGTATTAAAAAAGTACACAGCAGGTAATTTTGTATTAAAACTATATTAATTGATATAAATGTATGCATCTGAATTAGCAATTCATAGAAAAGTAGCCGACCTAGAACATTCCATCAACTCTTGATTTTATTTATAATGCTTATAAATTCTTTTTTCAGGTATGAGAAAGGAATTTTGATGGAAAAGATATCATTGAAGTAGAAAAAGCTCACAATGAAAAGGAAAGAGCTCTTTTGGAAAATAATAGTGTGGTTCTCCTGTACTAAATGATGACAAGAATTGATTATTAATACCTAAAAAAGAATTTGTGATCATTGATACAAACCAGAAAGCATAATGCTCAAGAACTTAAGGATGAAGAACAAACCTTTTCAAAATTGGAAAAGTGAATAAAGAAAAATGGAATGTCAACTATTAATTGAATAGGCCTACTGGCTATGGTGTTAAATTAGAAAGTGTATGAAAAAGCTAAAGTTGTTTAAATTTTTAAAAACGGGCCCAAGAACACATAAAAGTGACTATAAAATAGTTTTTGACAAGGAATGTAGTGACAATCTAGTTATATTTTGGAACTATTTCATATATGAAATTTGAAGTGTTGATTTGAGGCAATATGCATATCAATGTCAACTGTCTATATAATATCAATAAAGTGGAATGCTTTCACTGATTTGGATGCAAATTTATCCGTTTGAAGGGTTTCTCTGTTCCTCTACCACAGATTTATTTGTGAATCAAGTCCTTAAAAGCCTCTTCCCTATAAAATTGTTACCCCTGAATTGGTGGTGGGGTTGATATTCCTTCAGAGGCTTATCACTCACAACCACCGATCACAGTATTACTTAACACTTATAATTACACATTAATTATTATATTCCACAAACATAGATTATAGAAAACATATCCTAGATTTTTGGAGTTACTGCAAATTATAGGTACCATTTATCAAGGCTGATAATGAAAATAATTGATTATATTAATCCAGCTTTCCATTTCTTATATTATATTGTTATATCCTTGAGTATTTCAGTTGAAATGAATTGAATTTGTTAGGCTGATAGCTCTATTATTGGATCTAACATATCCAGCAAAGGCAGCAAGCTAAGTAATGAGTAAATTATTGCATTAGTGAAATAAAGTGCTTCAATTCTAATTCAATACTACTAAATGAAAGACAACGTCTTTTATTGAGAGATAAGAATGCATTTCAGTCATTAAAGTATCAATGCAGCAAGGAAAGTTGAAGAGTTTACAGTGATATGATAGGAAACTTCACTGTCATCCTAGAGAAAATCCATCTACTTGTTATGACGTCATTAAATCAGTTGTGGGGCCTGATGTATTAGTAGGTGTTGCTGCTGGGCTCTTACGGACGCTGGCCTACCTGGTAGATTTACTTACCTTGGTTGTAGCTAGCTACTTAAAAAAAGTAGTTGTAGTGTAGTTTAGCTACTTTTTGGATAAAGTAGTTGTAGCTAACTACTTTTGAAAAGTAATTTACCCAACACTGCAAATTACAGTACCTATATGATCCATTCAATTTTATCCAACCTTGGGCCACAAATATATCATTTACTTTTTTAAAACAACTGTGATATTTTGATCCACTGGATTAGTTCAATCAAAAACATTTATCCAGTGACCGAGCAACCAAGTGTGAAAAAAACAATCCGTCATTCTATTGCGAGGTTTCCTCGATCAATCTACACATGTAGGCCTATATTTATGCAAATTGTGAATGGTAACGACTAACGATATTGAAAAACTTACCTAAAGATGACTTTAGATCCTTCTTTACAACTTCCAATTCCTTCTTTTTCCTCTCAGCTCTCCATCTTTCAATCCGTTCTCTTCTCTTTGCATTTCCAATTCAAGTCTTTTCTGTTCTTCTTCCTGAAATACAATAGAGCTTAACATAACAATAAGATTTCTGTTTAGTGTAAGTATTTTCAATACCTGCTCGAGCTAAACTATATCAATATTTTTCAAAATTTGGATGAGGAATTTTTGCTTTTCAATTGAACTAAATTATTAGGCCTACTTTTTATTGTGATTATAAACATAAAATTGTGAAGTAAATACTTGGTATCAAAATAAACGCTTTACATTAGGAAGCCATTTCTAACAAATTACTTGAATCATGCCTCTCGAATTTGGAAAGGAGTTAAATATTTGATAGTTTGTTATAGAATATTGTCATTTGTAACGGAAAATCACCAAAGAAATAACAATACAAGTTCAGTTACAGTAGAAAATTCATAGCTATTAGTGATTTACTAATGCAAACTGTATGTCCCCAAAAGTTGTAAGTCATACATTGTCTTGTGGAAACACAGTATACTTACTTTCCCCTATAAAGAAGAACAACAATCAGTATAATAAACTTAAAAGGTGAAGCTATTTCTATTAAAATCATTTTTATGTCCAACATTTTTACTACACTGATCATGGAAGTCGCAACAAAATAGCAGATCTCTTTCATGATAATGAACAGAGAAAAATCAGAGATAGAACAAGAATATTTACTTTGTCCAGATTGGTGGGATCGAAAGGTTCATCATCAGCTTTCGAATCTTTTTTCTCATCTTTGAGTTTACTCCTTTCCCTAGAATGCGATCTCGATCTGGAACGGGATCTCGGTGATCGAGAATCAGACCTCGAACGTGTCCTTCTTCCTTTTCCATAACTCCGCTTCGACCGCGAATCAGATGACTTTTTTTCCTTCCTAAAATAAAAAAAAAAAACATTTTACGTTATTATGGAAATTTTAATGGTGGAACTATAAAATATTCAAAACTGGCAACTTAAATGTTCAGCTAAAAGGAATGAGTTAAATTTCAATTGTGAAAATTAAAAACATTACTCCTTCCAATAAACGATAAATCAACCTCATTACTTTTTCTGTTATGAGCTACCATCCAGGTATCAAATTGAAGATGTCTATCAACTATAGTCTGTCCAAGTAAAAAGATATTCTGACAAGATAAGAAAATTATTCAAACTCCGTCAATATTGGTTCAAAAATGGAAATTTGGTCTCAAACTGTAGTTCAAAACGTAGTTTCCTACGAGTTGGGACCAAACCTTCAATTTTTGAACCAATATTGACCGAGTGGGAGTCATTTTCCCATTTTGCTAGATTGTCTTCTTTGTGTGGACAGACTATAGCAGCCTATTTCTTTTTCGTTTTTTCGGCACGAAAGTCGTAGAAATAAGATTATTCGCTAGGATGACAGCTGTTCTATTGCAATACAGTACGACAGTAATTTTAGCGAGTAGGTTTAGGTGCTTATAGGCCTACATCTAACCCGCTCATCCGTATCGCCCACTTGATTTATTCAAAAAACATCTTGGCAAAATGTCTTCGTTTTGCGGCTCAACAATATCTCTAAAATTATACAATTATATTATTATTGATTTTTGTAAATCGGAAATCTGATGGATTTTGTGAATCAGCTTTTACTCATCCGAAAAAAATTGTTCATACAAACCTACATTGATTTAGGTGGATTAGAATACATAAAATAAAAATAGAAAGTACACATTGAGGCACATTCAATTGAGTCAATACTTTAAACCAGGGCTTGATTTGAGAGGGAGCGCGTGCGAGCGGCGCTCCCATGCATTTTTTCCCAAGAATACCATTTTTCTGAGCGGCATCATTCTTAGCCCAATCAAATAGTACTCCCGACCAAACAAAAATCCTGTTAATTAATTTTATTGTCTTAATCGGTCCATTTGGGTGTTAGTAAGAGTAATCCATGGTTTTCCACCAAAATATCTGGAGGTATAACTTTTGGGAGCCTAAAACTCACGAAATTTTCGGACTTTTTCAGTTTTTTCATAATATCTCAAAAACCGATCTTTCTATCGATATTTTTATTTACTACTTTTTCAAAGAGCATAAAATTCCCTACAATTTTCATCCCCTAAACGTTTTTCTATCTCCAATAGGAAGCGAGTTATAGCTCGTCAAAAATTGCTAATTTTTGTCAACTTTGCGAAAAATCGCTAAATCTAGGTATTTTTTCCTTATTAATTTTAGTTTAAGCCGTCTTTGGTATTATTTATCGTAATAAGGGTATTAACACAATGTTCATACATCGTAAGTGACAACGTAGAGGGTTGTAATGGATAAAAAATGAGAAATAGTTATTTTTTGTATGGTAGTCAGGTCAGTTTGACCTCAGGGGTTCCAGAGGAGGAAGGCAGAAAAGGGACGAGGTGTGCGGTTTGATTAGATTGTTTCATCCAATAACAAATAGATAACATAGTATTTATGCTTGGATTCTTGATTTTAATTATATTAAGTTGAATAAAATTCATTATAGCCTACTATAAATTACACAAGTAATAAACTTAATTGATTAAATAACTTTCAGTTATTCTATACTAAATGCAGAATGTTGATGAAATGTTTGAAAAATTTATAGCAATAGTTATTATGATTTTTCAAACAACCTTTTGCAATATTAGATGGATGTGTAGATAGATTGGTTAGAAAATTGGTTTTTATTTCTCAATTTATATACAATACGATTGAATTCATGTTAAACATGGATACCTCCTCTGAGAGCACTGCCGCCTCTAACGGTTTAATTCTCCATTACTTTAAAAAAAAGACATCAAAAAACAAAGTGATAAAGGTCCTCTACCTCCTTCAAATTGTACATGAAACAAGTAAATTTCTTATAATAAACAATCCATGGCTTATCAGAGCCATTTTCATCAAGCTCGCCCCTTTGATTCAAACACCCATCTCATCATCCACATGTCTAAATCGTTTTCTTTATGTAATTTTTTCCACCCAATTGTGATATTTGAGGGATTTGTATAGAATATGGAAATGCCTCGCTTGAGGTCCTGCAAGAATTCATCCCTATGTATTGTTCTAAAGTATGAAATAGTTTTCTTGGGTAAGAGTATTCACTTGATCAGTGAAGTCGCGGTATTTGTTGAACCGAATCAGCTGCTAATTTTTTCCAATGTACAAATATAGCATTAACTCAATGATAAATAACGCAGGATACCACGACTCATAACTGGCCAAGTGAACTCCCTAATGCAGTATAGTAAAAGATACGGGTACCTACTTCACCTATTTCGTGGGCACGAGCAGCCAGTTACCCAATGTAACACCAGAATTGATCTCGTTATCATAGCTTATGTCACTATCATTACTCAACTTTCTTAAATCTTTAAACCAGGAAGCTTCTTATTTTCTACAAATTTTTGGAATAGAAATTTTGGTAACCTATCTCTATCTTCTTCCATTCTTATAATCTCTGCAATATAATTGTAATGCAGCCTAAGACAGTACTCGGTAAGAGGTGTTAGTTCAGTTTCAATAATCAACTTGGCTTACCGTATTTATGGGGAGCAAAAAAATTCTTGAGGAGAAACCGCTACAATTTTTCCACAGTTTCATACGTTACTGCCTTTTACCTAGGTGCTTCAAAATTAAGAGTTGGTGTTAAAACTACACCTATATATTTGAAGCGGTTCACACATTCAATCCTTTCATTTTTGAACGTCCATTTCTCGCACGTAGTCGGTTTACCTTTATTCATAAATACCATTATCTCCGACTTCTTTAGATTCACATTTCACCCTACATTCGCAGAATAATTACTGTTCATTAATTAGCATGTACTGGAGCCCTACTGGTGAATCCGAAATTAAAGCTATATCAACAGTATCAAATACTTATCATCGTTTGCAATAATATATACATGTTTATCTAGATGAAAAGGCTTAACATGATAGAAAATTTAGAACACAAAAGTCTATTCTTGGAAAAAGTTGTGTGGTGAACGTTACGTGCGCACAACAAGTGAAGCACAAGCACAAGAAGAAGCACAAGAAGAACCCTAAGGTGGCACTCCTAAGCGACGGCTTAAGCTGCGCAGCTCAAGCTGGAGGGCTCTAGCTGCGCGTCTCGAGCCGTCTCAGATCTAGTCTTATAACTACAGGTATATCATATATATAGGCATATATAATTATTATACTATATAATCTGGAAAGCCATAGACGTGCAGCTAAAGCTGCGCAGCTCGAGCCGACGTTTAGGAATGCTACCCATATGCTGTCGAGCTCTATATAACCCCTTGAAGCCTCAATGCAAATGGAAGGGTTAACGACACTTCTCTTACTCAACCATAGAATCTACGTTACGGTACAAGTTTGCGGAGTCATTGGTTGGCGCTAAATCTCGAGTCTCATAAATTCAATCACTACCGTTGAATGTACTTCTTCCTTTCCACTACATCATAAGTGACTGTATTAACATCTTAATAACAACCTTATCACGATAAATAATACTGAAGACGGCTTAAAAAAAAGTAAATAGGGAAAAATACCTAGATTTAGCGATTTTTCGCAAAGTTGACAAAAATTAGCAATTTTTGACGAGCTTTAACTCACTTCCTATCGGAGATAGAAAACGTTTAGGGGATGAAAATTGTAGGGAATTTTATGCTCTTTGAAAAAGTATTGAATAAAAATATCGATAAAAAATCTGTTTTTGAGATATTATGAAAAAACTGAAAAAAGTCCGAAAATTTCGTGATTTATAGGCTCCCAAAAGTTATGCCTCCAGATATTTTGGTGGAAAACCATGGATTACTCTTACTAACACCCAAATGGACCGATTAACACAATAAAATCAATCAACAGGATTTTTGTTTGGTCGAGGCACAATTTAATGACTATTTGATTGGGCTATCTTTGAAATTGACCATCTTAGTAACAGCTATAAAATATTGCTCAGATTTGCTAAAAACACTCCAATTCAAGGGTGATTTTAAAATTTCACCCGGACACCCCTCTTTCTGGGGAGTTAGTTCAAACCCCTTTTAGGAAATCAAGCACTGCTCAAAACTATTATAAGAACATTAAAACGAGCTATAACTAATAGATACTTACTTGAAAAGTTTTCTGTCTCGATCCCTACTGTGGGACCTACGAGATCGCTCTCTTGATCTGCTCCTCCGTCTATATTCCTTACTGCTCCTTTCTCGTCCATGAGAACTTTTAGTTCTCTTATAGTGATCCGGACTCGATGACCTAGACCGGCTTCGGGATCTTTTACGATGATGCCTGCAAAAAAAAGAGTCACTAAACAGAAGTATCTTGAAGCTACTATTGAGAAGTCAAGTTGCTAGAGTCAATATAAGCCCACAGTCAAACCAGAAGATGATGTATTTTAATAATAGGCTATGATTAATATTAGAAGTAAATTAGAAGTAAACCAGTGCAATATTAAATCCAACGCTCAGTTTCAGCCGGAAAACAAATGTTTTACCCCAAGACCCGTGTCAACGCTCAATTACAACTATGATTGCATCTTATGCCCGTAACTTTTAGCAATAAAAACGAGGCTTCAAAGGTCAAAAATGTCTGTTGTATTCTAACTATGCATTGTACACCAGAATGTAGGCCTAAAAGGTAATAAAAGTTAAGGAATTTAACCGCCTTAAATGACAATGTATCTGACGTCATTTCAAGCCATTGTACCTCATTGCTCATGTTATTCATTAAAGATATAATCTTGCTTTCTATAAAATTCAATTTTTTGTAGGTCATTAGAAGCAGAAATGTCCAGTAAGTATATATTTTTGAACAAAACAACATAGGCCTAGGTAGGTAACCGTACAAATTATAGCTTAACCTAAAAGCATTACGACTAACAATTTGGGAAGAACTCACATTATAAATTATCTAGAATAAATTTTTGATGGAATCAAGTCAATTATTTGTAGTATTGGCTTCCATGGAATAAAAACCAATCACTTTAATAAATAATAATAAATAATTATTGTAGATGTAAAAACGACAAGCAACGTTTCACGATCAAAATCTATTCTCACATCACAACAACAAACAAACGAAAACGAGCATCAGCACAAGCAGCAATGGGGCCAATGGGCAAGTCCAGTCCAGGGAACATGGAAAAAAGAATGATCTACCGCTTTACAGGTACGATTTGGCTGGTGCGTAACGTAAGTCGTAACGACCGTTGGTCGTGGTCGATCAGCTGTAGCAAATCACAGCTCCTCTTGTTAAATCTCAAGGACAATACAAGACAAGAGCTGTGATTGTCTACAGCTGATCGATCACCACTGACGGACGTTACGTTACGCACAAACCAGATCGTACCTAAAGGTACGATTTGGTTGGTGCGGAACGTAACGACCGTCAGCCGCAATGTACGCATACGGCTGCGGCTGAACCATTTTCGTTGGCACGACCCAGTCGCAATGATCTGCCTTCATGATATCCAGATCTACTAGTGAAAAATAAAAATTACTCCATTTTGGTACTATTTGAATCAAAATTTCATTAACTTTGATATTAATATCACTCATAATTATCAATATTTCCCTTCTGGTCATCTCAATTATAACTTTCTACATCTTCTCCAAGTCTCCAAAATATTTGAGGTTAGAATCCTTTGCGACTGGTCGCCGCAACACTGCTTCTGGAGGAGTACGGTCGTCATCGGATGTGGCTGTTGGTCGTGGTCGTTGGTGATACGCATGAACGAAATCGGTCCTATGATTTTACACAGAAGCAGTCCGCCATTTTTTTACGCAACGACCGACGGTCGCACCAACCAAATCCTAGCTTAAACGGTAAAGGTACGTTTTACCCCAGGCGCACACCAACACGATTTCATTGCGAAGGTTTGTTGCGGTGCGAATTCAATTCTGAGAACTTGCTGGACGGATATTTAAAACCATTGCGGTGAATGAGCTAGCGCAGACCAATGCGTTGCGAAATATTCGCAATATTTGTGAATATTTGCAGCAAATGCTGCATGTAGCATTCGTCGCGCCGTTCACATGCGATATTGTGGCTCGTTCAGGAACTAACTCTAATTTTCATCTGCAAGTCAGGGGCGAACCCAGGGGGGATATAGGGGATATATCCCCCCCCCCCCGAAATTGGGGCTCATCTTACACTAGATAGAATGCACTTCGTTGGAGTTGCCAAATGTTTGACTAATAAGGCTTAAAACTTCTAAAAAATATAGTTTCAGGGTACTTTTTTAAAAAATTTCCCTTGCGGGGAAATCTGGAGACAGAAATGGAACTAAGCATCACAAGCCCAAATATTCCATTTCTCGCTTGAATGAATGGAACAAGAATATTTTCCCTTATGAAATGTCTCATAGAATGTTGAATATTAGCGCAACGATTTCTGTTACAACAACAACGTTTTCTTAACTCAAGAGCTCCTTTTGAACTCTTAAGAAAGTAAAATCATACATGAGAAGTGCTATAGATCGGAATCATTTGAACTATTCATTCACAGATATTTTCCCGTTAACCCTGTTCATATAATTGAATAAAATGTCTCAAAATAAATCTCTGCGTCTTGTAGATTTCAATTTGTGATAAGATTTTCTATGTTAATCTATATAATTTCAACAATTTCATTTCATTCATTCAATAAAATACAATATACTTATGTAATGAAGACTCAAACAATCAGGTCCATAACCTCTTGTTTCCAACACAATAATTATCAATAAACATTTGGAACTAAGGTACAATCATCAAATATACTGCACATTATATTATCCAATCACATCGCAATACTCAGTATCCAGAATACATGTATTCTTCAGTTTAAATTCAAAATGACAGAAAAAAATCTTTCAGCACAGCTTAGAGAACTTCAACAATAATATTGTTGAATACAATATACAACTACAAGAAAACAATAGCTCTTGCTCTTGTGAAATCAATTATTTTCTTGTTCTACAATAATTAGTGAATAAATTTTTCTACACAGTTCATTCATTCATTCTTATGCCATATTCGGTGGGGAGTTCCAAAAGGAAGTTCCACCGCACCATAACCTTGATTTCGTCAATGGGAAATCATGGTATTTCTTGATGTTATACACTGAGATTTGAATTTTCAAAAGTTCTTCCAAATCAAGAGAGTCAAAAACACAAGGAATATCACTAAAATCACCATTCACTACCAAAAAAATATAAAATTTCAAAAAAATTTAGAGCACGACAAATTTTAGCTTGTTAAAATTTTACCAAGACAACAAAATTCCAAAGTTCTACACAGTAAAAATATATGATTATGAGAGGAAGCATAAGCATTGGCTATAGATATCCCATGCAAGAAACAACCCCTCCTACCCCCTCCCTCTTCTGGGACCAGGAGTTTTTCTGGGTTCATTCCGTCATATCCCGAAATTTATTTCTGGGTTTGCCCCTGCTGCAAGTAAACAGACATAACCAAAAAGGAAGAAAGTTAACTCTTGGCAATTGTTAGAGATTATTTTCAAATACCAAATATGATGATTTGTTATTATACCATATTATGTATGATTTAAATCACAAAGATTACAAGAATATAAGAGAAAAATACAATATTTGGTGTGATATTGGAAAAGCTGTTCATGTTCCAGGTAAGTTTCAGTTTACTTTAATAGGCTAATTGAGCTTTTGAGCAGTTATTAGGCACCTTACTAGTAGGTTATATCATAACTCAGGATATTATTATTGTATTACAGCATCATTATTATAGTTAATTTAAGTATCTCTTCTACCTTACTATCAAAACATCAGGTTGGTTAGGTTGAACACTCTAAGTTACAATTATTTTGCTTTGGTGTGCGTGCCCCAGCATTAAAAATATTTTGCACCAAAACCTTTGCTTCAAAATTGGAGTCCAAATTCTTGGAACCACTGTAACAAATTCGCACCGCATTGTGCATAAGGCTTAAAGCTAGGATTTGGCTGGTGCAAAACATAATGACCATTGGTTGTTGCGTAAAAAAATGGCAGACTGCTTCTGTGTTTCTTTATTTTTATTTAAATCATAGGACCGATTTTATTCATGCATATCACCAACGACCACGACCAACAGCTGCATTTGATGATGACCGTACTCCTCCAGAAGCATTGTTGCAGCAACCAGTCACAGTGGATTCTAACCTCAAATATTTTGGAGACTTGGAGAAGATGTAGTAAGTTATAATTGAGATGACCAGGAGGGAAATATTGATAATTATGAGGGATATTAATATCAAAGTTAATGAAAATTTGATTCAAATAGTACCAAAATGGAGTAATTTTTATTTTTCACTAGTAGATCTGGATATCATGAAGGCAGATCATTGCAACTGAGTCGTGCCAACAAAAATGGTTCAGCTGCAGCCATATGCGTACATTGCAGCTGACGGTCGTTAAGTTCTGCACCAGCCAAATCATACCTTTACAACAGTCGGCCGCATTTGATCACTGTTGCCAATTACAGCTCTTGTGATGAAAGCTAAAAATGTCAAAACAAGAGCTGCAATCAGTTCAAATCAAATAAATTCATTCCTCTTTTGCACTATACAAAAATTTATGGAGATAAATTAAAGAAAAATGTTCTTCACATGGGCTTAGATGCCTGTGTGCAAAGAAGAGTCTGAATCAATTTAGATTTAATTTTTTCATACAGAGGAGGAAACAAGGAGAAAAAAAGCTAATATAATAAGAAAAGGATGGAGAACAAAAAATTGAAAGAATGAGGAAAAAAGAAGAAGAGAGAGAGAGAGAAAGAGAGAGAGAGGGATTAAGAATAAATTACAAAAGAAAAAATATAATTAGAGTCCAGGATAATCCATCAGGAAGCCACACGGCAAGCAAACAACAAAGGCAGAGACAATTAATATTTGAAGGAGTTTTAACTTGAAATTTGGAGAGCTTGAATATGAATGAAAGATTTGGTAAAAAGAGAATACGTTTTTAAATAGTACATGAGTGAAGTGGGTCGCTTATCACCTTATAATTCAATCATAAGCCAATTCAAAAAAAGTATCAAGAGATTGTCAATAATAATAATGATAAAACTATTGGAAGTGAAAAGCAGACCTCAATATAACATCTCAGATGCTTCTCTTCCCTGTTGGAACAGCCAAGAAAGCAACATTTTCTTGTAGGTAGCAGGGGAACGCGGAATTGGCTGTATGTGGATTCCTCTGTATATGGAGGAATCCTGTCGAAAACAGGAGGCCACTGTATCCTGGTTGAAAGTGGAGTAGCAGAACTGAATGTGTTTAAAATTGAGAGCTGAACAGTTACGACTATGGCCGACCGTTGTTACTCCAATATTTTGTAATTTGTAACTATAAAAATGTTAGCCTAGGCAACGAGCAAGTCTTGGAACAATTTATAAATAAAATTTATATTCTATTTTGATTGTTGTCTTGCCTTGTGGCATTTATTTCCTGGCGTGACCTATTAAGGTACGATTTGGCTGGTGCGTAATGTAACAACCGTCGGTCGTGATCGATCAGCTGTAGCCAATCACAGCTCTCCTTATTAAATCTAAAGGTTAATGCAAAACAAGACAAGAGCTGTAATTGGCTACAGCTGATCGACCACGACCGACGGTCGTTACGTTCCGCACCAGCCAAATCCTAGCTTTAAGTGTGTTACCGGTTGAACAACCACACAGCAAGGTTGTTTTTGGAAGCCGGACCGGTGTAGTATGCGACCCAGATGTCTGTCTGTCCATCTGTGCGTTGCAACATTCAATAACGTGGGAAAGATTTTTTCTTTGTCCATCTGTTGCTGTGTGCGACTGTGAAATTCTTGTTGCACTTACCCATGTAGATAATTATTATTGAATATAATAATGATGATGAAAAAACCATCTAGACAGCCGGTCGGGTTGGTCTGGGGCGTTACAACCTTCAGTCCACTAGCGCTACCCGGTCGTGGGTTTGAATCCCACCAGAGGCATGGTCGTTTATGCACCTCATAGATCACCCTCGCACACTCCATTACCCATGCACAAGTAAATTTAAATACTTATATTTGCATCATCCGCAGCAAAAAAATCTTTCACCGGACGCAGGATAATCTACCGCTAGAGTTTTGTTTTGGAATAGTCTACCGGTTAGCGGTATAAACTGCTCCGTACTCCCTAAACTCAGACAACAAACTTCTAACCTCAATATTTAACTGTTCCTCTCCGTCTTCAACTTTATTGTTTATTGTGATTAATCAGACTAGCTCAGTATGGCTGGAATAAAACTTGAACTTGACGAATATTTAGCGCGAAGTGACTCTAAACCTCTTCTTAAAACAACTTTTTCTGCTCCTAAATTGAGTTCGTGGTTCAAGAGTTCTACTGTCACTGAAGAAGAAAGTAATGATTGGTGGTTTACGGGTCAGAAGTCAGAATGCTGTCCATCCATGGTAATTCAAAGAAAAAACAAATTTGCTTACAATTGAACTTTTTTCAATAGTTTAATTAATTAGAATTGAGCTCCTTAATTCAGTGTCCATCAGGGAGCTTGACCTCCGGTAGGCTACCGGTTTGATATGATTGCTTGTGATACAGGCTACTTAAAGAATGAACACATTTTTTCATAGTCCATAACTTACTCTTGAATTGTATCACTTTCTCATCAAATTGGATGCTTTCAAAATCAAAAAAATATAAGCCTTATTTGTAAAAAATATGTAAAGTTGAGTTTTAGTGAAATTAAAACAAGGCAGGATACACAAGGAAATTCTTTGCATGAAATTAGTAGGCTACAATCAGAGAGAATAGAATATAGAAATTATCGTATAATATATTCTATTATCGCTGGCTACAATGGAACGTATAATATATTCTATTATCTCATATTCTATTATCGCTGGCTACAATGGAACGGAACCTGGTTTTAGTGGATCCAATACATACAATAATACAGGAAAACTCAGATTTCATTCAAATCCACTGTGCAATGAAATCCAATTTCTGGGTTCCAATGGGGGTAACCTTTTTTGTGGTATGTCGTTGATTTTTTGATCGATTATGATAGATTTTGATGTGTAGATTCCGAATCCGAGTGATGCCAAGCTGTAGAAGTTGAGCATTTTTTGTAATTCAAGATGGCGGCCAAAATTTCGGTTTCATTTCTAGTCTACCACGATTTCCATCAAAACAAAGCGTCGGACGAAAAAAGTCATTCTTATCTTTTTTTTTAGTAGGCTAAATTGAATTTTCAAGAGAATGGTACCAGATTTATGTCTCTATCCTCATTAGGAACAGAGTTATGATTTTTCAAAGAAGAGGGTAATTTTCAAGAAAAATGAGAATTTGAGTATTTTTAGTTTTTGCTTGCTTGGATCTTCTGACGTATTTGTTTGAATCGTGTAAATCAAAATCCCCCTGGGGATAATTTTGTCCTCTACAATTTGAGACCAAGTAGACCTCCCTATCTTGTATAGTTTTTGAACTAGGACAGTAAAAAGATATCCTTGTATCTCAAAAAACCCTATTTATGGGAAAAATAATAATAATAATTCGTTTATTTCACTGCATTTTCACATACATTTTGACATACATTAAAACTGTATACATACATTAAGTATACATAATTGTATACATAATAATTGAACATAAAATAATAATAGAGTCTCACATGTAACAGAAAAAAGAAAACCACAGTGCATCCCTCTTTAGGTTGAACCTGTGATGAGGGATGGCTCGCTCTCTAAAAGAGTCACTTAATATAATAATACAATAAAAATTTTGAGGTAGCAAACAAAACAGTACATTTTATACAATAAAGAGTGCGCTTTTACAAGATAAGATCTGAATATTTAATATTAACAATAGATTTTCTATGAAAAAAAAATTCAAATTGAATAGAGACAAAAAAAATCCGAAATCAATATCACACTACTTTTGAACTTTCTCTTCATAGAAGCGATTTAGTTTATTTTTAAACAAATTATAACTGGTTGCATCTGATATATCTGATTACAGTTTATTGAAAAGTCGTCGTCCCTTAGCAAATGCATGTAAGGAGGCCACTCTACTTCTTGTGAAAGGTTCTTTTAATTTATTAGAGAGATTACGACGAGTGGAATAGACATGTTCTTCCATAACTGGAAACTCTGAACGTCTTAAATACACAAACTTCAAAAGATTTATTTCGAATAGGGTATTAACACTAAAAACGCCAAATTCTTTGTACAATACTTCAGTTGGATATCTTATAGGTTTTTAACTTATTTTTATTATTCTTTTATGAAGAATTATGAGAGGTTGCAAAATTGAACTCCCACAGCTTCCCCAGGAAACAATGCCATAACAGATAATTGACTGTATCAATGCCAAAAATGCCATTCTTAATTGATAAATAGGTAGGACATTTCTCAACTGAACAAATTTATAAATTAATTTTCTAATTTTTGAGCAAATGTATGAAATATGCGAGTTCCACCGTAAATGAACATCCAATATTACACCTAAATATTTTATTTCATTTTCATTCTCCAATGTAGGACATCCGCAGCTGTAGTATGGACTGGTACAATTTACATTATGTGTAACTACTTTGCAGTCAGTATTATCGGGAGGCAATCCAGAGGACAACAAAGAAAAGAAAGAATTTTGGTTTTTAGGATATTTAAATGTAAAGACTATTCTTCAACCAAGACTTGATAACATTAAAACATTTATTGGCTCTCTGGAAAGTGATTGGCCATGTTTCCCCCCATACTATAGCAACTGTGTCATCTGCAAAAGAGTACACGGAGCAATTCAGTAGATCTATATTTAATAAATCATTTATGTATATTAAAAACAAAATTGGCCCAAGCACTGTGCCTTGTGGAACCCCAATATTTACATTTGATAATCCACTAGTATTTTTATCAAGCATAACTTCTTGTTTTCTACAACTCAAATATGATTCAAAGAATGACAATGCAATACCTCTTATTCCTATTGCTTCCATTTTGTCCATTAGAATTCTATGGTCAACTAAGTCAAATGCTTTTTGTAAATCCAGAAATATTCCTTAACATTTATCTCCATTATCTAATTTGCCTAAAATTTCTCTAGTTACTTTAAAAATTGCATCAGACGTACTCATTCCCTTACGAAAGCCATATTGATTACTGTATAAAATTTTATATTTTTCTAAATAGGATACCAGTCTCGACTTTACACACTTTTCAATTTCTTTGGATATACTTGAGAGTAGTGAGATAGGACGATGGTTACCAAGTTCAGTCCTACTACCACCCTTGTAGAGAGGGATAACTGTAGCTCTCTTCATTTCATCAGGAAAATACCCCTGTTGGAAGCAAAGATTTATAATGTGCTCCAATGGCTCCAGTAACATATTGCTGAAGAATTTTCAATCAGACATTTTGAATAGATTCCATCTACTCCCGGAGCAGTACCTTTTCTAAGCCCCAATATGTTACTTCTCACCTCACAGGCAGTAACTGGATAAAAGAAAAACGACCTAGAAAATGATCTATCCACCTTATATTGGATATGATTCGAATTTGACCCTATCTCTTTTACACTATTTGAAATTTTTTCCCAACATTAATAAAAAAATTATTAAACTCTTCAGCCATTTGTTTACTTTCAGTAGCTTTCACTATTCTACCATCAGTTTAGTAATTTCTTAAATAACATTTTGTTCCCGAGTCTTGGAATCAGTAGCTTCATTTATAGTTTTTCACATTTTTTTAACATCTTTCCCACAATTTATAAACTTATTTCTAAAGAAAATTTCTTTTGCAGAACGTATTAGTGCCTTCAAGATAGTATTATATTTCTTATAATAATGCGCATTTATTGTATTGAATGGTTGCTCCCTTATTTTGAGTGACATTATTTCTTTTCCTTATACACTTCAATAAACCTTTAGTTATCCAGGGTTTTAATTGTTTCTTTCTATTACTAATTTTCTGCTTCAAGGGCGAACACAAATTAAAAACATCAACTAGCTTCTCATAGAATCTGCTAAAAGCTACTTTAGATTCTTCTTCATAATAGACATCGTCCCATGACACTTCATTGATTTTAATTTTAAACAGTTGATCGTCAAAAGATAATGCATCATACTGTACAGGCTCCTTTTTAGGCTCTAAACCAAGGTAATTAGAATAGAAGGTATGAGCCATCAGCATCGTAGCCGGGAGGAAACAATGAATTTTGACGTCATTGGCACCACAGCTGTTTAGCGAACCTAGAAATTAGGAACTTCGTCTGCTCCTTGTGCGTTCCAACTTGGTTCCAAACGCTGATGTTGTAAATAGATTTTTCTATGCCTATTTGAAAAACTTTTTGTCAATAGCTATACGGCCCTATTTATATTGGGCAGTATTTTCCCATTGGGCAAATTGAATCAAATTGATGAACTCATTTTCTTGAAATTAACATATAATAACAAGAGTTCATTTTGCTTAATACAATTATATAACCTACAGTTTGAATGCAATTGGGAAAATATTCTGTACTAATAACAAAAACCACATGTTTGCAAAAAAATGATGCAGTGATAACATAATAGCAATACCTACTAATACATCAGGCCCCACAACTGATTTAATGACGTCATAACAAGTAGATGGATTTTCTCTAGGATGACAGTGAATTTTCCTATCATATCACTGTAAACTCTTCAACTTTTCTTGCTGCATTGATACTTTAATGACTGACATGCATTCTTATCTCTCAATAAAAGACTTGTCTTTCATTTAGTAGTATCAAATTAGAATTGAAGCACTTAATTCCACGAATGCAATAATTTATTCATGACTTAGCTTGCTGGATATGTTAGATCCAATAACAGAGATATCAGCCTAACGAATTAAATTCATTTCAACTGAAATACTAAAGGATATAACAATATCATATACGAAATGGAAAGCTGGATTAATATAATCAATTATTTTCATTATCATCCTTGATGAATGGTACCTATAATTTGCAGTAACTACAAAAATCTAGGATATGTTTTCTATAATCAATGTTTGTGGAATAAAATAATTAATGTGTAATTATAAGTATTAAGTAATACTGTGATCGGTGGTTGTGAGTGATAAGCCTCTGAAGGAATATCTACCCCACCACCAAATCAGGGGTAACACTTTTATAGGGAAGAGGCTTTTAAGGACTTGATTCACAAATAAATCTGTGGTAGAGGAACAGAGAAACCCATCAAACGGATAAATTTGCATCCAAATCAGTAAAAGCTTGTTCCACTTTATTGATATTATATTGACAGTTGACATTGATATGCATATTGCCTCAAATCAACACTTCAAATTTCACTCAGATTCTCACTGCACTGCTTGTCAGAAACTATTTTATAGTCACTTTTATGTGTTCTTGGGCCCAATTTCAAAAATTTAAACAACTTCAGCTTTTTCATGAACATTCTAGTTTAAAACTCTATCACCATAGCCAGTAGGCCTATTCAATTAATAGTTGACACTCCATTTTTCTTTATTCACTTTTCCAATTTTGAAAATGTTTGTTCTTCATCCTTACGTTCTTGAGCATTATGCTTATCTGGTTTGTATCATTTATCACAAATTCTTTGTTAGGTATTGAAAATCAATTCTTGTCATCATTCAGTACAGGAGAACCACACTATTATTTTCCAAAAGAGCTCTTTCCTTCTCATTGTGAGCTTTTACTACTTCAATGATATCCTTTCCATCAAAATTATTTTTTCATACCTGAAACAAGAATTTATAAGCATTATAAATAAAATCAATTCTTGGTACTTTTCTATGAATTGAAAATTCATATTCATAAATTTATATTAATATTATAGTTTTAATACAAAATTACCTGCTGTATACTTTTTTTAATACAGACAATAGAGCTAGATATAGTTCTCTACTTGAGCTACAAAACATCAAATTTTTGAAAATGAGTCATTTACTTCATTACCTACTTTTCATGCTAGGCCTACTTTTCGTGATGAAGAAAAAATTTCTCATGAGTGAAAGAGAGAACTATTCCTTATGATTTTTAAATCACCTATCAGAATCTACCTTCAGATTCGTAGACAAAATAACTTGTTGCAAGGTTAGTACCGTAGCTGAAGCTACTAGCTTCAGCACAAAACTATTCTACTCTGTAGCCTATTTTATATTTAAACTTGTATTGAAAGATTTTTTGAACAATATCTTTATTGTTACAGGTTTTTAAGCATTTTTAGGGTTATTAAGAATGGAATTCAATATTTAGAATGGAAATAATGAAAAAACTCACCTCAAAAATTCCTGTATAATTGAAATGTGTTCTTCAGATTCATTTTCGTTTCAGGCTATTTTTTTGTAAAAGAAAAAAAACATTTCAGCTACAATAATGACATGGCAGTAAAGTTTCATTTTTCAAATCCACCATCAACTCACTCACTTTATTCAAAAAATTGAAGAAAATTATGAATAAACTCTATTCAATGCGATAAATGTGAAAGATTGCAATAATGAAATTTGTATTTTGTTGGTTATCACATGGAATGGGATTGAATAAAAATGTAAACAAACATTAGCGCTCTTATTTTGTCTATCTACCGTCCATCTACTTATGATGACGTCATAGTCTGTGAGAGCTTCAGTTGTGGGGCCTGATGTATTAGTAGGTGTTGGTTCTGCACATGCATAGTTACACTCTCACTTACCTCCGCCATCTTGCCAAATGCTCTTCTATTTGCGGCACCACTATATTATATCTGTATAATGTATTTGTCTTGATTGTATTTAACTTAATTATAGTCAATCATTCTGATCCTATTATATTAAGGAAGTAATTTCTGTATGAATGTATGTATGTATATGTATGTATAACCACAGATCTACAGAATGGCTCTTATGCCATGTTTACACCGGAATGTTAATAATATTTGTTAATAACTTTTGTATAATATTATAAAGTTACATAAAAATACTTTATTCACAAATTTTGGTTCTGGTGTAAACGCAGCTTAACAATTTCCTTGAAATTTGAAATATACCTAATATGCCTATAACCGTGATGGGAAAAAAGATTGTATCAGGTCTCATGTCCAGGATGAATCTCTGGCAGGATTGAAAAAAAAATTGAATATTTGTTCAGGAACACTCTGAAGTACTTCATTTAGGCTGTTTATATCTGGTATCAAGCTCCACTCTAAAATAGTGTGTAATTAGCAGGTTTAACGTAAATTGATACAGTATAGTAGCCTATAAATTAACTATAAATTCAATCTCGCCTGCTATTTTAGTAGGTACTATATTTGCAGTAGCAGAAGTCCTTTGTTCTATTAATACAACTATAATAATAATATAGGAGATTCTGATCAATTATTATTATGATATGGTAATAAATTGTACAAAACAAGCTACATTTGTAATAAAACACATTTTCAATATGGTACATGATTTATTTATTTCTAATTAGTTATCAGAATAATAATAATATTGCATGAAGCAACAAAAAGGAAGAATTCAATAATTATGGAGCAAACACCAAACTTATTTGAATTTAAAATTAAAACTCTTCAAATGCAGACCAATTAATTGAAGAGTTTTAATTTTCAATTCAAATAAGTTTGGTGTTTGCTCCATCACTAAGTCCATAGGCTATCCAGTTTTTCTAGAATCTATTATGTTTTGTTGAGGGTCCCGTTTAATATTTTCACAGTAATCGTGGTAAGTTGCAAAAAGTGCAAATGGATTTTCTTTTTTGACTTTTGTTGATTTGGGATCAACCTTTTCTGGAAATTCAATTTTTCTCTTCTTAGTTGATAGCTTGCGTACATTTATTTCCAACAATATTTCTTTCAATTGCTCCTGAAAATTTTTTGAAAAATATGAATTTAAATAATATCCAACAGATAATAATTCATAGAATGAATCAATTTCAATAATAGGATAAAATGTCTGAATCAATTTTGTTACCTATCTTGATGAACTACATAGACTACCATATTCAAAACAATATATATTGTATAGTATTGAAAAGTAGAAAAAATAATGTTATGAGGTTAAGCTATACCATATAATACAAATTATATTGGAATTGAGTCTTTGGTTTCAAAGAAGAATTAAAATACGTTGATAGGATAGGATCAGATTGGTAAGTTTATAGCCAACATGGATACTACAAAGAATACAGCACGCATTGTGCTTACTCCATTGCCTCTATAAGGCTGAAGCCGCAATGCCGGTTGGTAGAGCCTGGAGGGTGGAGGGTAGATGGTAAATCTATAGAACATACACACCATCCACAGTAATACATTGTATGAATGGTATGTGTTCAGCTGCCATCTTGAAATTCTTAAATATGGACAACATAACCTCAAGAACAGAATGACTATATTCTATTATTTATATGTTTATAGAACATAAAACCAGATCAGGGGACTTGTTCTATAGATTTACCAACTACCCTCCACCCTCCAGGCTCTACCCACTGGCAGTGCGGCCTCAGCCTTACATTTATCAACTGTATAGTTTATTTTGGCAGTGGCATCATTCTTAATTCATTAATTGACCAAAAGGAAGTGGCATTCTGAAAAAAATATTTTATCAAAATAGATTTGATAGGATATTTATTGATCATGAGTTCTCTTGAATTCCATGTTTAATAAATTATTCAAACACTAATAAGCAGTCTTTTTTATTAAGAGTATTCAAGGGACCTCAAAATTAGCACCATATGGGCTATACAAGGCTATATGTATGCTTTGCTAACCTGCTTTGCAACAACAAAATTTTTTATTCACTACCTAAACCAGCAGGCGACATCTTGGCAGAATCTCTTCTCCTTGAAATTCATCAATAGAGATATATAGTTCTGCCAAGCACACAAGAGCCTTTTGCAAGATGGCGGAGGGAAGTAAAAGTGTACAGTTGGGCCAAGAACAGAAGAGCCTCTTGCAAGATGGCAAAGGAAAGTGATAGTGTAACGTGTAACTACGCATGCGCAGAACTGATATTTTCAGGGTGAAATCACTTCAGTCAACCTACCGTTTTTACACTAATCATAATCATATTAATTTCACGAATAGAAATGGTTTCTGATTCATGTATTTGTTCAATTATTGACATATGATAGCACAAATCATAACATAATTATGAACTAGGACAGAAAAAATCGTCTGAGCCTGTACTATTTCTTCCTAAATTTGGTTATGTTGGAACAATTTTCATTTCAACTACTGGCAGCAGTGAATGGCAGCCATGTTGCCAAAGGCTCTTTTGTGCTTGGCAGAACTATACTTACAAAGTTTTTATGGTTTACAGCACATTTCATAAATTCATACATTATATTGCATTTTTTTTCTTTTTTAGCTGCTTCTGCATCCTTAGCTTCTTGAGATCCTTTTTCAAATTTAGGCTTTGCAATTGGCTTAGCTATTTTGGCCTCTTTACTAGCCTCCCTATCTTTATCCTCTGGAAATAATAATATATTTATTTATTTATATATTTATTAATTTATATATTTATTTATTTATTTAGTTATGAGTGTCTCAGCAACAAACTCTTGAAACTGGGGGTTGTTTGACGAAAATTTGTCTATCAATTGGATTAAATTTTTAAACTAAAATAAGTTTAGGCTATATATATGACAAACTCATAGAACCTTATTAGTAACTTACAATCAAAATCTTCGTGCATAATTATTTCAAGTATATACATAATGGAAGTTTAGAGTTTCACTCAGCAAAACCTAGCTTGTATTTCAAAATCTACTGTTCTATCAGTATTAAAAGGTCCAATCATCTACTGCGTACTTAAGATCTATATAGGTAGGCTACCTACTAATTACTGGTTTAGTCTGTCCAAGCAAAGAAGATTTGCAAGATTGAAAAATTAGGTATCCAGCTCGGTCAATATTGGTTTTAAAATTTTAAACTCGATTCTAAATTGTAGATCAGAATGTTTCCCACAATTTGAGATCAAATAACTTACATAATTATTGAACTGAGCTAATATTGAACCATAATATTGATCAAGCTGTAGTCATTTTCCCATGTTGTCAGAATGTCTTCTTTGGCTGGACAGACTATAAATAGTCTATAATTAACCATAACCATCTATCAATTCTCATAGAGAAATGATAGATGGTTATATGAATTAATTGTCTCAGTAATTCAGTGTCTATAATATAGTCTGGTTGTTGCTGCTGAGGGATAGAAAAGGTTCTGCAAATTTCAATTAAATGTTCCAAATAAATTACAATGTTGGCTCTATAAGTAGTTATTTTTAAATAATTCATCAATTTTCATCTCTTGTGGCTTACCCTTTTCTTTCAAACAGCCGATAGCAATGTTTGTGGCCAGTTTTATACTGTTATCTATATCGATGCCCTTATAGATTTCTTCATCTCCAGAGAATAAGAACTTTTTACCAACTGTTTTTATGACGGCCCCAAGAAGCGATGTTAGAAGGTTAAGAAACGATGAACCTATTCTTGGTTGAAAATCATCTTGTGTCACCTGCCGAAATCATAAGATGTATCAATAATTATTATTAATTTTTTTGCAATAATTTCATTGGACAGAATTAACAGGTTGACTTATGTATTATTGCATTTTGTTAATTGGAGTGGATGAACTGGATTATGAACTGGATGGTATGTTTTATTAAGCACACAGTTTCTTGCATTTATCTCTTATGTTACGGTATTTCAAAATTAAAGTTTTGAAAAAATCAGCAACCTCATTTTTTTTTATTGTATATTACAAGAGAAGACTCGAACAGAAATTCCAAGATTCACTTTCATTAACATTTTACAAGGGTAATCTTAGCCTAACCTTACGGTATCCAATAACATTATACTTATATGTTCAAATGGATCAATATGTATTAAACTAGGGTATTAGAAACTGGGGATTAGAGGATGTTCAGTGAAATAATAGACTACATTCTCAGTTCACCGAATAATTGAAGTAAATTTAATCTTCAAGGTTACCGCAATCTTACAATCTTGTGCACCGGTTTTAAGACTGTGTTTAAAAAATTGAAATTGTTCAATTTCATCATGTAAAATGTTGAAAAACACAATCAAAGCAGGGTACATAAGGAAATAATTCCCTTGAAGATTGAATTTGCTCCAAAATAACTCATTGAAAAAGGGTATAGTTATAATATTATTACCGTATACCCCTTTCCTCAGGGAGAAAATAAGTTTGAACCATTTTTTGAATGTTCAGGCAATTTAAAATCATAATTATTGAAAGCTCATAGCAGGCTATCTTTCTTTGTAATATATTCAATAAACTAATCTGTACTTTAGAAAATTAATAAAGTAGGTACAGTAATCAATAAATTATTAATTAAAAAAGTAAAGTACACTCTTTTCTTTAACCCTAATATTGGCTGCATTGATTAGTCTACTTGCCATCCAGAAGACAATAAATAAATAAATGAATTTGGACATATATCTGTGTTTTCACCTATTAGTGTAATATTGAAATATTTATAAAAATAGAAGATGTTACTTACGAGATGGTATTGATTCAGTAAACAGCCAATATAACACTGGAAAAATTATAATAGGTAATTCTTTTATGTATTTGAATTATATAATGATTGAAAATGAAAATAAATGTGAAAGCATTGAATGAGAGAATAATAAATTATGAAAAATGAAATAATGAGCTTCAAAAACTAATTTAAAAAGAGGTTAGAAAATTGATGCTTAAAGACAAGAGCAAGTTCATTCATTTTAGAATTTCGTTGTCAATTTGAAAAATAGAAATAGGTAATTATCAGACACCAAAGATAATTTTCATTTAGAAGCCAGTATAGGCTACTATAAAAAACTCTTCCACTTCATGTTTAGGCCTAACTTATACACAAATTCATTACAGTATAACTATTTATATTATTATCATCCCTGATGAATTTTCAAATTACACTGCGGTTGAAGGATTTATGATTTTTTCCATTCATCACAATAATTATTGTTGGATGATAATCAGGTTTAATTCGATAACATCCGCATCATCTTTACAAAGTATAAAATACATATCAGTTGGATATTATTTAAATTCATGTTTTTCAAACACTTTTCAGGAGCAATTGGAAGGAATATTGTTGGAAATAAACGTATGCAAGCTATCAACTGAGAAGAGAAAAATTGAATTTCCAGAAAAGCATCTTTGGATATTTCATTGGATTAAATGATACAAATGATTGCAGAACAAAATTTTGTCTGCATGTATGGCAGACTCCAGCTAATATCTGCTCAGCTCTGTCAGGACTGTCTTGATATAAGGCGGTCTGTGAGAGCGTAACGGTTCAGCTGCAATCGCTCTTGACTCGATACGGTATGCTAATTGAGTCACTGTAAATGGTCAACTTTTCTGGAGTCTACCTATTATAAAAATTTTTTTTTGATGTTTTATAATGGATGCATGAATTAATCTGAATTTTGTTATCACATAAACTTTTCTACAAATATTAAGCAAAGTATAATTTATGATTAAATTATACCATAGCAATACAGAGAAATTTAACTGTTGGGGGTAAAAAATTTTCTCGATTTGAAAAAAGGGTTTAGTGTTATAGATAGATTCAAGTTGGAGTTGGGTCGTCAGTTGGTAGACACTCTAAAAAATTGGCTCAAAACACGCTTAAGTGGTTTATTTAAAAATTTATCCATCAAAATGAAGGATACCGGTAATCTAAAGGTATATTTTGTTATTTAATATAATATTTGTGTGAGCAATTGATGAGTAAATTATATTGACTTTATACTTACCTTCCCGTCTAGAGTGGCTGGTAGCTGCATGTTTATCAATCGAATGAATTCTCCTGAAACATTTTTTCAAAAATCACTTTATTATTTTTGAAATCACTAATATAAATAACTAGCCGGCAGGCTTGCTTTGCTCGCCTCCTTGCAAAAGTGTAAAATAAACAAACAGGCTTGCTTTGCCTGCAAATTCCATTCAAACTGATTTTTATAATGATATCAATTAATATATAATATTAATATATATATAATATTTTCAAGGATAAATAAAATAAAATATAGTATTTCGGGCTAATTTTAGGATGATTTGAGAATCCTTTGAATAAGTTCTCCTTTCACCTCAGCCTAACCTGGGTATATGAAATATGACATATAGGCATATAGCCTACTACAATGAGAAATTACATTGTGTATTTCATTGGAACTACGATAAATTACTTATCTAGTTACCTATTTCGATTACTAATTGCTAGTAAAAAACTGCAATACGGTATTGTGTAAAATAGTTCAAGTGAGATAAATATAGTTGTTATATTTATTTATTTATAATGGTTATTCCTGGATTGAAAATTATGTGTTTACTCAGTGCTATTATATCATATAACCTCATTTTGGAGAATATTGACTTTATTATAAAATTTTTGGGAAAGGAATAGCACAGGCTATGCCTATTTTTTCCTCCCAATTAGAGTAGTTGTATGAATAAAGAATAAAGAAAGAATATAGTTGCGATAGTTGTTGCTATATATAGCATACAATCGGTTACCTATACTAATTTTTACGAAATCTATTCTGTTGTATAGGAATTTCTCTAACTTTCTTACCATAAATAACTTTATTTTGCTGAAGACAAATTGTCAGGGTATTTGTCTCTCCTTTCATTAGCGCTCCTTCTACTACCTATAATTGGAAAATCAAAATACCAAAAATCCAAAATCAAAATCAAAATACTGCACTGACGCCGCTTGACTGATCAGAGTACAAATAAGCAATCGTACAAAAAGCAATTATAATTTGTACAAATACTGGGTGACACAGAAAAACGAGAACCTTTGAAGTAACCCGTACGTAAATAAAGGAAATTATTACATTATGATTACATAATCATTAGTTTTATTGCTGAAAATAAGGAGTAGAATAGTTGTCATTTATAGTTGTAACAAGAAAAATGTCAATTTTTGTAGATACTGTAATGCTCTTCAGAGATGACGATTATTCGAGATTTTGCACGGCAAGTTGAAGCTCTGCAATGCGAATCTCAGCGATTTCTTCGTGAATCCTTGTTTTCAACTCAATAATTATTACCTATTTTTGAGCATGAAGCGTATGCTTTACTTTTTGAATGGCCCCACAAGAGAAAGTTACACACAATGTGCTTCGACATTATTCCATGCTTACATAGAAATGTCACTGCCCAAATCTCACCGTTTGTTTCCAGAAATGTATACGCTTGAATGGTCGTCATCTCAAAGACATTATCCATGAATATTGGCATTTTTTTGTTAAAACTATAAATGGCAACTATTCTACTTCAAATTTTCATCAATGAAACTAATGATTACATTTTCTTTATTTACGTACGTGTTACCAGAGACAATGTATCATTATGATACATTGTCTCTGGTGTTACGGACTTCAAAAGTACCCGTTTTTCTGTGTCACCGTGTACAAATATCGTAATTTGTACAAAATACAAATCGTACAAAAATAACTTTTTTTTCACAAAAATAATTTACTTTAACTCAAATTTTTCAAAAATAAAACATAATTGAAGTTCAATTTCTTCTTTTGTCTTCATCTTACTTGAACTGTTGATGATAAAAAGCTCAAAAAACTTAGTAAATACTAATGACTTTCACTTTTTCAACAGTACTCACGATTTTGTTGTTTGTTGGGCGCGTTTCGTGGCACTGAGCCACATCTTCAGCGTACAAGGAGTGACTAGAACTATACCCTATTCACGATCACTTGAGACGAAATAAAGAAACGTTTTGCAAGTACAGGTAGCTATTTTTGTTGGAGCTTGAGGAAAAGCCAAGAACTGTGATTGGCTACAGCTGATCGACTGCGGCCGACCGTCGTATGAAGTAATACCTCCCTTTACCCGCACACACGCGCAAAAGTTTGTTAATTTCGTCTCAAGTGATATTGAATGGACTATAGATGTGGCTCAGTGCCACGAAACGCGTCCAACAAACAACAAAATCGTGAGTATCGTTGTAAAAGTGAAAGTAATTAGTATTTACTAAGTTTTAAGCTTTTTATAATTGAAGTTATTGCTTATTTTCAAGTGATCTGCTTAACATGGTTTATATTATGATCCTGTCACTCAATCGCGAATCTCATAGACCTATATTTAGAAATTTTGAATCTCTCCTAGATCTTCGTGAATATTAGTGAAATATAATTCGTGATTTAGTGAAATATTTCAATTAATCGTGAATATTATTGTTTGCAAGTTCCTCGGAGCTCCCAAGTTGTGTCATTCCAAGTTTGTTCATCTCAATCTCCTTTTGTTAACTTTGTAGCGAGTCGGGATAATATAGTCTGACCAAGCAAAGAAGAGCCTCTGGTAAGATGAGAAAATGACTCCAGCTCGGTCAATATTGGTTCAAAAATTAATGATTTGGTCTGAAATTGTAGATCAGAATATTTCCTACAGTTGAGACCAAATCAATAATTTTTGAACCAATATTGACCGAGCTGGAGTCATTTTCTCATCTTACCAGAGGCTCTTCTTTGCTTGGTCAGACTATAACAACCATTTTTGAGTGACGCATTTACAGGTTATACGATTCCGGGACACTAAAAAACTTGCGTGCATCAAAATCAATATATTAAAGTATGTTCAAGCGGAGAAGCCATTCTGGTAAGATGGGAAAATGACTGCAGCTTGGCCAATATTGAGTCAAAAATTACAAATTTGGTATCAGATTGTAGGAAACATTTTGATCTACAATTTGAAACTGAATATATACTTTTTGAAACAATATTGACCGCGCTGGAGTCATTTTCCCATCTTGCCAGAATGTCTTCTATGCTTGGACAGATTAGGCTATACCGGTGCCGTTTCGTTGCCACCCATCGGTACGGTTGCAATGCCATCTTTATCAAACCACACTCGTCGCCTGGGATCGCAAAAAACTCGATACGGATCATCTTTTTCGACTGTCTGAAAAATCGAATTAAAAAATCAAGTTAATAGGCTAAAGCCGCGTATCGACAGTCCGAGGCATGTGCTACGAATGCCTCGCTGTACAGTCTGTTGACACAAAAAAAGAGTACTACTACTAGTCTACTATCTACCGCGTATCAACAGTCCGAGGCATGTGCCACACATGCCTCGGACTGTCGATACCGGGTTTGCTAGCAGCGAGGCAAACGCTGCACACAATTCGCAGCGAGCAGTGCCTGTTGCCTCGCAACGCACAACAAACAATTCTACAAACCAACCTCAAAATTGTACCCCATTCCTATGCTTTTTTGTGATTAAGAATTCTATTTGGGTGCAGAAGGTTCTAATAGCCAATAATAAGCATTGCCTTGAATTTTTATCTACAAATTGAGCACAAACTAACCTCCAAAGTCCAAATTATCAATTGTCAGAGCTTATAGTTGCTTTGTCTCCCGCTTGATGGCGCTAGTCAATTTGTTTTCATGCTCGCATTTTTGGTTACAAAAATGCAGTTTTATTAACATTATCTTTATTATAATTATATACTATATACTATACTATAATTATAATGATTTCTGATTATTGCAGATTATATTCACATATATGCCTCAGCCATGAGTTTATACTTTTTTTGCGTCACCAGACTGTACTGCGAGGCATTCGTGGCACATGCCTCGGACTGTCGATACGCGGCTTAACATTCTCACATCTAATTGGTAGCACAGAGAAGGCATAAATCCGAAAGTTAGTACCGTACTGTAACTGTATAAAGAAGTAACACTCTATACCCAAGATGTATAGATTAGTAGAGGTGGGGCAGAGTGAAGCAGCTGACTATGATACTGACGTCAAGGAGTTCCTGTATTCAAAAATTTAGCATTGATTTTCCTATCCTTGACAAAAATCGTACGCTTTTTTCCAATTTACGAAATACAGAATTGTTTAATAGATAAATTTCTCATATGAGCTTGTAGAGAATTTCAAGACCTACATTTTGAGTGATTTAAATCTATATTTTACTGGAATTTAACACGAGAAAAAGTCCATTAACGGGTCTTGGAAATACTCTACAACTGGGCTAATGCAATTATGGATAGCAATGCTATCAAATGCAATGATATTATACATGTATCTTATAATAGCATTGCTACTCATAACTGAATTAGCCCAGCTGCAGAGCACTCCCGAGACACATTAACTGACTTTTTCTCATGTTAAATTTGAGTAAAATATAGATTTGATTCACTCAAAATGTAGGTCTTGAAATTCTCTACAAGCTCATATAAGAAATTCATCTATTAAACAATTCTGTATTTTGTAAATTGGAAAAAAGCGTACGATTTTTCGTCAAGGATAGGGAAATCAATGCTGAATCTTTGACTAGAGGAACTCCGTGACGTCAGTATCATAGCTTCCCCAGCCAGCTGTTTCCCTCTGCCCTACCTTTACTTTTCTACACACCTTGATCTATACCAACCTTGGGTAAATCCTTCCCTTATTCGCTAGGAGGCACCCGAGCTTTATTACAACGGAAGTTCTTAGATAAGAAAAAAATAGATGAAATGAAAATATTTTTTAGTAGCTGACAGGATCGCTTATTCGCTCGCCTGCAAAACCTCTGTCAGTGTCAGCTGAGCTGAGACAAACAGGCTTGCTTTGCTCGCCTGCAAATTCCATTCGAATGCATTATTGCTTTCATCATCATATCACTTAACAGGGTTCTTTTGGTTAATCATTCTAAATTAGTTGTTCTATTACCTCAGCTCAACCTCGGTACATGATTTGAACGTATTAAGTTCAATAGTTTTCGTGAAAAAAAAACAAAAGTGCAGATTCAAAACATTGGAAAGCCTTTTAACAGACGTCTGAAGAGACTCGGAAGAGTTTTGTAATTATTTATTGAACAGAGCATTTCTAGACCTAATCTGGATTTGTTTATCAAATTTCAACATTTTATGCCAATTGGTTCTCGAAAAAGCTGAGAAAAAACTCCGAATAATAGGTATAGTAAAACGCTGAAATTGAGCGTAACCTTTCAAAGTAACTTATATCGGAAAGAATTTGAAACTTATTGATCTTCCAAATTAGTTCATCTATATAATCTCGTTCAACCATAAGATTGAATTCGCAGTAAGGCTGCTTACACGTTGGTGTATTGTATAATTTATTAAGCCTCATGTGTTGAAATTCATCTTTATAACGACATATATATCTATATTCAATATATGTCAACATCTAATATGTCATCCAAGATCATAATCAACATTTGTTATTATAGGAACAAAATTCAAAACATGAGGCTCAATACGTAATACCACCAGTGTGTAAGCAGCCATTTAGGATTGGACGTTTTAAGGCGGAAGATATGCAACCCGCAATACATCTACAATTTTGAAAACTCGAAAGGATTTCAATAATTTTCGAGCACAACATTTCTAGATCTAAGACGAACCTCTCCACAAAATCTCAACATTCTCTACTGATTGGTTGAAAAAAAATGAGAAATTGCTGAAAAACTATTGGAAAACTCAAATATTTGGCGTAGGCATCCTTATCAAGTTTTGAAAATCCGTTCTTAGTACGCGTCTAAAGGAGCAACAGAACATGTCTGCCAAATTTGAACGCGTTCGGTTAGGAAGATTTTTAGTTCTGCTGATGGGTGAATGAATGAATGAATGAATGAATGAATGAATGAATGAATGAATGAATGAATGAATGAGTGCCATTTCGATTTTATATATATAGATTAGTAGCACAGAGAAGGTTAGATCCCAAAGTTAGTATAAAGTAACACCTCTATACCAACCTTGGGTAAATCCTTCCCTTATTCGCAATAAGGCAACCTGATAGCTTCATTTTTACCACGGAAGTCCAAAGATTATAAAAAATTACTAATTATAATATAAAGCTGTGTGCAAAATTTCAAGTTAGTAAGTTATCTGGAAGTTAAGTTCATTCGTGTTATAGTCTGTCCAAGCGAAGTAGACCCTCTGGCAAGATGAGAAAATGACTCCAGCTCGGTCGAAATTGGTACAAAAATTATTGAATTGGTCTCAAATTGTAGATCAGAATGTTTCCTGCAATTGAGACCAAATCAATAATTTTTGAAACAATATTCACCGAGCTGGAGTCATTTTCCCATCTTGCCAGAGGCTCTTCTTTGCTTGGCCGGACTATACATACCCAAGAGGGGACTTGTATTTTATTAATTAGTAATAAAGTATACTCATATAGTATGGCCAAGCAAAGAAGAGCCTCTGGCATGATGGGAAAATGACTCCAGCTCGGTCAATATTGCTTCAAAAATCATCAATTTCATCTCAAATTGTAGGAAACAATTTGATCTACTATTGAAACCACATTTATAATTCTTGAGCATATATTGACCAATAGGGAGTTATTTTCCCATCTTGCCAGAGGCTCTTCTTTGCTTGGACGGACTATAGAAGGATACCGTAACAAGGATTAATCAATCTTATCAACTGCCGTACCGTAGCGTTTCTACAAGATAAATGGGCTTGAATTCACTAAATATTAAAACTATATATTCACTAAAATTAAAACTAGGTTTGCTAGAGCAGTGCGTACGCTGCACTGCAACAACAGACTGATTTTAGGAAAAAATACGCCTCAACGGCAAAAGCGCGTTGCTCAGTCGACCAAGCCATGCCCAAGGTACGACTTATATGACCACCATAATAATTATGAAATCTTGTAAACCACAGCGTCATCAGTGATAATAGAATATGAATTTCTATATTCTATTTTCTTAGAGCGTCATTCGAGCCTATTCCCACTCTTCCAGCATGACCGTCACTGGCGGCTCGTACCCACGAAACAGGTGAAGTTCTAGTATCATTCACTGTACAGCACTTCACCTGTTTCATGGGCACGAGCCGCCAGTGATGACCGTACTAATTACTCACAGTTCCATTATCTCAAGACTAGGGATACTTCTCTGTCCTTCTCTGTATTAGAAACAAATAGGTATCAACTTTATCAAAATTACAGAAATACGTTTATTTTTAATTTCCTTCAAATTTTTTGAATAAAAACCGTAACACTTGATTGATTGTTTCTAACTCAAATTAACCTTCATCTCAATACTTTCGGTTCGATAGAAAATAAACTAATAAGACCCTTATTTTTAATGATTTTTACTGAACTTTCACTACATTTACTGGATGTAGTGGCCAGTAATTTCCTAGATTTTTTCAAATCAAAAATATATTATTTTGTTTTTTTCCTGATGGAAATAGAATTTCATCATTCATAATTATATCAAACTAGCAGGCAGGCCCCCTGGACCCCCGACAGTATCAGCAGAGTAAGTGAGACAAAAAGGCTCGCTTCGCTCGCCTGCAATTTCCATTTGAAAGCATTTGCTTTGATCATCATATCACTTAACTATCATCAAATAATTTTGCTTTCATCATCATATCTTTTAAGAAATCGTTCTGAATTAGTTGTTCTATTACCAGGGCCCTTGCGTGGTTTTTTGACGCTTTGTGCGAGATTTTGGCAGGCGCCCCCGCATTGCCAGATGAATGCAATCGAACATATCATAATATATTCAGAGCCAAACATGATTCTAACTGCCTTGCATGTTCACATTTTTCTTATAAGCAACCCCAATGTTGAATGTGGTGCGGCAAAAATAATTATAGGTACTTCCCTATTTGAATGTATGGTATCTCAACGTATTGTTTCGTATCTTTTATGTAGGCTATTGGATATGTGATAAGCAAAAGCCTACAGGAATTAATAAAAAATAACTAAAGGCTATCTACATTGAGCAGAACAGTCACATTGTACCGTACTCTATCATTAAAATATCGAATTTCTTATTATTGATTTATTTATTTTATTAGTTTGCTTGAAAGCACATACAGAAGGGAACAATAAATCTTTCACCAAAGAATATTGGGTATCATCATAAATAGTTCATTTCACTGGAAATAAAGATGTTTCAACAAAAATTCGGAAACTCAATAACAAGCAAATTGAATAGATCAGCCATTTTCACTGCTCTATCCAACTTTCTTGAATAACATTCGAAATAGTTCCGAATTGAACCAGCAGATGGCAGTAGCAATAGGGTGACTTGCTTCGACTTCCATTAGACACGCCTCCAAGTTCCGCCTACGATCGAAATGGCCGGAAACATAGGCTAGGAAAGTTTCCAAATTCAACCAGTAGATGGCAGCAGTTGACGGGTGATGTTTCAGTTTTGACTTAGACACGCCTTCATGCCCCGCCTGCTCTTTTCTTATTGGTTGACAGTGTTTCGTGACCTCTGTCTTAGAAAATGGCTGCTAGCGAGAAAATGATGGATACGGTGTATCTTACACAAAAACTACGCTGATTTACTATTGACAATCTTGTGCTTATATAATATTTATTTATGTATTCAGGCTGGTAAGATTCTATTAAGTTAGTATTTGTCAAATTTATTTATAGAATTTAAACTCAGTTTTACTTTTATCGTGTAACTTGGGCCAGTACTAGACTTTGATAGTTTTATGATGTATGAAATGAGATGGAAATATTATATGATTTCGCACTCCCATCTTATTACCTCCTTTGGGAGATTGGCTGTCGTTATAGTAAAGACAGTCAGTCGTTTCCCGTTTCTGGAGGAATATCAAATGTTGCGTTACACTCTAACTGATTAACTGCATGTTATTCAGAGGTGTTCTGCATCTTCACTTGGTTGTGAAGACTGGCCTATGGTTGAGAGGATCGACTTGCTAACCACACGTTACCTCTATCCTGATGATGATTATTCGCCTGCAATATTGCCTGTCCGGGCTGGGAGGGCATTCTGGCGGGGTGGGGGGTGGCTTCGGCTCGGTCGGTGTTGGTTCGGGGGCTGTGGGTTCTGTTTAAGAATTTATGGCATTTGGGACGGTATTGACCGGGCTGGAGTCGTTTTCCCGTCTTGCCGGGGTGTCTTCTCTGCTTGGACGGGTTGTATAGTGGAGTGAATATGAAACTGGTAATCAGCTGGTAGGCCTAGGCCCTTCATAGGGCTGTTGCGCCATTTACAAAAAAAAACTCCCATCTTATACTCATTAATTCTATTTTCTATACAATCGATGAATATAATGAAATAGAACTCAAACTATTCATGATCGATATAATACAGATCTCTTGCCGAAAAAAAAGTTTGAAAAACTACAACCATTCTTTAAAAATAATAGGGAGAGGTTTTCATCGGAAACTGGCTTGTGATTGATTAGTCGACAGAGTGTAAGGTGATTATCAGTCAAAAATAGAATTAAATTCAAGAGGGGCGTTTCTCAGCTTGCTTGATACATTAATCGTGGTTTTTCAATTGATCAATTCATGAGTTATTGATTTATGATGAAAGTTTATGCACATGATATAATTTCTTGTGGATCTGAATTCAAGTTGTTGATAAAATGAGTTTTTTTTATCAAATAATGAAAATTATTCTAATAGCCCAATTGAAATTTTAAAAATTGTCGTTTTGCATCAGGCGCCCCCTTGGCCGTGGCGCCCTGTGCGGTCGCACATTCCGCACACTCCATGCGAGGGCCCTGTCTATCACCTCAGCTCAACCAGGGTATATGATTTGAACGTAATTAGTAGTAGTTTCCGTGAAAGAAACAAATAAAGTGCAGATTCAAAACATTGGAATCCCTTATTACTGGCATAACCTTAGAAGAGATTCGAATTTTATTTCACACAGCATTTCCAGACCTAATCTGGACCTGTTTTCCAAATTTCAACATTTTCTGCCAATTGCTGTTCACGAAAAATCTAAGAAAAACTCCGAAACTTTCGAAAAATACGTAAATAGTAGTAAAACGCTAATATTGAGCGTAACCTTGAGAAGTATGTCGAACATAGTTTGAAACTCGATTCAATATCTTCCAAATAGGTTGATCTACAACCTTGCTGGACCATTGAATTTACAGTAAGGATTATTCGTATGAAGGCGGAAGATATGCAAACCGCAATACATCTACAATTTTGTAAAAATCAATTACTGGCGTAATCTTGAACGGATTTTAAAAATATTTTAACAAAACATTTCTAGACCTTATTTGAACCTGCCCTCCGAATATCAACATTTTCTACCGATTGGTTCTCGAAAAATTAGACTAAGAAAAAGCCGTAAAACTGTAAAAAAACTCAAATATTTGGTGTACCGTATCCTAGAAAAGTTTTGAAAATCCTTTATCAGTGAGCTTCTAAACGTCCAACTGAACATGCCTGCCAAATTTGAACGCATTCGGTTTTTTGGATTTTTAGTTCTGGTGATGAATGAATGAAATAATAAATTAGTGCCATTTCGCTTTTGTAGATTAAATAATTTCCTTTTAATTTGAGAATAAAGTTGGAAGAATATTTACCAATTCTATAGAAGTCTAGCCAATTCTATAGAGGGGGAACACGGCAATCAAAGTTGAACATCTTTATCTTCATCACCATTTGCCTTTACATCTTCATTCTAATCTTCATTGTTCAACTCACTTATGCAGGCACCTTAAGGCCCGAATAAAAAAATGTAATCTTAGATTCAGAGTCAGCAGAACAAGTACTAAATCTAAAGACAACTAGGTAACAAAAAATGTTTAAATTCACCACATTTAACAGCTGTCTTGGTCTACGAACATATTCTCATTATCGAATTTACTTCCCTATATTCTGGTGATTCAGAGATCTGAGATTTCAGTGTTATGCGGGCTTGCATATATTGCGCCTAACATTGTAAAAATTACGTGAAATCAGACAAAAGCTTCAAGCTTATAATGTAGGCCTAATTGTATAATTATCATGATATCATTTGAGGTAAAATTTCTTGTTTGATAACAAAAGTTGAATAGTATTCGAGTTTGAATATCATTTTGGAATTAAAAAAAAAAGAATTTTGTAGGAAGTTTTTGAATCTCAAATATAATTTTAGTCTTAATGTTCTCAAATTTCTCTCGTCATATTTATGCAAGATGATCACAGCTTTGTAGATTTTTATTCCGAATTACTTATTACTTATTATTCGTCCTTTTAGAATTATAAGTCATTAAAAGAATTTCAAGAGAACTCATAAGGCGCAACGGACTTATAAGACTTTAAAGAGAATTTTAAAACTGTGAGTAAACTGAGAGATTGAGTAAACTGTGTCAATCATCTCCTTGAGAACATGATAGATTTCATAGTTTGTCCAAGCAAAGAAGACATTCTGGCAAGATGAGAGAATTACTTCAACTCAGTCGATATTAGTTGAAATGATCAATTATTTGGTCTTAAATTTTAGGAAACGCTACTTCAATTACGGTATAAGATCTGAGATTTCAACAGAGTTTTGAGTTCAAAGTAGCATTAATTTTAGAGCTCTATTCACAACGATTGAAACTGAACTAGGCTTACTAATAACTAACTAACTATAACGGTTTGAACTGAAAAATGTACCAAAATATACCAAAAATGTACTGTGAAAATATACCAACAAGAAACGCCCCTTTCCTCAACAGTCAAAATCTGTATTTTCATTCAATCGTTGTGATTAGAGCTCTAAAATTAATGCTTCTTTGGACTCAGAACTATGATGAGCTCTATATATATACTATGTTTCAGATCAGAGTTTATAATGAACATGAAAATTGTATATTGTTTGTTCTCACCTTCGACGGTCCAGCTTGTTCTATCGGTACAATATTGTCCTTTCCATTTATAGTCTGTGAAAATTAAATTTGTTACCGAGTAAATCAGCCTATGGCGGTAAAATTGAGATTTTTCAAAATATATTAATTTTTCTAATTTATTAGAGGCTTTAGTGGTCAAGTTTTAAAAATATCAATTCCTATGTAAAATTGTAGAAACATTCTTTTCGACAATTTGATATCAAATTTATAATTGTTGAACCAATATTGAGAATTGGAAAAATATCTGAAAACGCCATTTTTGCTTGACAACAACCTTAAGGTTATAACCTATAGTATTACAATTTGAGTTTTGTAGCTTATAGAAACTAATAAGATTTTAGGCTAATATACTTAGGTGATAATAATTGGCTACTGCCTTGATAATAAATCTAAGCTTACCATAAATCTCAGAAATAGCGATCAATAAAGTTCAATTTGAAAAATCGCTACTAAATACAAATTTATCACTTAGAAGAATTTTTATTGTCGAATTTTGCAATTTTTGATCGCAATTCAAGACTTTGGGTTAAGATTGTTTCAATTCCATTTGTTGATTCAGTTCATTGTCTTCAATATATATACTATATATCAACTTCCCTATCAAAATTTAAATAAAACAATTATTTATGTATTCCTTATCCAGTTATAACCCTTATTGATTGAAGATCGAAGTTTTTGAACAGCATATTTGTTTTAATTATCGTCAATATAGGCTGAAGTCAAATGGACCTCAGATTGGTTTCATTGATTTCCCAGCTAATTTTACATAGGAAGATTATTTTAGAACCCATAAGCCTCTAAAACAGGTGAAAAGTAAATATATTTTGAAAAATCTCAATTCATATTTTATAGGTCTCGGTAACAAAGTGTTGTTTGGGGTTGGTCCCATGGAACTTTTTTGTATTATCTATAAGGCCTGAGAAGTACATTCCTCCTGAAACACCCTGTTTATTATGATACTATGTATCAGAGTTTATAATATTTCAGAACATGAAAATTGTATATTGTTTGTTCTCACCTTCGACGGTCCAGCTTGTTCTATCGGTACAATATTGTCCTTTCCATTTATAATCTGTGAAAATTAAATTTTTCCACATTCGAGTAAACCAGCCTACCCTGGGGAGCGATGTAAAGAACTATTCTTAAGCTATATATTTATATAAAAATATGCTCACAATTTATAGTCTGTCCAAGCGAAGAAGAAATTCTGGCAAGATAAGAAAATTACTCTAGCTCGGTCAATATTGGTTAAAAACTATCAATTTTGGGTCAAATTGTAGGAAACATTCTTTTCGACAATTTGATATCAAATTTATAATTGTTGAACCAATATTGACCGAGCTGGAGTAATTTTATCATCTTCCAGTACGTCTACTTTGCTTGGACAATGGACAGACTATATGCCTTCACGGTACCTATATACCTATAGTATTACGATCTATTAGTTTTGTAGCTTATAGAAATTAATAAGATCTTAGGCTAATATACTGCTTAAGGTGATAATAATTGGCTATACTGCCTTAATTTGTTGCCTCGATAAATATTGACGAAATATTTTCAATTAATGAAATTCAATTTAAATTATGTGCTACACTGATTTTTGTTAATGAAATTATTGCAAATAGAAGAATTACTAGATATTGCAGTAAGTTACACCAACTCATTTCTCACTTGTAGTTATTGCAATTCAAGACTTTGTAGTTATAGTTATATTTGTTCCAATTCTCCATTTCAAGTGAGTTGAGTTCATTGTTGTTGCAATATATATAGCTATATATCCAGTTTATTTGCCCTATCAAAATTTAACAGGCCTACAAACAACCAGGCGTTATATTCAAGTGGTATATTCATAAATCTATCAATTCACATTAGCCTGATAGTGAAGATCGAGACTCCACGAAATCAGACCAATATATAAGACGTTAAAATTTAATTTGTCCGTCATGATAGGCTGAGGTCCAGTCAAATGAACCTCAGTAACTTCAGAAACGCTTCATATACTGTACGTGCCTCTGCTTGTATCCTTTCCATGTTGAAGAGTTTTTTCATCTGGCGGAACCCACTGGCGGCTCGAGCCCACGAAGCAGGTGAAGTGCTATACAGTAAAAGATACGAGCACTTCACCTGTTTCGTGGGTACGAGCCACCAATGGGCCAGAACCCAGCAATGCTCAACTGCTGATGTTCAGAAGAGAATCAAGAATGAAATTTTTGTGGAGGCCACAAAATTGATTTTCCAACTTTAGCAATTCAATTTTTAACTAGATTCAGATTTTATAGGCCTACTCTCACTTTATTGTTTTGTATGTACGGTAGGTAATGTGAATATTATATTGTATTATCTATAATGATAAGAAAATCAACTTACAGTGGCACACGAGAGATGGAGTACGCTTAAAGCGAATAAAATTAAAAGTTTCATGATGACTGTAATGTAAGGACTACAGTACTAGCAAATTATGGAAGAAGTGTACAGTGTGAGTTTGAAACCTGTCTATTCGAAATGTTCAAATTTCAACACAATGGATTTCATCTGTTTCAATACCACCTGCATCAATAATAACGCTTTTATTTATGAAAACGCTAGATTCTGTATTACTCTGTTAATACATATAGAGGCTACATCGGCACAAAAGTACATACGGTACCTGAATTTTTCAATAATTCTGACAAGTGGGGCTGGATAATACTAGATAATAAGCGAGTGCAGTATATGAATGTCACAGAAATTTTTTCATGAAAATAAGTTGCCAGAACTCTTGAATGCAAAAACAAATGAATAAATCATATTTTACTTCGCTTTACAGAAAAATTTCAATACATAATATAATTGATTAATATAGATAGCTCAGTTCAGGTTATATCAAATCATAATTATTAAGAATTTTAAATAATGGAATGATGAAGATACAACCAAAAATAGAACATAAACTATTATTGAAATATCTGGATAAATTAGGCAACTCCCAAGGCGAGCCTATTTGGGAGTTCCAGCAAGAAATAGTATTTCTAAATGTTAGGGTTCACAGTTCTATCTTAATATACTCGTATAAAAGTTGTGTGCATTAGTCCATTGTTGTTAATAATATTGAAGAAAGAATTTAAATTGACAACAATTTTGAAACTGAAGTGTAAGAAAAATACTTTCTATGGCAATATTGGATGATAGTATAATACAATATGGATTGAAAAATAAATGAAAATCAAATACCCTTTTAAAAACTTTAAAATCATTAATGATTATTATTTTATCCACATTGATAATGGGCTAATGTCCTGAAACATGTCTGTGTTTTAATAATTTTAAAGTTTTTAAAAGGGTATTTGATTTTCATTTATTTTTCAATTATTTTAAATAGCCCTAAGTTTCAAAGTTCAGTTTACAATATGGATATATGAATGATACAAACAAATAACAAAATGTTACTTAGAAAAGGAAAAACCTTAACTTATTATTATCTCGATTGTAATAATAATTGTGTTTGTGATTTCCAAGTTAAAACGTTATACAAATTTTTATTAATAAGTAGAATATTATGTAGTTCTACTGTATATTGTTATAGTTAGAAGGCCACCCCCTAATGAAATGGGGCCACACCCTAATGAAATGGGGCCACACCCTAATGAAATGGGGCCACACCCTAATGAAATGGGGCCACACCCTAATGAAATGGGGCCACACCCTAATGAAATGGGGCCACACCATAATGCAATGGCAACGTCGCACCTTAGGTAGCCTACTACTGTAGTCTACCCATATTTATTAGAGTACAGTTACAAATCATGCAAGTTATAATCGCTAAAAGCACATTTTGGACAAGATTTAGAAATTACCGCCATTTTGTAATTTCAGATTGGACTAAGTTGATTTTTTCCTACAGTTGATCTCGTTTATTAAATTTTAAACACCCTTCCGAGTTTTATAAAGATCGGTTGAAAGAATTTAAAAATAGAAATTATTATTTTTTCAATACAAAATATGGAGGATATATATTGTAAACAAAGTTTTTTAGAAAAAAAACATTATTCGTGATTTTCTCTTCATTTTGACCCATAGAACCTTTTCATCGGGTTTGGAACTTTTGTTATTGGACACACTGTATCTGTTCATGCGTCTAGTGATTTTATCAGTGAACTATATCCATCCATTCTGTCAGTCCATTCCATCAGTCCATATTATCAATCCATTCTATTCATCCATTTTAACACAGATTTCACTAACTTATTGGTAGGCCTACCAATCAACAAGTGAATAGGCCTCCACTTTTTGGCCTACATTTTAATCAGGTGGGTGTGATCAAACTTAAAATTACCATTCTTGGTAACAATAAACCTTATTGGTTTAGGCTATAGTTCTGCCAAGCACAGGAGAGCCTTTTGCAAGGTGGCGGAGGGAAGTGAGAGTGTATAACTACGCATGCGTAGAACTGAAGTTTTCAGGGTAAAATCAGCCAACCTACCGTTTCTACACTAATCATGATCATAATGATTTCACGAATGAAAATATTTTTTGATCCATTTATTTATTTATTTATGACAAATGATGATAGCACAATAATTATTACATAATTATAAACTAGGACAGAAAAGATAGTCTGAGCATGTACTATTTCTTTCTAAATTTGGTTATGTTGGAAAAATTTTCATTTCGACTACTGGCAGCAGTGAATGGCAGCCATGTTGCCAAAGGCTCTTCTGTGCTTGGCAGAACTATACATGATATAGGTCTCCAAATCAACACCCTTCCAAATCTATTCGCATTGAGTGGTAATTGTATGAAAAATTAAATGTGTAATTCGAGCATAAAGTGTACTTTCTGCACTTCAAAAACTTTTTCACTCGCCTCCGGATTGTAAAAAACGGTTTCTCTCGATGCAGCAATCTACCACTATGCGCTCTATAGTTACACTAATAAACTATTATTTGCGTTACTATTCCAGTCAACTACGGTTGAAAAAAATTAAGAAAATTTAATAACAAACATGTATTTCTGCAATAGGCCTATGGTTAGATTTTAGTTCTTTGTCTCCAATATCAGAATTACAAGTTGGTCTGATCAATAAAATATTATAGAATAATTTAGGTAAGTGTAAACCAAGATTGCCAGATCCTCAAAGTTCATTTAAACGTGAACTCTACTGATGATGATGATGATGATGATGATGATGATGATGATGCCCTGAGCATAGAAACTTAAGTTGATATTAATAAACTTTATTGTGGATCTGACAACAGTGACAGCCTTTGTTTTCACTTACCTGAATAATTATAGAATAATTATAGACAAGTTCCACAACAACTCTGATAAAAGTGTGAATTTTATTACAGAATAAACCTACTCTTATTATCTCTGTAGGATATTTAAAAGTCACGCCAATTCTGTGGAGGAAAGAACGCACCGATCCAGTGGCGTAACGTTTCCAAACCAGGCACCCCCGCAAAAACAAGAAATCCGGGCCCCATTATCTGAAATAACCTTTTCCACCCCCCCCTCTCATCAGATTCTCAATCGTTATTCACCCTAAATTTCAATATTTTAACTCTCTGAAAATGAAAACCTACATTATTCATGTCTGGAAGACATAGGCAACCTATGAAAAATTTTTCATTGAATTATACAATATTTATAATAATGAATAATCTTGTTCTAAGGGAGGAAAATAGGGTGAAGCCATTAGTTAGGATCAAGGATTTAACTTCAGGATCAAGTTTCTATTCTCTATTTCTTTAGATTAAGATTTAGATTTTTTTTATTAAGTTTCTAGTCTCTATTCTTTAGATTAAGTAGAAAGAATGAAGATAATAATTTATAAAAACCTTTGATTTGAAGTCCTCTACCTACACTTTACAGGCCTCCAAGTTGAGCAATCAGTGCTTTCTGAATTGCACGTTAGCACCTTGTCTCCATTCTCCCGAGTACCTAATTTCTCACGTGTATATTTTCATTGCTTGCTCGCGCACTTGTAAGTAGCTTTAGCTTTAACAATGTTTATAAAATTTCTATTTCGAGTTTGATTGATAATAGGCCTATTATTCAAAAGTTATTGATGAAGAAAATTTATTGAGAAGCAATGGTACTTTCCAAATCTACTCAAATGGTGTAGATTTGAAGTCCTCGTTATAATTCTGTCAAATAAATTATAATTATTCAAAAGATTATTAAGCTTAGCTACTCAACTAAATAGAAACAAGTAGCAGGTATGACAAAGGCAGTACCGTAGCTAACTTGAAGCTACTGCCTATATCACACTTGCTACTTACTTGTAGCTAGTAGCTATTTCGTGTGCAGGTAGTGAGAAAGCGACATACTGGCAAATACCTAAAAATAATCCAATACCTGTTAAATACTGGTTAAATATATTCGTGTACTTATAGAGAGAAGAAATGTAGAAGAAGTCTGAATAATTGAAAACCAAAATCCCATTAGATACTAAAAATTAAAAATACGCTTTGAATAATAGAATTCCAATACTGTAACTATAAAGAACTTGAACCCTATACGGCAAACACAACTCACTTGAATCACTTTTCACTCGACAAATTTTGCGGACACGAACGTGCATCCAGTAATGCGATTTGATATAGGAATTGAACTGAATAATTGGAATCGCGAATGAAAACCCTAAAATACCTAATGAATTGAGTAGGTTATATTTACTTTATAATTCATTTCGAAATTTAATGTTCACTCTGCCACACTATACGCTAAGGAGTTCAATGGGAAAGTACTTAATTTCCTCTTATGTTTACTAGAAGAAATGAATGGAAAGATAACGAGTTATTCTTACAATTACTGATCAAACACTGATTTTTGTTTGAACAGTCTAGTTTGAGTCTGGACACCGGATGTCTCAAATTCAATTATTTGCAAACATTGTCACCAACATTGTTTTGTTGATCATTGATACATAATTTCTTTTCAGATTATTAATCACACTACAGTAGTGCTATTGGCTGTATTTGCCAAAATAGAAGTCATGCTTTTCTTGATAAATTGGTACTTCAATTTTATCTCTTTGGAAATCAAGTAAGAAATCATTTCAGGCCCCCTAGGAGCCAAAGTACTTCACTTTTCAGGAAAACTTTATTTTATTCGGGCCCCAGCTGGGCCCTCCGCGCCGCGGGGGCTGCGAGGGTGTACGTTACGCCACTGCACCGATCGCACAGTTAAACATTTTCATATTGATTTTTTCACCCATTATGAACGCATCATGAGAAATTCACAAATAAAAAAAATTTTACCGAAGGTGAAGGAACTAAATTAAATAATAAAGCACATTTTCCAACACAAGATTTATTTTTAATTAGTTATCATCATAATAATTATTCTAGAAGCAGAAAGAAAACGAACCAAAGACAATAATTGGTCTGCATTAAAAATTAATTTTCAATTAAAATATGTTTAGTGTATGTACAATAATTATTGTTCCATCACAAACTTCATATCCATTATTTTTTCTCAATCTATTATCTATCAATTAGGTGGTTTTAGGGAAGATCACTTGCACAGTATTCATCGTAGTTTTGGAAAAATTCTCCTTTATTTGGGCCACTGGTGCTCTTCTTTGTTCTAAAGTTTTCCTTCTTGTATGATAGCTTACGTTTGTTTATCATCAACAATAATTTTTGCAATTCCTTCTGAAAATTGTTTGAATGACATGAATTTCAATAATAATATCAACTGATAAATGGGGACATGAATAGAATGAATCAATAGGATTTTATTGGTTTCAATAATTTTTTTACGGCATTTTCATGAACTATGGGTAACACACCTATTAGCATAGAATAATAGAGCTCTAGGATTCCTAGAATTCTCTTTGCTATTGGGTAGGCCTACTGCTGTATTCAAAACAATATTGTATTTATACAGTACTAGCCGGCAGGCTCGCTTCGCTCGCCTTCTCCGCCTAGCCAGGGGGCTCCGCCCCCTGGACCCCCGACAGTATAGGCAGTGTAAGTGAGTCAAACAGACTCGCTTCGCTCGCCTACAAAACCTTTGTCAGTGTGAGCTGAGACAAACAGGCTGCAAATTCCGTTCAGTAGAGATTTGAAATTTATTGAGCACAGCATTTCTACACCTAATCTGGACCTGTTTACCTAATTTCAACATTTTCTGCCAATTTGTTCTAGAAAAATCTAAGAAAAACTACAAAAAAATAGTAAAACGCTAATATTAATCGTAACCTTGAGAAGTATATCGGACATATTTTGAAATTTGATTCAATATCTTCCAAATTAATTCATCTATAATCTCGACGAACCATTCAGTTTACAGTTAGGATTAGTCGTATCAAGGCGGAAGACATGCAACCCGCAACACATCTACAATTTTGAAAACCTGATTACTGGCGTAATCTTGTACGGTTTGCAAAAATATTTTAACACAAAATTTCTAAACCTCATCTGAACCTGCCCACCAAATATCAACATTTTCTACCGATTGGTTCTCGAAAAAATGAGGAAAACGCCGAAAAACTAAAATATTTGGCGTATCCTAGATAAGTTTTCAAAATCCTTTCTTAGCGCGCGTCTAAACGTCCAATGGAACATGCCTGCCAAATTTGAACGCATTCGGTTCAGTGGATTTTTAGTTCTGGTGATGAATTCGTCAGTGCCATTTCGCTTATATAGATATAGATTGTAGAAAGAATACGGTAATGATTATTATGAGGATAGGTTACTCTGGTCGCGCGCCACTTCCAGAACCCTCGCTTCTGCGATGGAGAGGGGAAACACTCATACAAACCAGCTTCTGTGTCAATATGCCATTCTACTAAACACAGTCGACAACACCAGTAGGCCTACGCAAACCTACACTCACAATAGGGCTCTATAAATCTAAAATACCTTCGTTGAGTTTAGTGATTTCATTTCTTTCTATTTCCAATACGTTCCTATGAATTCTTTGAATGATAAAATATTCACTAAACTAGCTAGAGATGATGTACAGAGTGTTTCAGGAGGAATGTGCAATACTTCTCAGGCTGATTCCTCACACCAAGTAGACAAAAACAGTTCCGTGGGACCATCCCCCAAAAACGCTTTGTTACCGAGATAATAATGGCGGAAAATTAAGATTTTTAAAAAAATATTAATTTTCCTATTTTTTTAGAAGCTTTAGTGAGGTTCTAAAATAATCAATTCCTATGTAAAGTTAGCTGAGGAATTCAATGAAACCAGTTCCAAGTTTGTAACTTTAACGGTTATTGAGATAATTGGGAAAAATATGCTAGAAAACACTATTTTTCAACAATAAGGGTTATAACTGGATAAGGAATAATAAAATTGTATTTTTCATTAATGGAAGTTGAAGAGAGTCGGATTCTGAAGAAAAATTTAAATGGCGGCGATTGTGTAAATCTTACCCAAATCTCAGGAATGGCGATCAAAAATCGCAAAATTGAAAAAACGTAGCACTAGGAATAAATTTGTGTTTACCGTAGTTGCGATTTTTTGATTTTTGATTGCTATTTCTGAGATTTGGGTAAGATTTACACAATCGCTGCCATTTAACTTTTTCTTAAGAATCCGACTCTCTTCAACTTCCATGAATGAAAAATACAATTTTATTATTCCTTATTCAGTTATAACCCTTATTGTTCAAAAATGGCATTCTCTAGCATATTTTTCTCAATTATCTCAATAACCGTTAAAGTTAAAAACTTGGAACTGGTTTCATTGAATTGTCATGAACCATAAGATTCGACAGATCCCCAAAGTTTAAGCATTATTTTGAATCATCATTTTATTTTTTTCCCCTTTCAAATTTAAATTCAGATATTGTTAGCTTCTGAAAGTTTTCGTGAGAACGGGAGATCTCAGAATTTTGCTGACGAAATTATCAAAATACGTTGTGCTGTGAGAGGAGTGGGGCTAGGCTTCTAGACTCCCCTCCAGCCAGCTAGCGAAAAAGCTTCCAATATTTTTTACTAAATTAAATCGTTTTAAAAGACACTCTTTCGCCGTCTTCCTCCTGAGACAGTTCTGGGACCTGGACTTTCCGTGTGGCCTTCCATTCTGCCATGGCGATCATCAAGGATTGACCATCAGCGGTTTGGGTATCGTTCCAATCATATACTTCATTCAATTATATTCTTTCCAAAATTAATAATGCATTTTTAATTGATTTGTTTAAATAAATTTCAATCAAGTTTTAAATAAAATAAATATGATCAATTATTTACTTTTCAAATAAAATTGAAATTATCATTTCTTCAAATAACTTTTAACTAAAGCTTTAAATAAAACTAAAAAAAAAACTTAAATTTAAAAAACTCTTCAAACAAGAAATAAAAACTAATCAGGTAAAATGCGACACCTTTGTTTTAAGAAATATTGAAATACATAAATTTGGATTCTTTATAATATAAAAACTCTTATAGATTCTTGGTCAATAAAAAATCTCGACATTATAACCATTTGTTTTCCTTTCAAATTTTCCAACTCAACTTTAGATCTGCTAAATTTAACTTTTCACCTGCTCTACCATCATGCTACGCTATTTTGACTTAAATAAATTACAGTGTTCCCGTCTGGGAACTGGTGGACGCCCCCTTCCATGAAACTGTATCATGAAATTGTGGAGACTTCTTCCCATTCTTATAAAATGGTGGAAATAATCAAAACATTACAATTGGTAGAGGCTTCCAAATCTTTACAATTGGTGGAACCGCCGAGGCTCCAAATCATTACAGAATTCCTCAACTAATTTTACATAGGAATTGATTATTTTAGAACCTCACTCAAGCCTCTAAAAATTAGAAAAATTTATTTATTTTAAAAAATCTCAATTTAAATTAAATCAATTTAAATCTTAATTCCACCATTGTTATCTTGGTATCAAAGCATTTTTGGGGGATGGTCCCATGGAACTTTTTTGTCTACTTGGTGTGAGGAATCAGCCTGAGAAGTATTGCTCATTACTCCTGAAACACCCTGTATAGGTAAGGTAATTGACCTACTGATTCATCTGTTCAATGGTGAGATTTTCAATTGAAGTTGGATTTTCTCCTTCCACAAGATTATTATTCAAGAACTCTTCAATCAAATTAGTAGAAGTGGTATTCAACTTTATATTAATGGTGAAGGTGGTACCACAATAAGGGTAGGAACATGTCAAATGAGGTGAGGCTACATTCAGGTTAGGCTGCTCAGGTTAGGTATGACTCAAAATGGCGACTGCACATACCCAGTCTTTATAGTTCCTTACTCACAATTGCATTGGTTTTTGATGACGTTGTGCATTCCTGCCAAGGCTCCGGAGCTGGCACGCAACCAGTATAGGCCTACCATATAATACAAATCATTGAAATTGAGTCTTCAATTTCAGGGAAAAATAAAATAAGTGGGTAGGATACAAGGTTATTACAGAGAAGGTTGCTCCATAACGGCCTGATATTTGGCATAATAAAATACTAGTGGGGGAAACCAGAGTGTGACATATTTTTGATTAGAACTTTATAAGTACCTATAAGATAATAATTATAATGAATTACATCCTTGAAGCAGCCCATGCGAAATAGCCAATCACAGCTCATATTGATGACAAGAAAAAAGCTGTGATTGGCTAATTTGCTTGGAATGCATTACGTGCGTCCCAGCTTACGCCCGGCCTTAAAATTGAATGAAATTGATTCTCGATTGATTAAAAGGTTCATACAAGATTGATTAAAAGGTTGAGAAAATTAAGGAGAGAAATAAATAGTTTGCCGGCCTCGGTGGCGCAGTGGGCTAGGGCGTCACAACCTTCAGTCCGCTAGCACTGCCGCAGGTCTGGGTTCGAATCCCAGTGGCATGGCTGTTTTTCACCTCATCAATCACCTTAGCACTCAACATCCATTACCCACGCACAAGCTAAAATGCTTATGTGGGCATCATCCGCAATATTAAAAATTATTAAAAAAATACAATACCGTACGAATAGGCTATTTAATGTAAAGGGTTTGGCAAAATCTCTTCCCCTTGCAATTCTATTCATTAATAGATCAATACCGTACTTACAAATTTTTCATGTGTTACAGCACATTCCATGGTTTCATGCATTAGTCCACATTTTTCAGTGGATTCTGTAGGATCTGGTTTAGGTTCTGGCTTTTTATTTTTCTCGATAATTCTTCCCTCTGGAAATAGAAACACTCTTATTGCTCTTCCATTTTATACAATTAGAATAAGCCTTGATAATTCAACAAATCATGCGAATCAAAACTATACAGGGTGTTTCAGGAGGAATGTGCAATACTTCTCAGGCTGATTCCTCACACCAAGTAGACAAGAAAGTTCCGTGGGACCAATCCCCAAAAACGCTTTGTTACCGAGATAGCAATGGCGGAAAATTGAGATTTTTAAAAAAAAATCTTAATTTTCCGCCATTGTTATCTTGGTAACAAAGCGTTTTTGGGGGTTGGTCCCATGGAACTTTTTTTTGTACTTGGTGTGAGGGATCAGCCTGAGAAGTATTGCACATTCCTCCTGAAACACTCTGTATACGGTAGGTAGCCTACCTATAGCTGAAAGCCACAAAATTAAGCCTGTTCCATCTGCTCCTTGTGCGCTCTAACAGCTGATGATAATAAATGCTCATTCAAACTTGGACCATGTTACACAGGCATTAACAGCTTGTTTTTTTTAGGAAAAACAAGTGATTGGGATTGGAGATTCGATTCACTAATAAAACATACAATTTACAATGCTCCAAATTTTGGAAAGAATCAGCTGTTGCCCTAATTGCAGGCGCTGAAAATACAGCACTGATTTTTCACTTGTCTACTATTTTTATTCTTTTGATTGTTATTTCTGAGATTTGGGTGAGATTTACACAATCATTGTCACCTATAACTTCCGCTTCAGAATTTGATTCCACTCATGTTTCATCATACAAATATATGATTTCAATTCCATTTATAACCCTAATTGTGTTCTCAACAAATTTTCCCTATTAGGCTATCCCAATAACTGTTGGGCTGCGGCCGCACTGCGGGTGGGTAGAGCCTGGAGGGTGGAGGGTAGTTGGTAAATCTATAGAACATACACACCATCCACAGTAATACATCATATAAATTGTATGACGTCATTCTGTTTTTGAGGTTATGTTGTCCATATTTAAGAATTTCAAGATGACGGCTGAACACATACCATTCATACAATGTATTACTGCGGATAGTGTGTATGTTCTATAGATTTACAAACTACCCTCCATCCTCCAGGCTCTACCCACCGGCAGTGCGGCCTCAGCCTTGAAGTTACAAACTTATTCAAACTGGTTTCATTGGATTCCTCAGCTAATTTTACATGGAATTTAATAATTTTAGAACCTGAATAAAGCCTCTAAAAATTAGAAAAACTAATAATTTTCGAAAGATGTCAACTTTCTGCCATTGTTATCATCTTGAAAGCGTTTTTGTGGTATGTCCCATGAACATTTACCATCTATTTTGTACTAAGTTGAAACATCAATACGAATTGGTGCTAAATAGAGTATATATAGTACAGTCTCTATAATATATTACAGATTATAGATGTACCTATTATAGACTAGCCGGCAGGCTCGCTTTGCTCGCCTTCTCTGCCTAGTGAATCAATAGGATTTTATTGGTTTCAATAATTTTGTTACGGCATTTTCATGAACTATAGGTAACTTACCTATTAGCATAGAATAATAGAGCTCTAGGATTCCTAGAATTAGCTATTAGATTTAGGAATTCCTAGATTCCGAGCTATTAGGTAGGCCTACTGCTGTATTCAAAACAATATTGTATTTATACAGTACTAGCCGGCAGGCTAGCTTCGCTCGCCTTCTCCGCCTAGCCAGGGGGCTCCGCCCCCTGGATCCCCGACAGTATAGGCAGTGTAAGTGAGTCAAACAGGCTCGCTTCGCTCGCCTACTAAACCTTTGTCAGTGTCAGCTGAGACAAACAAGCTCGCTTTGCTCGCCTGCAAATTCCGTTCAGTAGAGATTTGAAATTTATTGAGCATTTCTACACCTAATCTGGACCTGTTTACCTAATTTCAACATTTTCTTCAAATTTGTTCTAGAAAAATCTAAGAAAAACTCCGAAAAAAATAGTAAAACGCTAATATTAATCGTAACCTTGAGAAGTATATCGGACATAGTTTGAAACTTGATTCAATATCTTCCAAATTAGTTTATCTATAATCTCGCTGAACCATTGAATTTACAGTTAGGATTGGTCGTATCAAGGCAGAAGATATGCAACCCGCAACACATCTACAATTTTGAAAACCTGATTACTGGCGTGATCTTCAACGAATTGCAAAAATATTTTAATACAACATTTCTAGACCTTATCTGAACCTGCCCACCAAATATCAATATTTTCTACCAATTGGTTCTCGAAAAAATCGAAAAAAACGCTGAAACACTCTAGAAAAACTAAAATATTTGGCGTATCCTTGAAAAGTTTTTAAAATCCGTTCTTAGCGCGCGTCTAAACGTCCAACTGAACATGCCTGCCAAATTTGAACGCATTCGGTTCAGTGGATTTTTAGTTCTGGTGATGAATGAGTCAGTGCCATTTTGCTTTTACATATAAAGAAGATATTATTAGATTACAGATTATTATGTATTATTATAGTCTGGCTGTTGCATGAGAGAAAAAAGTTTTGCAATATTCAATGAAAAGTTCTAAATTTGGATTAAAATGATGACGGATCTCACTCTAGTTATTTTGAAATAAAGCGTTTAATTTTGCATCTCATTGTGACTTACCCATCACTCTCAAGCAGTCGATACCAATATCTGTTGCCAGATTTGTACACTTTTTTGTATCGATGCCAGCATAGATTTCTTGATCTCCAGAGAATAAGAACCTCCTTCCGACTTTATTTATGATACCCCCAAATACTGACCTCATCTTATTAATATAATACGATGAAATATAAAATTTTGGTTGAAAATTATCTCCTTTCACCTGCCGAAATAATAAAATGTAACATGATAATAATAATTATTATTAATATAAACTATTCCCACAGAATAAATCAGTATTGGACAAAATAAACAGATTGACTTGCATGATGTTAGAATGTAAGTTATATTAATTGTTCATGCACAAAAAGCTTGCCTTTCTATCTTGTTTTAAAATTGAAGTTGAGAAAGAATCAGCAACTTTACACTTCTACTATTCCTGTTTATTATTGCAAGACAATTCTAGAAGATACTTTTAAGATTTACTTTCAACTTATTTCCTTTTGAGGTTGATACCCACATGGACTCTCATGCCTGTGCGTGTGTAATGAGAGGGATGATGATGAGAGATTACTTTTAGGCAGTCGGGACCGACGGCTTATCGTCTCCTACAAAAGATGGGGTAGTCGTATTTATGTACAAGGATAGAGGTAGGCTTATAAGTTGAAATCGATTAATATGTCTAGAACTTCTATATACCAGTACAGAGTGTTTCAGGAGGAATGTGCAATACTTCTCAGGCTGATTCCTCACACCAAGTAGACAAAAAAGTTCCATGGGACCAACCACCAAAAACGCTTTGTTACCGAGATAACAATGGCGGAAAATTGAGATTTCACAAAAGTTGAATGGCGGCGATTGTGTAAATCTTAGCGATCAACAATTGCAAAATTGCTACTAAACACAAATTTATCACTTGAGCTATGTTTAATAAATTTTGCGATTTTTGATTGCTATTTCTGAGATTTGGGTAAGATTTACACAATCGCGGCCATTCAACTTTCTCTTTAGAATCCGACTCTCTTCAACTTCCATTAATGAAAAATACAATTTTATGATTCCTTATCCAGTTATAATCCTTATTGTTGAAAAAAGGTGTTTTAGCATATTTTTCCAATTATCTAAATAACCGTTGAAGTTACAAGCTTGGAACTGGTTTCATTGAATTCCTCAGCTAATTTTACATAGGAATTGATTATTTTAGAACCTCATTAAAGCCTCTAAAAAATTAGAAAAATTAATATTTTTAGTAAAATCTCAATTTTCCACCATTGTTATCTCGGTAACAAAGCGTTTTTGGGGGTTGGTCCCATGGAACTTTTTTGTCCACTTGGTGTAAGGAGTCAGCCTGAGAAGTATTGCACATTCCTGCTGAAACACCCTGTATAAGATAATGTTCTGTGGAAAAATAATAGCTAGGCTGCTATATTCCCTTCTCACCAAACACTTTTGTACACTGTAAAGTCTACGTTTTTAAAGTGTTTTTTTTTCTTTCAAAAAAGGGTCCAATTTTGATCATGGAAAAATGTTAAAAAGCGCAATCCAAGCAGGGTGCAAAGAACAAAATCCTAAAAAATTGAATTTGCTTCAATAACTTACGAAAAAGGTAAGCTTGTATAGCTCAGGCAAATTAGGCTTTTGCCTCCAAAAAATAAGGTTAGGCTGCAAATCGTCTCAATCGACTTTAGGCATCAATTTGAGATTATATCCTACGATTTGAGCTTAAATGCGACCTTTTCCCAACAATGGTTTTCAAGATAGACGCATTTGAACACAAATAGTAGCCTTTTTCTCGGTACCTATAATTATGAGAGATAATTCAAAGTATTCAAGGTAAAATTCTTCAATTTCGATCAACTTTAATAAATGATATATGAATTTTAACCGCATTGATGAGCTGAAAATAATGAGCTATATTTTGTCATGATCCGTCAACTTTTACGAAAGTTACGGAGGTCCTTAGTTTATTATCCTTGGAGAGTCCTTCCTACTGCTGGTAATAACCTGAATTCAGGGCGGTATAGTAATTATAAAATCAAAACATGATATAATAAAAAATATTCTAGTGATAAAACTCCAATACAAGAATATTATATAGACTAATTTTGGAGGTTAATATTGGAAATATGGTATTTTTTGCTTTGCAAGGAAACATGTTGAACGCCCTAACACAAAAAATATACAAGATAGGAAGATTTTCTTGGTCTAAAATTGTAGAGAACAAAATTATCCCTAAAGGGATTTTGAAATATACCTTTCTAACTCATCAAACGGAAGATATGAGCAATAGAATACTAGAGAAGGTGGAATTTTCATTTTCCTCGAAAAACACCACTTTTTTGAAACCTCATTCCTCGGTCCTTCTTTAAGATAGAAAGTTGGATTTGATACCAATCTCTTGGAAAGTTTATTAGCTGAAACTTATGAGAATGATATTTTCTGTCAGACGCTTCGTTTTGGATTAAATTGCAAAAAAAAAAACTAAAAACAGAACCGAAATTTGGTGGTTTTCTAGTCACTTTTTATTATGCACACCTCGGAATCCGTCGCAAACTCATAGTGAACTTATTTAGGATGCCCAAAGTCGATTGAGACGATTTTCAGCCTTACCTTATTTTTTTGGAGGCACAGTCTATTTTCAATCTAATTTGCCTGGGCTAATAGTCGTAATATTGTTCTGCTATATTATACTTCGCTCAGGAAGAAATAAATTTTTGTACAATTTTTCAATTATTCAGGTATTTGAAATAATAATTATTGAAAGCATATTTGTAATGTTCAATAAAAATCAATATAAGATTGATATATTTCTTCTGCCCTATTATTTACCCTGTATAGTCTATGAAAGATGCTACTTACAATATTGTATTCATACAGTAAACAGCCAATAAAACACTGCAAAATGATAATAAAATTATTTTTAATACATTTCAAATATACTCTATTATAGGCTAATATTAACATTTAGAAATGAAGATAAATATAGAAGTTGTAGCCTAGTGAATGGGAGAATCATATGATATAAAAAAATGAAATAATGATATTTATAAACAGTACTAATTGAAAGTGAGCAAATTCTTACATTTCAGAATCATTTCATCGATTTGACAAATTAGAAATAATATTATTATCACACATTTGAAGATCATTTTCATTTAGAGTCCAGCACTATATGAAACCCTTGCACTCCATGACGTTAACATTGAAATTCATCTTATTTTTTCATAAATTTCTAGGCTATAATTTCCATTAACGTTTACAAAAGTTATAGGAGTCCTTCCTTAGTAGCTTATTATCCTTAGGAAGTACTTCCTATTGGCAATCACCCAAATTTCTAGGGCGGTATAATTGCCTTTTTGTTATTCTTATTAAGATATATTAATAAAGCATGATCTTGGAATAATCATTTCTGTGGAAAACTCAAATACATGACTATATAGACTTATTTGGGAGGTTAATAGTGGAAATATTGTGTTTGTTGTGCAAGGAAACGTGTTGAATGTATGATTTCCACATATAAAATAATAGAAGAGTTTCTGCTCTACAATTTGGGCCAGAATGCAAAATTTTCCAGTCAATTTTGAATAACAAATTTTAACACATAGGCTGAGGCCGCACTGCCGGTGGGTAGAGCCTGGAGGGTGGAGGGTAGTTTGGTAAATCTGTGTTTGGTAGAACATACACACCATCCACAGTAATACATCATATGAATGATATGTGTTCAGCCGCCATCTTGAAATTCTTAAATATGGACAACATAACCTCAAAAAACAGAATGACGTCATACCATTCATACAATTTATCACTGTGGATGGTATGTATGTTCTATAGATTTACCAACTACCCTCCACCCTCCAGGCCCTACCCACCGGCAGTGCAGCCTCAGCCTTAAGGTTGCTTTTTCGGATTTTTCCCTGTAAGTGGATGAACTCAAAGTACTCAAGGTCATAAAATTATTCAATCTTGATCAAACTTCACAAATAATATAGCCTATGCGTTTCAATCACTTTGATAAGCTGAAAACAATGAGCTAAAGTTTGTCAAGATCCGTCAACTTTTACAAAAGTTACGGCAGTCCTTATTTTATTATCCTTGAATAAGAGTCCTCCCTATTCAAAATAACCTGAATTGAGGGCGATATAGTAGGTTTTTCTCCTGAATATGACATCACAAAAAATATTCTAGTACAAAACTCCAATAAAGAGATATTAAGATTTGTTTTGGCTACCTATTGGAAATATAATTTTGTTTGTTGTACAAGGAAATATGTTGAAACTTATAATTTGGAGACTAATATTCATGAATCCTTCTAATTAACCAGAATTTATCACAAATACTATTGTTCCCAATAGTCTATAGAAAAATTGTTTTCAAATGATATTCAAAAAATTTGTTATGTGAATAGATATTGGGAAAATGTTCTTTTTGAAAAAGACTTTTCCTGGATTTAGGTTACATTTTATCACAAAATGTGTCATAACCAAAATTAGTGCAGTGCAATTACTTAAAAAAAAGACATCCAAAGAGAAAAGACAATTCCTATGCCAACTTGTGCTATACAAATTGAAAGGTTGAAAGGTGCAAAATTTCAGTTTTTTGTGAATTGCAGCCAAACTAAGCGTCGGAAGAAAAAATTTCATGCATGTTTTTTCTAGAGAACAAAATTTGAAAGTAGGAATTTTTCTGTAACTTTGTAACTAATGAAGGTAGAGTTATGTTCTTGGTCTGAAAAAATATATAATTTTGCCCTTCATAATGATTGTAGAATTATGAGCCAATCCGAATATTTTAAGTATTTTTTTGTATGATAAAATGTAATTTTAGGGGATTTTGGTGATGTAATGTTTTTTTAAAATAGCTGTAGCACATGAACCACTGAACATAGAAGTGTGAATTTGGCCTCTAGTCCCTGGTCAGCTTGAATGTTTAGTGTATACTATAGCTAGAAATGGAGGTAGGGCTAGATCACATTTTCTCAATAAAAAAATTGGGTCTAGTGGTAGTTTGGGTCAAGTGGAAGTTGGGTCAGTTGGTAGACACTCTAAAAATTTGGCTAGAAATACGCTTATGGTGTTTATTAGAGAATGTATTCATATAGTAGCCTATTTATTATAATAGAAAAAATCAAAAGATACTCTATTATTCAATAATATGATATTTTTTGTGAGCAATTAATGAATAAAGAAATGACTTCACTCACCTTCCCTTCTAGAGTTTCAGGTAACTTCATGTTAATCAATCGAATGTAATCTGCTAAAAACGATAAAAGAAAAATCATTTATAAAATTATAAATAATGTTATGTATTAGAAATATGATAAATATAAGTAAGTGGATGCCAAACTTTCAATGAATATGGCAGTCATACATACACTATTCTTTGGTACGCAAGTTGAAAAATAGCTTACAATAGCTAGGTAGTGGAGCCCGCTGTTATCCCAAGTTTAATAAAGACATTATTTCTTGTGATAACCTTGCTGTTATCCTACTTTTGCGGGACTGTTCAGATCATATACTATATAATAGAATAATAGATCTGTCTAAATGTCTAGCCTATATATACAGGGATGCCTATCCCCCCCAACGTCTATGACACCAATCCCCCCCGAATGAAGATCCCCCCTTATTTTTGGGTCTTCCTGTTGAAAAAGTGAGAGTGAAATCTGAGACTACAAGTAACTACAAGTACTAACAAGTAAGCAGAATGTTGGGGCTGTACGTCTCACCAACTAGTCCAGGGGCAAACCCAGAAATAAATTTCGAGGGGGATATAAAATCAGGGTCGAACCCAGGAAAACCCTTTCTCCGAGAGGGGGGGGGGGCGTTGTTGTTTGAATGGAATATCTATAATTTATTTGCCTTATCTCAACAAACATATTTAGTTTTTTGCCATGTAGAAAAATTCATTCACCAATAAATTATTGTAGATTAATGAAATGAACAAGAGCTATTGTAGGTGTTCTCTTGTAGTTGTTGTATATATTGTATTGAACAATATTATTGTTGAGTTGAACGTTTTAGTTCTCTAAGCTGTGCTGAAAGATTTTTCCTGTCATTTTGAATCTAAACTGGAGAATATAGGCCCAGAATATGTGCTCTGGATACTGAGTATTGCGATGTGATTGGATAATATATATAGGCTATACTGGATATATTTGATCATTATATATCGTAATTCCAATAAGGTTTATAGATAATTGTGTTGTAAACAAGAGGTTTTGTACCTGATTTTCTGAATCTTCATTACATAAGTATATTGAATTTCTTAGGAAATCTTTGCAATGAAATTGTTGAAGTTATATCGAATGACATAGAAAATCCTATCCAGGGCCCTTGCGTGGTTTTTTGGCGTCCTGTGCGAGATTTTGACAGGCGCCCCCTCCCCATTACCTGACGATTGGATAATTTATGCTATTTCAACATATTCAAAGCAAAACATGATTCAAGCTGTCTTGCATGTTCACAGTTTTCTCATTAGCAATCGCAGTGTTGCATGTGGTGTGACAAAAAGGATTATAGGGACTTGCTTATTTTAATCCATCCCAATAACGTATCGTCTCGTATTTTCATGTATTGGATACGTGATAAGCAAAAGCCTACAGAAATTAATAGAAAATAGCTACATTAAGCGAAATTGTAACATTTCACCGTACTTTATGATTAAAATATTGGAATTTCAATTATTTACTTATTTTTATAGTTAGCTTGATTTGATAGCTCATAAGGAGGGGAATAATATTTTTTTCACAGATAGATATTGGATATCATCATAAATAGTTCATTTAACTGGGAATAAAGATGTTTCAACAAAAATTTGGATACTCAATAACAAGAAAATTGAGGATTTTCAGCCATATTCACTGCTCTACCCATCTTTCTTGAATAAGATTCAAAATAGTTCCGAATTCAGCCAGCAGATGGCAGTAGCAATAGGGTGACTGGCTTCGACTTCCATTGGACACGCCTCCAAGCTCCGCCTACGACCAAAATGGCCGAAAACATCGGTTAGAAAAGTTTTAAAATTCAAGCAGTAGATGGTTGCAGTTGACGGGTGATGTTTCAGATTTGACTAGGACACACCTTCATGCCCCGCCTGCTCTTTTCTTATTGGTTGACAGTGTTTCGTGAGTTCTGTCTTAGAAAATGGCTGCTAGCAAAAAAAGATGGATGGTGTATCATACACAAAAAATTACGTTGATTTAATGTTGACGATCTTGAGCTAATATAATATTCATTTGGGTATTCAGGCTGGTAAGGTTCTATCAAGTAAGTATTTGAAGAATACACACGAGGGCCCTAATCCTATCACAAAATGAAATATACAAATTTCAGAGATTTATTTTGATACAGTTTATTGTATGACCAGAGTCAACAGTAAAATCTTTGTGAATGAATAGTAGGGCTAAATCATTCAAATGATTCCAACCAGTAGCATTTCTCATGTAAGATTTCACTCTCTGAAGGGTAGAAAAGAAGCGCTAAAATTAAGAAGAAGTTGCTGATGTAACAGAAATCATTGCACCAAAATATTTGAAATTTCATGAACCATTTTGCAAGATTTCCCCCGTGAGGGGGAATTTTTTTCAGAAACGTACCCTAAAATTACATTTTTAGAAGTTTTCAGCCTTATTGGTAAAAAATTTGGCAACTTCAACAAAGTGCATTCTATCTAGTGTAAGATGAGCCCCAATTTCGTTGATATGGGGGGGGGGACATTCCCTCAATCCCCCCCTGGGTTCGCCCCTGTCAACTTTAGGAGTGCTGAATACGAAATATTGTAGCTTCAAGCACGTACCAACGGGAACTGTTATTCTTCACAATTATTAAAGAGAATCGGTCCTCCAGGTTAAAATAAATCCTCCCCAAAAATTTGATGCGACTGGCGTCATGTCCCCCCCTTGTAGGCACCCCTGCCTATCTATATACTAAGTAAAGATCCTCTTTGGATATTTTGTTTGATGTTTGATCATGTTTTATGATCAATGGCTCAACAGCCCATGGAGGGCTTAGGTCTACCTCTTTGGATATATTCAAGGTTATAATTAGGATAAGATTATTCCAATTTGAGAGAACTGTAAAAGAGGACGGGTAATCCAGGAATGACGTGTTTCAGATTAGAGATCCTGACCATTGGAGCTCATATTTGGATATTTCGTATTGGAGCTCACAACTTCACACTGGCGCATAGAAAATATAATTATGAATCATACTGACACCAAGATTTTATCGCTCATAGGTTTCAACGCACATCTATACAAGGTTGCTTTAATGAAAACTTTCCATTGATCAATTAGGTTCTTTATTTTTACCAATACAGTAGCCTATTCTACTTCTGTGCTTCTGTGAACAGAAGACTTCACGCAGTCACACAATGAGATCTCAGTGATGTCTGTATTGATACGGTACATTCAGGGTGTATATGCGCTGATTCCTAAGGCCGGTATTACACGATAATAGTTCTATTATCATAGTTGTTCATATGGGAAGAGATGAAAATACGAAATCATTTTTATTCCTTTCCATATGATTAAATATGATAATACGAGTAGAACTAAATAGTATATGCTCTGCTCTGCCAGGACAGTCTGTAGATAAAAACGTGTTGAGAGTGTTATCAGCTATATATTGGGCTCTTGCAAACTGTTTCCAACTGTAGTCTACTGAAAGAACTACATATATATAAAACATATATAACAGCAACCTATACAGGGTCTTTCAGTAGGAATGTGCAATACTTCTCAGGCTGATTCCTTACACCAAGTAGACAAAAAAGTTCCATGGGACCAACCCCAAAAAACGCTTTGTTACCGAGATAACAAAGGCGAAAAATTGAGATTTTTCAATATATATAAATTTTTCTAATTTTTAGAGGCTTTTGTGAGGTTCTAAAATGATCAATACCTATGTAAAATTAGCTGAGAAATTTGATAAAACCAGTTCCAAGTTTGTAACTTTAACGGTTATTGAGATAATTGGAAAAATATGCTAGAAAACGCCATTTTTCAACAATAAGGGTTATAACTGGATAAGGAATCATAAAATTGTATTTTTTTATTAATGGAAGTTGAAGAGAGTCGGATTCTAAAGAAAAGGTTAAATGGCGGCGATTGTGTAAATCTTACCCAAATCTCAGAAATGGCTATCAAAAATCGTAAAATTGACAAAACATAGTACAAGTGATGAATTTGTGTTTAGTAGCGATTTTGCGATTTTTGATCGTTATTTCTGAGATTTGGGTAAGATTTACACAATCGCCGCCATTCAACTTTTTCTTTAGAATCCGACTCTCTTCAACTTCCATTAATAAAAAAATTTATGATTCCTTATCCAGTTATAACCCTTATTGTTGAAAAATGGCGTTTTCTAGCATAATTTTTCAATTATCTCAATAACCGTTGAAGTTACAAACTTGCACTTGTTTCATTGAATTTCTCAGCTAATTTATCAATTCAGAACCTCACTAAAGCCTCTAAAAAATAAGAAAAATTAATATATTTTGAAAAATCTCAATTTTCAGCCATTATTATCTCGGTAACAAAGCGTTTTTGGGGGTTGGTCCCATGGAACTTTTTTGTCTACTTGGTGTAAGGAATCAGCCTGAGAAGTATTACACATTCCTCCTGAAACACTCTGTAAATAACAGTCATTCGCCAGTTTCGGTAAAGTTATGACATTTTATACATTTCGTTATATGGCCGAATAAAATCTATACAGTTCAAAAGAAAATTCTCACTTCTTACCGTAAATAACTTGAGTCCGATGGAGACAAATTGTTAGGGTATTGTCTTCTTTTTGTTTGACTTCTCCCCCGACTACCTGTAATTGGAAAAGCGAAATAATTATTGAAATTGCAATTTTTGTTCAATAATTCGCTTGTCTGCTCAGAGCTGAATCACCGCATTAACTTTTTGGTCTGGATCAGACTCATTAGACTTAAAATAATAGATTAAACCACGGATGAAAGACAATACACGGACTCAGTGGCGGATTTCCCACTAGGCACACTATGCCAGCGCCTAGGGGCGGCACGTCTCAGGGGGCGGCACAACTTGACGGCTTGACTGCTTTGGACGGTTTTGTAACATAATTGATATTTCAAATATTTTGAAACTGATATTCACAGCCTAAACACATTTTATTACCTATTGCTGTTATTCTAATTCTATAAGACTTGGCACATAATGATTGTAATTCTTGACGAACTCGAAGTCAGCTTTATTAAGAATAAGAATAAGAATAAGAATGTTTTATTCCTTTAAGCATTGTTTACATTGCAATCGGAAACGTCAAATAAATACAATTAATAAATCAACAGATCAAATATTATACTATCAACAGATCAAATGTATTACTAAGACTAGACATGAGTTCAGTGTAATAGGTAGATTTTCAACACAAATTTAACACATCAGTATAATCTAGTATGGTCACAGTATATATATTTTCATATTTTAAAATCACAAAACGCGAAATATAATATTGAAACGCGAAAACACTTATGACATTGTGGCAGATAGGTTCTCAGTGCTCAACAACCTGTCGTGTCTGAAAACCTATTCAGTACTGGAAAGAATCAAGTCGTGTCTGAGATCATTAATGAATGAAGAGGAACTCAACTCCTTAGCTCTTCTGAGCATTAAAGCTGAACTTTTGGATTTTTCTAAAACATACAATTTTCACGTAGCATCCATGATTTGGCGAATCTGTTCCCATTGGAGTTTTTTGAAATTAACATGTAAGTTATTATTTTATTCTACCTGTTATAGAAACGTTTTATCATGCTTGAAATGAAATTAGCTGCAGCCAATGAGATTAGCGAGTCGCTCAGACTGGCAACTATATAAATCATAACCATCCACTGGTGGCTCGTGTCCACGAAACAAGTGAAGTGCTGTACAGTAAAAGATACGGGCACTTCACCTGCTTTGTGGGTACGAGCCGCCAATGTAACCATCTATCATTTCTAGAATGATAGAAAGTTATGACTAAATTCAAAGTAAATTGTGGCTCAGCTGCTGAAAAACAGCTTGCCGATTACCGTGAAAAATTCACCAGTTATTGTACGATAACGGGGCCTTGGTGATGAATGAATGAATCAGTGCCATTTCGCTTTTATAGACAAACATTCGCCAACAGCCAGCTTCAATGGTGTCTACTAAAAAAAATTCGCTCCGGCAGCTGGCGGTCGGAAAGAGTGCATTTCAATTAATGCAATTCTATGATGGCACAAATCATATGACTTATGATGAGCTATTCAGGGTATGAATTCAAAGGTGCCGTTTTCGAAAAACCCATGAAAAACAAAATTTTCGGCATATTATTCGCTATTTTCTCCGCCATTTTTTTATATTTTTTTCGTTGATGACTCAAATTGAAGGGCATAATAAGGGTATTATACACACCAATTTTCAAAACGATCAAGTTATTGGTCGATTTGTAGTGATTTTTCAAAATTTTCATCCCCTAATTTCACCCTCTACCCTTGGACCAATTTGGCTGGTTAACGAACTTGACCATGATATTAACACTAATGATTTTTGTGCAAAATTTGGTCGCTCTCCGACAAGCCCTTCAGGAGTTATCGTGTTAACAAGAATCTGTACATATATGAAAAGAGGTATATGAATGTGAACGGACATCGGATTCGTGTTCTAGGGGCTCGGAAACGTGTGAAAAATATATCACATCATAAATTTTCGATTGTCAGGGCAAGACTAATAGTGCATTTTTTCAAATGAAATGCACTAAAACGTGTGCAAATTTAATATAGCCTACTGTAGCCCAAGGTTATTAGAGACATTTTTCTAATAAACTTGACTGTAGCCTACCTACCAGTGCATTCATGTTGTTTCCAATCGGTACGGTTGATATGCCTTCTTTGTCATACCACAGTTGTCGACTAGGATCACAAAACACTCGTAGCGGATCATCGGTCTGAAAAATCAAATCAATAAATAAATATTCTTACCAAAATTATGCTCGCTTACTCTAGAAAAATGTTTTCTCTTTCTTAAGGCTATTGTACTTATCAAAGTTTTCAATTAATGTAAAGTAAAGCATGCTGTACACGGGGGCAGTACTGTCGGCCAGTTGAATATCTGTAGCAAATCACAGCAGTTGTTGTTTGACTCAATGACAAGACAAAGGCTGTGATTGGCTACAGATATTCAACTGGCCGACTGTACTGTCCCCGTGTACAGCACGCTGAAAGCTGAAATAAAGCATGGGGTAAGAATATTTCAAAAAGGTTAGGGTAAGAACTAACTTTTTTCAATTGTTTATACAACTTCTTATTGTATTATAAAATTGCATTTTTTAGCAAATAAAATTTCAATTTCAAATTCAACTTAATAGGTACCTATACTTACCTCAGTAGATTCGGGCTCTTCTTTATTCTCATTCCCTCCATTGATCTGTAAAAACAGTAAGTTAGATTAAAAACTCTGTGCATGTTGGATAATAAAGTAAGCATTGATAAAGAAAGATAAATCTCTATAAATAAAAGCAAAATGGCAAAGATTCATTCATTAATTCATTCATCACCAGAACTAAAACTCCACTGAACCGAATGCGTTCAAATTTGGCAGGCATGTTCAGTTGGACGTTTTATGCTAAGAATGGATTTTAAAAAGTTTTCAAGGATACAACAAATATTTAAGTTTTTCTACAGTTTTTCGGCATTTTCTTAATTTTTTCGAGAACCAATCGGTAGAAAATGTTGATATTTGGTGGGCAGGTTCAGATAAGGTTTAGAAATGTTGTGTTAAAATATTTTTGATATCCGTTCAAGAGCACGCCAGTAATCACTTTTCAAAATTGTAAATGTATTGCGGGTTGCATATCTTCCGCCTTGATACGACCAGTCCTTACTGTAAATTCAATGGCTCAGCGAGATTATAGATGAACTAATTTAGAAGATATTGAATCAAGTTTCAAACTATGTCCGATATACTTCTCAAGGTTACGATTAATATTAGCGTTTTACTATTTTTTTTGGAGTTTCTCTTAGATTTTTCTGGAAAAAATTGGCAGAAAATGTTGAAATTAGGTAAACAGGTCCAGATTTGGTGTAGAAATGATCAATAAATTTCGAATCCCTTCTGAACGGAATCTGCAGGCGAGCGAAGCGAGCCTGTTTGTCATAGCTTACACTGACAGAGGTTTTGCAGGCGAGCGAACCGAGCCGGTTTGACTCACACTGCCGATACAGTCGGGGGTCCAGGGGGCGGAGAAGGCGAGCGAAGCGAGCCTGCCGGCTAGTAGTAAGATATAATAAGCATTGATTTCAGAAAAACATGTTCTTTGGAAGTTGAAAATGGGCTGGACTTGTATAGTAATTCAATCAACAAGCCAATTTCATTCAGTGTCAAGCTGTTTCAAAGAAACTTGCGGTTGGCAAATGACTGTTATAGTCTGTCCAATCAAAGAAGACCCTCTGGCAAGAAGGAAAAATGACTCCAGCTTGGTAAATATTAGTTCAAGAATTATAAATGTGGTCTTTATAGTAGATCAAATTGTTTCCTACAATTTAATATCGAATTGATAATTTTTGAACTAATATTAATCGAGCTTGAGTTATTCTCCCATCTTGCCAGAGGGTCTTCTTTGCTTGGACAGACTATTAATCCTCAGCTGAGTCAGAACAGTCTTAAAACGATCTGTGAGAGCTTGACAGTTTACTGTGGTAAAATATGCATTTGTAATCTGTGTATGCATTTGTAAGTGTAGACCATAGATATCTCGGTAAGACAGTAACCGATTTTCAAACACCATTGGTGTTTTTTTTAAGAATTCTCCTTTTAGAGAAGGTAGCCTAGGCCTACTATCAAAGCTCTGCTGTAAGGCTGAGGCCGCACTGCCGGTTGGTAGAGCCTGGAGGGTGGAGGGTAGTTGGTAAATCTATAGAACACACACACCATCCTCAGTAATACATTGTATGAATGGTATGACGTCATTCTGTTTTTTGAGGTTATGTTGTCCATATTTAAGAATTTCAAGATGGCGGCTGAACACATACCATTCATACTGTTACGGAATTCGACATCGTCTGATGGCCTAGAGACGATTATATAACAAGTGATGTGTGTCAGTTACATTGTGTGACAGGCCAGACGTTGTATATAGTAGCTCTATAGTTATACTATTCTCATTTCTTATTCAGTGCAGTGTTAATTGTGAGTGAAGTTTGTATTGTGAAACGTTATAAACTCTTGTGCTATCTTCTGATCTGTTATAGTTTATCTTTTTCCAGTGTGTTATAGCAGTGTAATTAATAAAGTTAATCAGTATAAACCCGTAACAATACGATGTATTACTGTGGATAGTGTGTATTTTCTATAGATTTACCAACTACCCTCCACCCTCTATGCTTTACCCACCGGCAGTGCGGCCTCAGCCTAAGAGATCGACTTGATGAATTGTACAATAACGACCAATCTTAAGCTATCTTAAATAGTATAACTATAGAAATAGATTAGGATGAAATCTTCATCTTTATGACGTGGAGAAGTTTGCACACTATAATGTCAAATCTTTCACTGAATCAAATCACAAAAGCTATAGCTACACGTCAGATATAGGACATGAGGGAGATTGTTTAAGTATTATATGCTCCTGATTGGTTGAGTCTGTTCTACCCTATCAGACAATAATTAACAGTTTTCTCTCCTATCTGGATTGTATTTGGCATCAGAAGATAAAATTCACTGTTGAAGTGCAACAGAAGTGTGTATTGAATTTTCTAGATTTGAGAATATATCATAGTACAGATACAGGTAGTATACTAAACCATACTGATATGTTATCACTTCTCATAATTCTTGTCATCGCATTTATCAGCCTACAAACAAACTGCTTCCAATAGGCTATACGTATGACTTATCCTATTATATTAAGCAAGTAATTTCTGTATGTATGTATGTATGTTTATATGTATGTATGTATGTATGTATGTTTATATGTATGAATGTATGTATGTATGAATGTATGTATGTTTATATGTATGTATGTATGTATGTATGTATGTATGTTTATATGTATGTATGTATGTATGTATGTATGTATGTACACGGATCTGAAAAACGGTTCTAATGATTTCCTTGAAATTTGAAATGTAATATAACCGCGATGGAAAAGTAAGATTGCACCAGATCTCATGTCCGGGAAAACTTTCTGGCAGGATTAATAAAAGAATTAAATATCCCTTCAGGAATAATCCCAAGTACTGCGTTCTGCTTATAATGGTTGTTATTGTTAGCTGACCAACGCTATATCCAGCTGGAGTAAATGGAGTTAAATTCAAGTCTATAACACATGTTCATGTCAAAAAATTGTGAGAGGATCAATTTAAATTTTTTTTAAAATAACACATTTATGAAATTCAACAGTTCGGCCGCAGCTTCAGAGCGAAAGCTCGGTACCAGATATTAGATCTTTAACATTATAGCCTACCTATGAGTTATGATAATTATAATTAACTTTTGTAGTTCTTACCCTAGGAACCTCAAAAGATTTGGGCTTTTCTTGGTTGGTATTCCCTCCGCTAATCTGTGAAAAAAATTAATTCTATTTATTCACAATTATTGTCCTATTTATCGCAATTAACAAACTGCTTCCAATAGTAGGCCTAAGACTATAGAGATTTGACAATAGCCACATACCTATGAGTTATGATGATTTAAATTATTCACTTGTAATTCTTACCTCAATAGATCTGGGCTTTGCTTGATTCGTGTTTCCTCCTTTGATCTGTAAAACATTAAATTATTAATTTATTTATTCACAATTATTGTCCCATAAAACATCAAAACTTGAATACCGTATCACTCAAATGACAGTCCACATCTCAGTATAATCTAATTATAAATTATTTCTATAGCTATAGTCTGACCAAGCAAAGAAGAGCCTCTGACAAGATGAGAAAATGACTCCAGCTCGGTCAATATTGGTTCAAAAATTATTGATTTGGTCTGAAGTTGTAGATCAGAATGTTTCCTACAATTGAGAACAAATCAATAATTTTTGAACCAATATTGATCATGCTGGAGTCATTTTCTCATCTTGCCAGAGGCTCTTCTTTGCTTGGTCAGACTATCCTCATAACTAAATATTGTCTATGTCTATACTCTATAGGAAACTATCTAACCACAAAGCCAAAAAACCTACTTTCTGATTAAATTAATTTGAGAAAGTTTAGTTATTTTATGGCTTGAATTGATTAAAATTGAAATTAGCACTGTTTTTTGAATTAGTATTTTTCTGGCTGATTTTTCAAGAAATTATTGTACTTGTATAGGTCTCATTACCTCAATAGATTTGTACTTTTGTTGATTCTTATTTCCTCCTTTGATCTGTAAAAACATCAGTTGTCAGATGAAATTCTGTGCCTGTTGGATTGGTAAGTATAGAAGCATGTCTACAAGAGAATCATGTTCTTTGGAAGTTGAAATTGTAGATACCGTAGGTTGAAAGTTGAAAGCTGGTCATAGTAGGTAGCGGTACTAGTAATTTGATCAGTAGAATTAAGTCAATTCCATAGTAGGCAGTTTCAAAGGAGCTAACGAATGGAAAATGACTGTTTTATTAATCCTCAGCTGAGTCAGGACAGTCTCAAATCGGTCTGTGAGACCGTGACAAATTACTATGTTAAAATATGCATCAGTCCACCATTATTATAATCTTGGTAAACTGGTAAAAATTTTCACAATACAACAATAGTAAATATGATTCAAGGAGCTTTATTAACAGATTATTGACTAACTGCCACTGGCGGCTCGTGCCAACAAAACAGGTGAAGTGCCCGTATCTTTTACTGTACAGCACTTCACCTGTTTCATGGGTACGAGCCGCCAGTGCTAACTGCTGTGAGTTGTGATGAGTTTATCCACTTTATAGTTCTTACCTCAACAAATTTGAGTCTCTCTACACGTATCTTAGCATTTTCATTCCCTTCTTTGATCTATAAAAAGTATTACTTGTCAGATGAAATTCTATGTATCACTGCTGACTATTTGTACAGCTTTTGGAGCGCACAAGGAGTAGACAAAACCGCCTAACTACGCGTTGCTTATACTTTTTGTTCAAAAAAACTCTAAATACTAAATATCAAATCATCTTGAACATGATCTTTTATCGAGTTTTATTTTAACGCCTCTACAGCATCGTACGTTTACAGATGATTATCAATTAAATAATCTTTGAAAATACTTAATTAATTGGTAGTGTTGTACTGGGAGCTTACCTACTGAATCGGTATAGACCACTGGCGGCTCGTGCCCACGAAACAGGTGAAGTGCTGTGCAGTAAAAGATACAGGCACTTCACCTTTTTCATGGGTACGAGCCGCCAGTGGTACAGACCTACTTGCTCTAACAATACCAATGAGCTATAAGATTTAGCCATACAGTAATTACCTCACCAGATTTGGGATTTTCCAAATATTTATTTCCTTCTTTTGTCTGTAGAAAAAAAACATTTATTGTCAGATTAAATTTTGTGTCTGTTGGCTAATTAAGTAGCCTATTGGTTGCTTGGCACAAAGTATTTTTTACTATAGTCGTTCACAGATCATTGGAATAACCATAAGGACGACCAATTCTTCCTACCCCACTCCCTGTTTCTCCCTCCGGTGATGCCGCTTTGCACTTAGGGGTAGCTGGTAAGAGAGTGTGTGTGAGAAAGAAGGAGTGATGTTTTGTTTGGGTGAGGGTGGACAACAGTGGCTACAGGGCTCAGCGATCCCGTGACCTTGGTTATTCCAATGATCTGTGGACGACTATAATCACAGTTTTATCAACATACAAGCACCAAATCATGTTCTTTCTCAAGAAATCAAGAACTCCATACTTAGGAAATAAGAACTCCTGAGGTAGTAATCGATTCTATAATTTATTTCAAGTGATTGCAATTGAATTTTCTGCTACTAATAAATTTCAAAACTTTATTTTTCAAATATATAATTTAAACGTGTTTTCACTTTCTAGGGTGCTAACCACATAATTGAACTAAATCATGAACTAAAACCCACGAACAACTTGAGTAATATAGGATAGTAATAGATAGTAATATAGAACAACTTAAGAATATAGGTAGCTTATAATAAGTAGTGAGAGCTAATATAGTGCTAATACATTTTGATGCAAAATATAGGCCTACTCCTTTAACTTACCGTGCCTCTAGCATTTGCTTCCCCCTCAATCATCTGAAAAAAATTGGGTAAAAAACATTCATTACTTGAATTATATTAAATTGTAGGACAGATTGATGAGAAAATTCCGATTTTTTGTAACATGGTCTCTAGGATCAACCTCCATGGGCGACTGACAGACTGTCCAAGCAAAGAAGACATTCTGGCAAAATGGGAAAAATATTTCCATATGAAATGAAAAGACAAAACGTTGTCAAACCACTCATTTATTTAAAAAAAAATCGAGATACCGTCTTCGGTTGTTACACCATCATCAACATGAGTTTATAAAACTCAAGTTTGGAGTAGGTAGCAGAAAGGAAAATTATATTCAATAGACAGTGCTTGAAATTTAAAGTCATGTCATTCCAAAGTACCTTTCAATAGTAACAAACAATACCTCAACAAATGCACAGAATTGCATCAAAGCAACCCAGAAGATTTGCATAAAGAAGGAGATCAGCCGCTGGTACAAGATTAGGGATAGCTTTCACCCAATACAACATCACAAATTTAAATATAATTTTATCATAAGTTGTTGGTCAGATATTACATTCCGTTGTTCTCTCATTATCCTGTAACATTTTTACATTTATTTCATAGGTGACTATTTATTGATCTTCAATTGGATTCACTGTTTAACCCGCTTTTTGTAATGTTTGAATGAACCGCTAATCGGGGAGGAGCTTGTCTAAGCCAATGGCAGACGTTCACTGTCATTGGCTCAAGCGTCTACCAATAGCAGCGCTCTACCGTTAGTATAAATATTGCAGCTCTGTACTTTTAGTTTTAGTTTACCAAAGATTGATAATGGTGTAACAAACGTCAAGCGAAACCGGTATCTCGATTTTTTTAAAATAAATGAGTGGTTTGACAACGTCTTGTCTTTTCATTTAATATGGATAGGCTAACTAGCCTACCATACTATCACCTTCACAACTCCTCAAAAAGTGAAATATTTCCATCTGGTTCAATATTGGTTCAAAAATTATAAATTTGCTCATATTATATCTAATAAAACATTCTGTTCTGCTATTTGAAACAAATTGTATATCAGCATAATTTTGTACCAATATTGACCGAGATAAAAAATATTTTCCTCATCAATATATCCTACTACAAATTCAAGTAATGAATGTTTTACACTCAATTTTTTCAGATGATTGAGGGTGAAGCAAACTTTAGAGGCACGTTGAGTAAAAAGAGTATATTTTGCACTACTAGCCGGCAGGCTCGCTTCGCTCGCCTTCTCCGCCTAGCCAGGGGGCTCCGCCCCCTGGACCCCCGACAGTATCTGCAGTGTCAGTGAGAAAAACAGGCTTGCTTCGCTCGCCTTCATAACCTCTGTCAGTGTAAGCTGAGACAAACAGGCTCGCTTCGCTCGCCTGCAAATTCCGTTCAGAAGGGATTCAAAACTTATTGAACACATCATTGCTAGACCTAATCTGGACCTGTTCACCAATTTTCGACATTTTCTACCTATTTATTCTCGAAAAATCCAAGAAAAACTCTGAAAATTCCGAAAAATAGTAAAACGCTAATATTGAGCGTAACCTTGGGAACTATATCGGACATAGTTTGAAACTTGATTCAATATCTTCCTAATTAGTTTATCTATAATCTCGCTGAACGATTGAATTCACAGTAAGGATTGGTCGTATCAAGGCGGAAGATATGCAACCCGCAATACATCTACAATTTTGAAAAACCTGATTACTGGCGTAATCTTGAACGGATTGCAAAAATATCTCAACGCAACATTTCTAGACCTTATCTGAACCTACCTACCAAATATCAACATTTTCTACCGATTGGTTCTCGAAAAAATTGAGAAAACGCCGAAAAACTATAGAAAAACTTAAATATTTGGCGTATCCTTGAGAAGTTCCTAAAATCCGTTCTTAGCGCGCGTCTAAACGTCCAACTGAACATGCCTGCCAAATTTGAACGCATTCGGTTCAGTGGATTTTTAGTTCTGGTGATGAATGAATCAGTCAGTCAGTGCCATTTCGCTTTTATAGATATAGATTTTGTATATTAGCACTATTAGCTTTCACTTATAAGCTACCTAACCTATTATTTTAAGCATAGTAAATGGAGTTCCATTCAAGTCTAGAACTAGAACACAATAACAAATATTCATGTCAAAAACCTGTGATAGGAGATCCATTTTTAATTTATTTTTAACAATACCGTAACAGGTAACACATTTATGTGATTCAACAGTTTGGCCGCAGCTTCAGTGCGAAGCTCGGTACCAGTTATTATTCTTAGAAGTTGTTCGTGGTTTTATTAGTTTGCAATTTAGTTATGTGGTTAGAGAATATAGGTTAGTAAGGATATAAAAATAAATGCTAAATTTTTCACTAGAGGAACTCCGTGACATCAGAATTATAGCTTTCCCAGCCAGCTGCTTCACTCTGCCCCACCTCTACTATTCTTCTATACACCTTGATTGATATAGTTTTTTCAAGCAAAGAAGACCCTCTGGCAAGATGAGGCAATTAATCTAGCTCGGTCTATATTGGTTCAAAAAATATGCATTTGGTCTCAAATTGTAGATCAGAATGTTTCCTACGATTGTGAAAAAAACAATATTTTTTGAACCAATATTGGCCGAGCTGGAGTCATTTTCTCATCTTGCGAGAAGGTCTTCTTTGCTTGGACAGACCATAACTACCTGGGCATGGAGTTCTTGATTTCTTGAGAGGAAACATGATTTGGAACTTGCATGTTGATAGAACTTTATAGAAGTGTGGTTGTTAAAAAAATACTTTGAACCTGGGCTACTACTTAGCCAACAGACACAGAATTTCATGTGACAATTAATTGCTTTTTTACAGAAAAAGAAGGAAATAATCGAATAAATAGTATGTGAAAAAACCTCAAATCCGATGAGGTGAGTACTGAATGGCTAAATTGTTGAAGCAAGTATAGGTCTACCGACCCAGAAAGCAAGCTCCTTTCAATTTAAGTACAACGTACAACAACAACAATTCAAAGTACAACAACATCAATATTAAATATTTAGTTTAGTTTTATCATGATTTTGTTAGTACAGTACCGTAATTTATAACAGTATATTTTCCTTTTCCATTGCTTCTCCATATTTCCATAATATGTTTCTTCATTACGTATGTTACTGTAACTAATTATGAATCTTTAATTATGCTTGCTGTTTGATTCGCCATTTTGTAACGTTTGAATCAAAATGCGCTATAAAAAAAAATAGTTGGGGAGGGGCTTGTCTAAGCCTAAAATCCCACTTCATTCAAAATAATTCTTCGTCTTTTTCACAAAAAATTGATTTCCAAAGATTATTTGATTGATTCTGTAAACCTACGATGTTGTAAAGGCGTTAAAATAAAACTCGATAAAATATAATGTTCAACATGATTAGATATTTGGAGGTTTTTGAACAAAAACTATATTCGGTAACTGACGCCAAGTATAGTCCGTCCAAGCAAAGAAGACCCTTTGGCAAGATGAGAGAATGACTCAAGCTCGGTCAATATTGGTTCAAAAGTTATAAATTTAGTCTTAAATTGTAGAAAACATTTTGATCAACAATTTGGGACTAAATCAATATTTTTTTGAACCAATATTGACTGAGCTGGAGTCGTTTTCCCATCTTGCCAGAGGGTCTTCTTTGCTTGGACAGACTATAGTTAGGCGGGTTTGTCTGCTTCTTTCGCGCTCTAAAAGCTGATATTGTCAATGAGAGGTGTCATTTAGCTAAGAGTTATAAGCTATAGTAAGATTATACAATTTTTTTCAAGTTGTAGAGCAGAATGTTTTATAAGATTTATGAATAAATTTATAATTTTTGAACCAAAATTGACTGATCTGGAGTCATCTCCCCATCTTGCCAGAATACATTCTTTGCTTGGACTAAGTGGACATTCACTGCAGCGATTCATATCAGCACTTGGTCCAGCCGTGAGTACCATGGTATACATGGGTACATGGAGGAACCAGCTTGGTTTGTTATCGAGGAAGTATTAAATATTTATACTCCTGAATATTTATATACTGTACTATATGGTATGGTAAGAAAAGAAAAATTAAAAAAAAAATATTTTCGCTAATTTCTAATTTTATAAAAAATCTAATTTGCTCTAAATCTTTCTACCCTGGAACCTTTTTAATACTACTGGCATATTGAGGATAAAATTGTACAACATAAATGGGGTCTAATCGAGAATTTGAAGAAGTTCCAATTTCATAGCAACGCTGCTTTTTCGCGGGATGAGAGCACAATCAACATTTTGGGTTGAGTAAACTATAGATTGTTATTCACCAATCATCAGAATTTCTTCGGATCTGGTGTCTGCTCTATACAAATAAGATACTGTACATACACAGGGCGTCAAAGAAATGAGGTAATTATAATTATTTATGAGAATAAAGACAATTGAATACAATTTTGAAAAGTAATAACCAATATGATTGAAATAAATTAATATACCGTTCTTAACGATATAATTACCGTCATTTATTCTTAACTTATAAGTTCTTACCGAGTCTGCTCCGGTGCCTCGTTTCTTCTGTAAAAATGACACAATCGAAATCGATCATTATAAAGTATAGTCTGTCCAAGCAAAGAAGACATTCTGGCAAGATGGAAAAATAACTCCAGCTTGGTCAATATTGGTTGAGGAATTAATTTGGTTACGAATTGTGGGGAACATTCTGATCTATAATTTGAGACTGAATTCATGATCTTGTAGTCAATATTGACGAAGTTATAGTCATTTTTCCATTATTTGAATAAAGAACTTTAAAACAGGGCTGTTTAAAATAATTGAAAAATAAATAAAAATCAAACACCCTTTTTTTGAAAACTTTAAAAAGTTTTCAAAAAAAGGGTGTTTGATTTTTATTTATTTTTCAATCATTTTTCCATCTTAACAGAATGTCTCCTTTGCTTGAACAGACTATTCAACTTCAGCTTTCAAAGTGAATTCTTGATTTATAGTGAATCTTTTAATTAGTAAGAAGGCAACTAGCAAAACTAAGTTTAGTTGAAAACCAGTTTCAGTAATAACATTATTAATATTTGAGGTTGAATACGGAATACGTGTATTTGATTTGATCAATGCAGTTAGACAAAATAGGAATTATTCAGTCAGAATTGCAAGACAAATTGTTGACTTCTTATTATAGAAAATTGAATTTAAAATTGAAAAGTAGCCTATAGCTGCCATGACGTCAAAAATTTAGGCAGTTTCGTTTCTAACCAGGCGTGAATCCAGAGCGATAGGAGGCGACCAAGTGTAGTGAAGAAAAAATAAATGTGAATTTTTACTTTCAACTTCCAAAATTAAATATAATTGGATAATGAATGATTAATTATTTTTATGATTGGAAAATGAAGCACAAAAAAGCCATTTTTGCACAAAATATTTCGGAAAATTGAAATTGTTTATATTCTCACCTTAGGCTGTTCAGCTTGTTCTATCGGTACAATGTCCTTCCCATTTCTAGTCTGTGAAAATTGAAATTTTCCATATTCAAGTAAATCACCCCACTTTGGAGAGCTATATAGACTACTTACAATTCTTAAGCGATTTACATGCAATGTATGTATAGTCCTGTCAAGCAAAGAAGACATTCTGGCAAGGTGGAAAAATAACTCCAGCTCGATCAATATTGGTTGAAAAATTATAAATTAGGTTTTAAATTGTAGATCAAAATTTTTCCTACAGTTTAAGACTAAATTGAAAATTTATGAATCAACATTGATCGAGCTGTAGTGATTTTCCCCATCTTGGAAGAATGTCTTCTTTGCTTGGACAGACTATTCCGGACTATAAATATTCAGACTTAGACTATAAATATTTTATTGCTAGAATAATTTTAAGACTTTCTCCAGTGCTCTCCAATGCTACATCGCACCAAGTGAGAAAACTTAACAACAACAAATCATATCATGCAAATATGCATCGATTGATGCTGGGTTACCGTACCTTCGAGTCAAATGCTGAAAATCCCGTTCACAACAATCAACAATCATTTCCCAAAAATATTAATATAGAGTACATTCCAGTAACTTTGAAAGAACAAGGCAATGATAGGCTATTCAAGAACACCTTCCAAGTATATTCTAGATACCTTCAATATAATATAGCGATTTTAAGGGGAAAAATGATTTATTTAAAATTATAGCCGTACAATCACGCGAAAGAATTGAAAACTTCACTGGATTGGATGAACAGATAGAACCTAGCTTAATTAATGGTACGCAGAGAAAATAGAGTTTAATTTCATTTTCATTCAATCATTGATATAATTTGAACAAATTATAAGAAGCTCAATATGCTCTGTTTGTGTTACAGAAAAAGGCAATAAGAAACTTGTGTAATTAAACGCTCCACACCTCAACCCCTCATGCACAGCAAAACATTGTTTGTTACACTGCATTATCTGTTATCCTGCATTTATATTTTCCAGTGTTTATTATTTGTGAAAAAAAATCTGATCGATTTTACTACTCGTCCTGCTATCCATTCTCACAATACAAGAAATAGATTGAACCTAAGAAATGAGTATTGTCGCTACAAACCTAGTCATGAGACTTTTAGGGCTTATGCAATTAAATATTACAATCAGACACCATTACATGTTGGAAATTTACGTGTAAGAGTTTTTTAATTAAATTTTTAAGGATTTTCTGATAAGCTAATGTTTTAACAATAATAATGAATATTTTAACTTGAATATGAATGACTTTTAAGATTGACGTGTGATTCTATGTACAACTTGATAACCTATGTAATTTGAAATATATGTGTCGTTGGCAATTAATGGATTCTGATTCGATTTTGATCATAAGATAATATTGAACTACTTAGGTAGAAAATGTAAACAGAGCCTGTACTATTTATTCCCTAAATTTTTTAAAAATAATAACAAGTCATATACTCTGGTTAAGCAAAGAAGACATTCTGTGAAGATGGATGAATGACTCGACCAGTGTGGTCTATATTTCTTCAAAAATTATAATCATGGTTTTTTGTTTTAAATAGTAGGAAACACTCTGCTCGACAATTTGAGACCAAACTTATGATTCTGGAACCAATATTGACCGAGCTGAAGTCGTTTTCCCCATCTTGCCAGAAAATATCTTCTTTGCTCGACCAGACTATCTAGGCTAGTAGTTTTTCTTCAATATTCTTTGAGTAGTTGTGAAGTTGATATTGTGGTAGTTAACCATAATAAATCATTTATCTACGGGTGTATTGAAAAATTCCTATTTCAATTTTACAATTGAAATTGAAATGACTACCATTTCAAAACTGAATCTCAGAACCGTGTTGTAATGGACGTTTTTCGATACAGGAGGAACTTTTTGATACAGTCCAAATTCCACTTTATGATACGTTCCTTGTTTTGTTTTGAAATCAGGTGATAAAAAGTAAACAGTGTTCAACTAACCTCAAAATCAAAACTGCAACTGGGATTGAGTAGCCTACCAGTATTTTTTTGTCAATATTTCAATTTACATATTTGAATATTTAACTAATGTGAATAGTCCAAAGTTTAAATAGTTTAATATACTACTAACTTTGTTAGTGAATATGTTATAATAACTTTCACTTTTACAACAACTCTCACGATCTTGTTACTTGTTGAATGCGTTTGGTGGTTCTGACTGATATGTTATTTTTAACATATTTAACAAGTAATAAGTTGATTATCGTAACAGTTCAAGTAGGATGAAGATAAAAGAAGTTAAATAAACGACAGTATGTTGATTTTTATAATAGCATACACTTACAGATAGCTTGATACTGGTGGTCTATAGCTTGATACTGGTCTGATACTGATAACTACACTGGTGGTCGTAGATAAAATAGTGTATGCAACGGTTGTATTAGGCCTTTATAGCATTCGTGAGATATTTAGAGCACTCGCTTCGCTCGTGGCTCTAACTCACATCTCACCTCATGCTATAAAGGCTCCCATTATACAACCGTTGCATAAACTACTATTATAACATGACAACATCTTGTCTTTCATTTATCGTTCAATATCTTTCACTCACCATTCCCCTTTGTCTCATTTCAGCGTTCAACATCTGAAAAAATGATTAAGTTTTTTTAATATTTCTATATTATTTCAGACAGAATAGCTCTTCCCAAGATGGCGGCCGTTCTACAGAATGCATAAAATGATTACTTTCAATCTGAAAATTATCTCAGTATCCTACTCTGTAATCGTGTAATTTTGTAATCGAACAACAGAGCGAATTGTACAATAATTTATAAGGATTGCTGCTATATTCCTATAAGTTACCCTTTAAGCCATTCCTCTAATCTGTGCTTAATTTAATCAGAGATTAATTAAAGTCCTCTGTGCTATAAGAAAGGATTGCCACGTATATACCCTTCTTTTAGAGCCTTAACAAAAACTTACTCTGCATGCTGATTATCCAGCTTGAACCCCGCCATATTAAAGGCTCAATAAAGAGTCTTTATAAAGCCGTAAGGCCGGTATTACACGATAATAGTTCTATGATCTATAGAAAAGGAAGAGATGAAAATACGAAATCACAAGGTCTATAGAAGAAGGTCAGGACATGGGTGCCATATTGAGTCTTAAAACGGACGGTAGATTCAAAAATTTAAAGCTAGTCTTATTGAGTCTTGATCACAGCTAGACACTTAAGAATGCGCCATGCCGCCATATTGAATAAGCAGCACAAGCAGCATGCCACACGCTGTGCCATCCCGCAAAGGTCTGTCCACACGTTGCGGGCTCTGAGGCTTTATCCACACGTTGCTGAAAGACGAAAAACGCAAAGATGTGGACACAGCTAATCAAAATACACTTTGAAAGTGTAATTTTTCGGGCAGAATAAGCAAATTTCATAAGCAGATGTTTGAGCTTTGAAAAAGTTTTGAATCTACTGCCTGTTTTAAGACTCAATATGGCACACGTGTCCCAACCTTCTTCATATTGCGAAATCATATTTCCATCTCCTTCCATATGATCAACTGTGATCATAGAGCTATTATCGTGTAATACCGGCCTATAATACGATGCTATTTTTTGTAGGTTCATGAAATGTCATAATCCTATCAATCTGATACTCAACAGTAATCATGCTCATGATCCTTGGGCCTGCTTTTACATTCGTGTATTGTATTAAAGTATCGAGCCTCATGTTTTCAAATTTGTCTCTATAAAAACATATATTCCCATGTTATTATAGAGATAAATTTGAAAACATGAGTCTCTAAACACGATACTATTTATCGATGTGAAAGCAGGCTTACGTGTATAATAGTATCCGTTCCTACTTGGATATTAATTGGGATTTAAATTAACAATCAATTTATTTGTCAATTTTCAACAAATATTGATGAAATTTCCATAGAAACTCACATTATGTGCCATCGGAGAAGTACCCTTCAAGGAAAACTCCATCACAGCGAATAGCGTAATTAACACAACTATTACACTAGAATACCTCATTGTAACAAATTAATTATTTATGATACGGTACTGTATTAAGAACATCCCATTTGTCACTGAATTTAGCCAGCTCTTATTTTTGCATAATTTCTCAACATGAAAATATGCCCAACGTCATAACAATAGAAAAACGTCATATTTCTTCATAACAGTAAATACATATGTGTGACCGAATAAGACTCACTCATTAAAAATAGTTATTTTGATGCACATTTGCATCGTAACTTATTTTTCAATACAACTTTAGTGTTTTTCAAATATTGTGTTCCAGATTTTGAGTCCGATTAAAAAAACAATACTAGAGAACTTGAGTATATCATATACCATACGTGGTGAATATCATAAATTACATAAATGGCGATTGGCGAATGACTCTTATTGATGCTCAGCTGTGTCAGGGCAGTCTGAAAGCGGTCTACCAGAGCGAAACTGTTTAGCTGAGGTCCCTCTTGATCAAAATATGCTCTCCTAGACCTAATATTCTCACTGCTTTGCTTGCTTTCGTTTAAACCTCCAGAAAACAATGTTATTAAAATCGCAACATAGGCCCTAGCTACGAAATGTTTATTTACGTTCAATGTGTCAGTGTCCAAGAATATAATGAATAAATGAGTCTCAATATGAGTTCAAATCAGTGCTTTAAACATATTTGACAAGTCAGTTAGTGGGCTATTAATTATCATCTAACAGTGAAAGCTAGACTTGAAAACTAGGACAAAGCTGGTCGACAAGTATTTTCTCTAGCTTTATGTGTCTTCTTACTCTTTATTTTATTCTCCCCTTCTACTCTTCTTTTTTCTCTCTCTTTTTAACTCATCTTCTCTTTCATCTATTTTACTTTACTACATCTTCTTCTCACACTCTCTTCCACTTACACTACTCAATTTCGTCTTTATTCAAATTCGTAATAACCATTTGTTTTATTCCACCTCTTTTTTCTTTTCCTTTTTCTAAACTCTGTTTACAAGAGATCTTTATCCTTTATAGAGAAAACCCAATACTGAGAGGGCCACAAAGAGCACTTTTTTCTCTCTCTCTCCATATATCTATCTCTCTCTACCCCACCCCCCACCATGCTTTCTCCCACTCCCCCACTCTCACTCCCTCACCCAATCACTCTCTTTCTCCCCATCTCCCTAAAGTTTTCTAACTCTGGTCTCTTCTAATAAACTTTTCAAACATTTCCATATTCACTCGCATCGCTCGGTACCAGTAGTGACTGAAATCTTTCGAAAAGACGTATGTCGCTTAAACTCATCCATCCAAAGTAAGTCCATAAGAATATAAAACTCACAAAATAGTTTTAGGAGTGCTTTATAGTTTTTCAACAATCGTTTTCTACCGCACACGTGGAACTATCAGAGATTTTTTATAGCCTGGTTTCCGTTAACTTGTTGATCTTCAATATCATAAACATGTACCAATGTTTACAAGTAAATCGACTTATCATTTTTATCTTCAAAAATGTAACTCTAAAACTTCAAAGAATTAGAAATATTATTATTTTTTGATTAGTAGTGAAGGTAACGATATTGTGTTGATTGACTACACATTTTACTCAATTCAAATAATTAGTCTACAAACTTCAAACAATAATATTGAAAAAGAATTATAGTCCACTCCTTTTTTCTAGCAGTGAATGTTATTTATTGTGGATATCTTCAATTCTCAAGTTGACAACTATGATGGATTTATTAAGGCTTTGGCGCGTTTCCGCTATAGTCAACTACTATAGACCACGGCTTTTCGTAGACTTTCTTATCTAAATCACAAGTTTTTGATAATAGCGACTGGTGACACTCAAAAGTGAAGAAGCAGCTGATAACAGCTACAATAATCGAGCTTTGTTCTTATTAGCACAAATTATTGAGAAAAACGGGACAAATTTCAGTTGAATTCAGTGCGTTATAGAGTTATTAATGTGAATGGTGCGACGATTAGTCAAGGGTTGCCTTATGTGATAATAGTGGGCTGTGTGTGAACCTTTGGATTTGATTTAGTGTTAACGTACCTTCCAAAAACGGATAAATATCACCAAAATCCAGTGTAAGTATTAAACTTTTGTGTTGTGATTCCTTTTATTAATTGTTGAAAATATTCTTATAGACTGGTAGAATGGTCTTGTTTTTGTAACATATTTAGCCTAAAACCCGTATTCGTATTAAAAGGTTATAGTCTGTCCAAGCAAAGAAGACATTCTGGTAAGATAGGAAAATGACTCCAGCTCGGTCAATATAAGTTCAACAATTATGAATTTCATCTCAAATTGTAGGAAACATTCTGATCTAAAATTTGAGACCAAATTTATAATTTTTGAACCAATATTGAACGAGCTGCAGTGATTTTAACATCTTGCCAGAATGTCTTCTTTGCTAGGACAAACTATAATTAAAGTAAAGAGGGTTTTTATAACTGCCCGATATCGGGAACAATATTCAAGAGTCAAGACATTTAGAGTCAGTGAAATTGTGAAGTATTCAATTTTCAATATTATTGATTGATTATTGATTTTGTTTGCTTGAAAGACCCATCTTATAGCCTAAAAGAAATGAAGTTATTTATTGTTCACGGAAAAATAAAGGGTAATCCTAAATCTTACATTTTACTGAAAATGTACATATTTTGACAAAAAATCAACGGAAATAAAATCACAAGCAAGTTTAAGATTGCATCCATTTTCACTGTTCTTCCCAACTATCTTGACAAATACTTCAAAACAGTTCCGAATTCAGTCATCAGATGGCATTAGCAATAGGGTGACTTGTCTTGACTTCCATTGGACACGCCTCCAAGCTCCGCCCACGCTCTGACTGGCCATTGAAATCAGATTGAATAGTTTCCAAATTCGACCAGTAGATGACAGCAGTTGTTGGGTGATATTTCAGATTTGACTTGGACACGCCTTCATGCCCCGCCTGTTCCTTTCTTATTGGTTGATAGTGTTTCGTGAGTTCTGTGTTAGAAAATGGATGCTAGCGAGAAAATGGTGGATGACACTTTAATATCCACTATCTTACGCTAATAGTCTAATCCAATCTATTCAAGTTGGTACAATTCTATCAAGTAAATATAGTACTTTTAGTAAAACCTACAAGGATTAATTTATTTATCAAATTCAGATAGTTACTTTTAGTTATTTTAATATGTGTCATTAGTAAACTTGAATCGTTTTATTCTGTATGACATTATATAAAAATACGATTTCACATTCTCATCTTATACTTATTACTCTCTTATCAGATTTCATACGATAATGAATACGATGACATGAAGCTCAAACTAATATAATTATGATCTAATACCGGAAAATTGATTGAAAACTAGGCTATAACAGTTCAGTATATTAGGGAGAAGTATCAATTTAATTTTAATCAATCAAAAAATTATCACCATTTTTAAGATAACTATTTTGATAAAGAAGTGATGGAGATCCTGTTTTTCGAAGAATGCACTCTCTGAATTCAAATGGGAATGATCTTCATTGCATCTTTATCAAAATACTTATCTTGAATATATTATAGAAGAGTCTTTTTTGACAATAATATTTTAAAAATCTCGTGTGATTATTCTATTATCAATAGGTAGGCCTATGAGGACTCCTATTGAGACCCGATTCTTCCTGAATCAGATGAATAAAATAAATGAGGGGGGCCGTGATTGTGCTTGGGGGGCGCCCCAACATCAGTTCCTAGATAATCGGCCCTAATACTTTAATTTGCTCCTACCTACATATAGCCTACAGTCGACTCTCGATAATACGAAACTCTCGATAACACTGGCGGCTCGTGCCCACGAAACAGGTGAAGTGCTTTACAGTGAAAGATACGGGCACTTCACCAGTTTCGTGGACACAAGCCGCAAGTGCTCGATAATACGAACTAGATCCCTGCTCCCTTGAAAAACTCTCGATAATTCGAACAAAATCAATGCATTCAGGTACACTCGATAATACGAATCAAAATACGGAACCTGAACACGTGATAATTCAAATTTCTCTGCAAAAACTCTCGCTAATACGAACTTCTGAACATGAACGTGATAAAATCTGCATAAAATTCACAAAAATGTTAATTCTGTTCATCGAAGCAAAGAGTTCATTGAGAAATCTTCGGGCGTTTGCTCTTCAAAATTAATGGTGATGGGGAAGTTTTGAAAGCTTTCGTCAAAAATAGTAACCTGTTTGGACTGAATGCACAATAATATTGGTTTCTCTTTGAGAAATTACAAACTTTTTCATCGAAAAAGAAAATAATCTACTTTCGATTGATTGTGCAATACTGTATGTAATTGGGGTTTTTTCGTTTTTAACTTCAATTTTTGTATCTCTAGTTTCTTAATTAAATTTCTCAATTCTTGATCATTTTTTTATAGTTTTACAGTACTGCTTTTGAAAATTTGATAAAGAACAGTATCAAACAATTTTGCTTTCTATAGAGTTATTTTTCCTCTTTTATCCAACTTTCAATAATATGCACTCTCAATAATTTGAACTTTTTCTCTGGTCCCTCCAAATTCGTATTATCGAGAGTCGACTGTACTGATTTACGTAAAAGTTAGAAAATGTGAGTTGACCACGAAGCCAGGCATCAAAATGTTGCTTGCTTACACTAGGAAAATGTCTAGGACTGGCCCTGGATAATGTTGCCACTACAGTTCTTATAGTCTGTCCAAGCAAAGAAGACCCTCTGGCAAGATGAGAAAATGACTCCAGCTTGGTCAATACTTGTTCAAGAATTATTATAAATGTGGTCTCAAATTATAGATCTAAATGTTTCCTACAATTTGAGTCCGATTTGATAAATTTTGAACCAGCTTGACCGAGCTTGAGTCATTTTCCCATCTTGCCAGTGGGTCTTATTTGCTTGGACAGTCTATATCTCAATATCTGTGATTGTGCAGTGGTTAAAATTTGAAGCATAGGCAACATTAAAATAATAACTCACGCACTGCGAGAATAGCAACAAGTGATATCAGCCATTGCATTTCAAGTCAATTGGAGTGGGAACCAGTCCTGTCCGCCTGCAAGCTCAACCCGCCTTGCTATTGGTCTCCCCACTCAACTACTACTCCCCACCTCACTCACCACTAGCCACGCCCTCGGCCAATCGTAAGCCAGCGGTGAAAACCACAATCACTCGTAATACTTCCCTAGCTTGCCACTAGATAGTGATAGCTTCTTACCAAGAGTAAACTCGCCTTGCTATTGGTCTCCCCACTCAACCCACCTTTCTACTAGCCACGCCCTCGGCAAATTGTAAGCAAGCGGTGAAAAACACAATGACTCGAAATAGTTCTCTAGTCTGTCAATAGATGGTGATAGCTTCTTACCAACAGTTGCAACTCGGAAGACAGGCATGCACTGTATCGACAGGCATGCGCCGCGAATGCCTTGCAGTGAGGCACGACATTTTCATCGTGGTGAGGCAAGCATGGTCTTGCGCTTTGCGCTGTTTGTATGCTCGCCGCGAGCACGCGAATCAAAAGCCAAATTACAGTTTGGTGGTGAGATTGTGCTCGCAGTAAATACAATGTCTACAATGAAGGCGGTCAATCGGCAATTAGTAAATAAAAAGTTACAAGAATCATATTATGATAATGACAGCTGGGAAAAAGTACAGCTCTGCTAAGAAGAATACGAATAAGGCTGAAGAAGAGAAATAGGTGACGAAGAAGATGGAGAATGGAGATGAAGAGTAAGACCAGAGATAAGAAATAAGATAAACTTCAAATAGCAAGACGAAAAAGGTATTAGATAAGATTTATGTAGCCTATAAATGTAGATAACAACAAATCATTACAGCAAATGAGCTAAGATTCTAGATTGTATTTAAATAATAAAGTGAGTAGAACTCACTATATATTTATAATAACTATTAATAATATTAATTTACTATGAAATTAGAATACTAAATTGATTAACTATTAATTTATTATATATAATAACTGTAGGCCATTAAAACAGCAATAAATTTACAGAAAATTGCCTTTATAAAGGTAAAGGCAAATAAGACTATAGTAGATGAATGAAGTTGGTTCGTTGGTTGCCACTAATCAGGGCCGTCGCGTGGATTGTAGCGCCTCGAGGCAAGAACAACCGCGGCCGCCCCCCCCCCCAAACTATCCCTACTTTTAAATGTTCACCACCACGCTGCCTACTACAGTTCACATACCGATACTATGTTCATGTTCGAATGTTATCAGTGGCGGATCTAGTTGGGGGTCAAAGAGGATTATGTGGGGAACCTTCCGGGGGGTCTGGGGAAAAATTTGGAAAATGTAACTGAAAACTCGTGTTTTTTGGCAATCTACAGTTTAAAACCTTATAATTTTTTTAAATTTAAATCTATAGTTATTAATTTGATTTATTCATTAAATATACAGAATATTTCAGGAAAAATTTATTTATTTATTAATCTATTGGAAAAACACACATCTAATAAATGAGCAATACTTCTCAGGCAGATTCCTCACACCAATTAGAGAAAACGTTCCATGAGACTTACCCCCCAGAAAAGCTTGGTTATCGAGATAACTTTGGCAGAAAATTGACATTTTTCAAAAAATATTAGTTTTCTAATTTTTGAGGCTTTATTTGGGTTCGTCGATCATCAAATCCTATGCAAAATTAGCTGCGGAATTTAATGAAACCTGTAAGAAGTTTGTAATTTCAACGATTACTAAAAATTGGGGAAATATGCTAAAAATACACAATTTTTCAACAATTAAGGGTATAACTGGATATGAAATCATAAATTTGTAATTTTAATAGATGGAGGTGGTTTCTTCAGATAAAATACTTTTTTAATTTACTAATCACAGAACGAGACTTCAGGAATTGTACAAAACAATTTGACACCTATAGGAGAGACAGGATGTTGATACGATGATTGCTTACTCATCAAGTATTTATTTATTTCACATTCACTATTACAAGTTGTTCAAATGTAAAAATGGGGGGAAATTTACAATACCGAGGCGCCCCCCCAGGTCGCGGCGCCCAAGGCGATCGCCTCGGTCGCCTCGCCCACGCGACGGCCCTGCCACTAATGGTTCAGTAGATGGCATTGGAAATCGAATGGACCATGATAAATTAATTCAGTATCAAATTCAAGTCGAATGGACAGAATTAGTTCAAATCAAATCTCTGAACCAGTGAATAAGCATTCAAGCTGTATTGTATTATCTATTTATGATGCAAGCAAGATCGGCTTATACTTATACCCTTTTGATTGTTAAACTTGACAACCTATGATAGACTAATATAGTAATGGATATAAGTTATAGTCTGTCCAAACAAAGAAGACGTTCTGCCAAGATGACAAAATGACTCCAGCTCGGTAAATATTGGTTAAAAATTATAAATTTGGTCTCAAACTGTAGGTAAAATTCTTCTAGACAATTTGAGACCAAATTTATAATAATTCTGGAATAAATTGCCTATTGACCGGGCTATAGTCATTTTCCCATCTTTTGTTCTCTGCTTGGACAGACTATCCTATTCGCGATCACTTGAGACGAAATAAACAAAAGTTTTGCGTGCGTGTGCGTGTGGGTATGGGGTGGCTACATTTGCCACGACAAACCTTGGCCTATTAAGCGACGTAGCGTAGGCTAGCTAGACTATTAATAGACACGTAATAGCATTGGCAATGCGTATGTTGTGTCTTTAACATTTTTCGTCGGGACAGTGTCATATCGGTTCCATCGCACCAGTAGCAGCCCTCTTTGTTCATGTTGTGGTTTTGTTTATTTTGTCTCAAGTCATATCGTGAATGAGGTATAGGACCCGATGAGGTATAGGGGTGTTCCCGATTCTACTGGACTACTTTCAAGCATTTTACTATACAGCATAAATTTATCGTCCAAAATGTGAATGGAATTATTGTAACTTGGGCCTATCTCATTGCTTCAGCATTTCATTTTCGTTCTCATAAATATTCTTTGTACTTAATTCTATAAATTTTTCCAGATCATCCTGCAATCACCCATCGAATTTCTATAACTGGCGAGTGATGTGCGCGATCACCATCCATCAACTCAAAAATAAAAACCCACAGTGAACCAAATGATTTGTGCTTCAAGATCAACACAATTGACAGCAACTGAAAATGTCTTCGGTGCCTCATCAGTGAAATCAAACATGGCGGCAATCACCGAAACGCACGCGGCTGACGAGAACCGCGGTTCTACCGCAACGACTGAAAACCGCACGTCAACCGCTGACAGCCGCAACGTCGACGAACTGTCGCGTTTACCGTTGAACGCTCCGCGTCCCAACCATCCGTGGCGGTTATCACGCGTTCTGCCGCGTAGACGCATTTCGACCGGCACCCAACCTAACCTGCAGGCGTTGAATGCGGCAGGACAAACTAACGCGGCGCAACCGCGACCGCGGCGCCCTGAACGCAAGTCAGTTTGTGTGCCGCAGATTCTGGGGAGTTTGCCGGTGAGTCCTGGTTCAAATACATTTTATCAATAATTATTATGTTTTTCATATTTATGTTTCATGAAGCTATGGTGCTGAAAATTAAGGTGGTTTCGTTTGTTCCTTGTGAATTGCAACAGCTGCGATGTTGTTTGCAAATAGGCTGCGTGATATTTCTATTATCATAAAATAATATGAAAATTAGAGATGAAAATACGAAGTCATATTTTTATCTCTTTTCAAATTATTTCAAGGATTACCGTGTATAATACCAACACCTACTAATACAATAGGTACATGTATTAGTAGGTGTAAATAATACCGGCCTTAGAGAGGTTAATAGATCTCACTTGGATCTATGTTACAAATCTTCCAGAACCAACTGTCTGTTCATGAACTTCCTTGGTCTTATACGTAATAGCTATATTTAAGTAGTTCAATATACCGTTTAGGGCTACTTATATTTTTGAGAATGTGTCTAATGATACCAAAACATTTTAAGCTAGAACAAATAATCCAAGTTGAATGAAAAGACAAGATATGGATGGATTTAAATGGATAACTATCGACTATCGTACTACTATATTACCTTCACAACTATATACTCAAAAAAATAATCTGAAGGTACTGGGATTTTTAGTTTCTATGATTCACAATATTAGTAGGTATTGAATACAGGCTACGACTCTTTAGCTGGTCCAATATTACTGGTTAGCTAGAAGAACGATATTGCTGGAACGTACAAGGAACTGACGAGACTGCCTTATAATTTTTGGCACCAGCTATACACAATCATTAGTATTAAATTTCGAGTGAAATTATTGTTTCGTTTGAAAATTATTGACTGTGTTTAGATTCAAATATACTCATTCTGCCATAAAAATTGTAATTGGACTGATTGCAAGTCATCATAGAAGTTGAACATAAAAATGTATTGAATAAGATAATCAAGCTTTATAGGTAATGAAATGAATTTATATAGCCTAGACTCGATTCATATAATATTTTTAATCTCAAGAACAACATTATCAACAACTTTGGTTAAGTATAAAATTGAATAATAATACTATACAGCGCTCAATGCCCTTTCAATTGAATTTCGCGGCCAGCAGCCATCTTGACTCTTCCTGCAATTGTCTACCACAAGAAAAGTCTCGAATTTCATGACCCTGATTCAAGGAATTATTCAAAAACAATATTTTATCGTTATTAAGAGAGAAATGCATCTATTTTATAGTAGAATATTGGACAGATTTTGCAATTCAAGAATGGAAGAGATCAAACGAATATCATTATCAGCATGGCAGTGAATCAAGATCAGACAGTCCGGTTTACGTCAACAGCTGTGTCAATATGCACTTTCATATTTCGTGAATGTCGCTTGGATTTTTTCGAAATGTTTTCATAATATTGTGTTACAAAATTGAAATTAAAAGTTAGCACAATTATTAAATCAAATGGCAGGAGCCAATGAGTCACTTTATGGTGCGAATTCTGGATTATCGGCTATCAGAAGGGGGGATGCACCAGTAAGTATTCATGATAATTTGTTTTAAAATTATTAGTTATCAAAGCAACAACAAGGTTTCTTCCAATTACCGAAACCTTGAATTTGTAATACCTGCTCGTTGGTATCCCAATTTAACTTCTACAAAATTATCGTTTTAGGTTATCTAATCTGAATATTTCCAAGGCCATTGAAATAAGGACGTTCAACTACGATTTATGCAAAGTATGAAGCTATTAACCTAACCAATTAATGTGTCCTCAGCTCTGTTTTCAATAATTTGACACTACAAACGTTCAAAAGATAGATGCAAACACAACTCAATTGATATGAATTTATAAAGTTGATCGTGATAATCTTCTATTTGTGCCATTTAAGATTTATCCAAGTTATAAATTATATCTGAACAGTTTTTATTCCAGCGCACTCACCTTTTCATTCTAATAATTTAAGGAAGCTATTTGAAGTTCAGACTTGAAATATTTCCATTATTTCAAGCTTAGCTCCTTACCAAAGTTATTTTGACATAATATGTAGTTCTGTAATTAGGCTACGTATCAAATTACTGGACATGCATGCAGATAAATTTAGGTAACTTTAAACTTACAAGTTTAAGGTAGGTACTGAAATGTACAAAAATCATCAACACGTATTACAGCTACCTTGGTGAGTTGTTTTAATGTTACAAACAAACAAAACCATATCATTTTTTGACATTTCAAGACAGGAATAACTTACATAAAAAATTTATTACTCTTACTAATAGAATACTTAAAATTAATGGTTTTGCAAGAAAACTTACCCTCAAACAACTAATATCTTGGATAGGCCTATACTCATTACAAAAAACGTATTGTTATCAATAAATTTGCTGCAATGAACGAAAATAATCCTAAAAAAGTATAATTTTGCTTTACAAGTAAGATTCTCCATATAAGTTGGGCTAATGATCAGTTGGTGAAAAATGATTTAGCTGACGCCAAAAAGTTAGGCATTTTTTGTGTCTCTTGTACATGATGTAACCTACTAACAGCTGATGTAGAGCATCTATTGTCTCTTTCGATTTCAAATACGTCATCAAGGAATAGCTAAATGACAATTCTAATCGACAACATCGCCTGTTAGGGAGCAAAGTTATATATTAACTGTATTGAGTCTATTCTGTATCTCTATTTAATTGCTATTTATTTTATTATTAAGTTATAATTATAATGAAATTAGCTCATCATTCACACCAGAAATCATTTTTTCGTAGGGTGGAGATCAGCTGAAGAAATTGCGTCTGAGGGTTATATCTGGCCACCATTTAGCGAAGAAAGACATTTTTGGTGCTAGGTAAGTTATAATATAGATGGATAAGTTTATTTAAAGCTTATACCAGAGATGAAAGAACTGTATGTTTAATCTCTACTTGTCTGTAAAGAGACAAGCAACATCCATGTATCATCCTATAATGGCCCACGGATAAAAGATACAAGTTAGCTTAAAGATAAAAGATACAAGCTCTCTATAGTGCTATACTTGAAATTTAAAACCCACCAATCTCTAGGCAGCTTTAATCTCTGGACTTTTATGTTAATAATATGTCATTATTACAATACTATATTAATTGTAACTTATATTGTTTCACGCTTTCAGGTCTGCTCGGTTAGCGGATTAATTTTTTTGATGAAACTAATCCTTGACCAAACTTTAGGACACTAGTGAATCAAAATATCACATTCGTTTTTTATAAAGAAAATTATATTATAGGTTATGTTCACTTTATCACTGATTGAGTTTAGTTTTGTAATGTTAAATTATAATTGTATTCCAATTTGTAATGAACCAAATCAGAAATAATTTATATAATATTTTATAAATAACTTATGATATTCCAAGAAATAGTTTTCCCTTTCTCGATAAAATCGTATTAATCAAATAATTTATCTGGATTAAATATAATCCGAGCAGCCAAACGTTAGCGAACTGATCTTCAATTTTTAATAATAATTAATTTTAATGATTATTCCACAAATTATCTAATAATTTTTCCATCTTCTTCAATTTCTGTGAGAAATCCAGCTTACTTTAAATATCTCATTATCATCTATCAAAGGTTTCTATCCGCCTCTCTTAGTTTCAAGAAGTTCATTCTTAGGATTATAAAACTGTTAAAGCTCTCTGTTTGAAGGACTTTTGTTATCGAAATTCATAACAAGGTTCAATTATTGAGAAGATGCTATCCAAGAAGTAAATGTGGAATTCAATTTAAATAATTCTATGATGTTATCAAAACATTATTTACGGTAACACGTTAAGTTCCCCCCAAAAAATTGACGAGTGAGTCAGCTGATCAGAGTAGGGTAACGCTTTCTTGTCCTCTATCTTCCCCTTTTTCAACAATATCAATCCACTGTTTCAGCATAGCATCAGCTGTTCAATAATAATACATCATTCGCCAGCCATCTGTGTTTCCTTGTTGATAATTTTGTAAATTATTTGATAACTTAGTTCGCCATGCTGATAATATTTTAGTTCATGACATTGAACTACTGCACCTCATTTATGCATTTATTAGCAAATGCAAAAGATTTTTAGTAGTCGAATGTCTGTTATAAATGATCAGCTCTGTCAGGACACTCTGGAAGCGGTCTGCTCTAGTGATTGGGGTTATCTGAGGTTGCTCTAGACTTGATATACTCTCGCAGATCACTCTCCGACTGTCCTGGTAGAGCTGAGCATCAGTAAAAGACTTCAACCGCCAGGTTTTCTGATGTCTGCTTTATACAGTTTTGTCAATTTTGCAATTTTTTTGCAAAATTGACAAAACATAGCACAAGTGATGAATTTGTGTTTGGTAGCGATTTTTGATCGCTATTTCTGAGAATTGGGTAAGATTTACACAATCGCCGCCATTTAACTTTTTCTTTAGAATCCGACTCTCTTCAACTTTCATTAATAAAAAGTACAATTTTATAATTCCTTATCAAGTTATAACCCTTATTGTTGAAAAATGGCATTTTCTAGCATATTTTTCCAATTATCTCAATAACCGTTAAAGTTACAAACTTGGAACTGGTTCCATTGAATTCCTCAGCTAATTTTACATGAGAATTTATCATTTTAAACCCTCACTAAAGCCTCTAAAAAATTAGAAAAATTTATATATTTTGAAAAATCTGAATTTTCCGCCATTGTTATCTCAGTAACAAAGCGGTTTTGGGGGCTTGTCTCATAGAACTTTTTTGTCTACTTGGTGTAAGGAATCAGCCTAATCTCTACCTATACTTTTTACCATTTCTAAATATTTTTGTTTTTGTCATACAGCGATCCATATGTGAGAGTTGATCTGATGACAACCGATTCAACATTTGTGGACTCAGTGCTAACAAAGACTAAAAAGCGAGTGAGTGTCAATTATTATTTAATTATATTAATTTCAATTCAGCTTTTATTTAATCAAGGAAACAATTTACTTGAGGTTGAAAACACTGACATTGATACCAAATCCTTATCTATTCCCAATTTTGATGAATATTCCAAATACGCTAGGTTTGCATTAACTATCATTAGGCTACTTGACACCCATTTCTTCTTTTTAAACATGAAAAACTGTGAGAAATCATTTTTGAATTGAGAAAATCAAATTCGAAGCCAAAATCTACAAAAATATTAGTTGAATAATTTGAAAGTGTCATATTTTTCTTACAATATCATAGCTAAAAACAAATTTAGAAAAGTGAAATGTAATATGATATTCAGATGATCACATATTGAACGAATAATGTTTTTATCGCTCTGACACTAATGTAAGACTATTACCTAACATGCAATTAATCAAAATTGAAAATAAATTAATTTTTTTGATCAATTTTATTTTTTACAATTCAGATTACTATAGAGTAAGCTAGCACGAATTAAATCTGAAATAAATTAACAAACATGGTGAACTTTCATGCATTCTACGATGATAATAAGAGGAAAATATTTCTGCAAAAGTGAAAAAATAAAATGATAGTTTAAATTAGGGTACATCAATGCTGCTTTGAATATTTATTTAGTTTAAAAGTCAGTTTAACCAAAGGTTTTCCAATATTTGAGAAAAGTGTGTTGATGAGCTTTTTGCAATAAGCTATTGGTATGATTGATGCCAACTAAAACTAGTTGATAGAATGTGAATAATTGGGAATTTGATTAAATTTATTGTCTCATTTGATTATAATAACTCAAAGTTTAATTATTATCAGTCTTATCCAATCGATATGGATAATCAACACCAGACAAATTAAGCTATGCTGAATGTTATCTGATATAGATATACTAAATGAATCAAAATTTGGCTTTCAAAACTCATTGATGATAATTTTACTATCAATAAACATTTGGAATACTTTCCTACAACTTCTGTACTATTTTACAGACCCTAAACCCCAAATGGAACGAGGAATTCATCTTCTGGGTAAGTATATTCTCATGTTTTGAAAGGAAAATATTTTTACAGTAAATTTTGTTGTCTGTATTTACATGTATTACTATATCATGTATTATAATATAACTATAATATGTATTACATCTATTTAACATGTATTTATTGATGGCAATATAAGCATTTTTGATTGATTTATCGATCGATTGGCTATAATAGTCTTTGTATACAATGTTTGCTGGTTTAAATTTGCTGTGAATGTGATTTTTTTCTATATCATGGATTAATGAAACAAGTAACTTTTCAAAATTAAATTATTTGTCATTGTAATTATATTATTTATTTCTTACTTTATCAAAATTTAATGTAACAATACCCTCCATTTTGTAGTGTAGTTACAAAGTAGGCTTTAACCGCTTACTACAGCTGTATACGATTTAATGAAGTAGAATATTGATGCAAGAAGATTGAATTTTAGCTATTGTTAGAAAGTAAAATCTATAAAACAACTAAAATCTATTGTATGCTAAGAGTAAAATTATAAAACAACTACTCTTAGGCTGAGGCCGCACTACCGGTGGGTAGAGGGTGGAGGGTAGTTGGTAAATCTATAGAACATACACTCCATCCACAGTAATACATCATATGAATCGTATGACGTCATACTGTTTTTTGAGGTTATGTTGTCCATATTTTTAAATTTCAAGATGGCGGCTGAACACATACCATTCATACGATGTATTACTGTGGATGGTGTGTATGTTCTATAGATTTACCATCTACCCTCCACCCTCCAGGCTCTACCCACCGGCAGTGCGGCCTCAGCCTTATAGATATAGCCTGACCAAGCAAAGAAGCCATTCTGGAAAGATGGAAAAATGACTCCAACTCGGTCAATATTGGTTCAAAGTTATCAATTTGGTCTCAAATCGTAAAGTAGAATGTGTTATATAATCGAAGGCTAAATTTATAATTTGTAAACGAATATTGTCCGTGATTACAAAAGTCATTTTCCTATCTTGTCCGAATGTCTTCTTTGCTTGGACAGACTATACCCTTAAGTAAAAAAAATAAAAAATACTAAACCCTACCCTACTAAACCCTTAAGTAGATTGTCTATGATAAAATTTTCAGCATAGCTTAGTCCTACCTTATAGTAAAAGTAGCATTATAGAGTGCCCTATTCCAACTTATTTAGGTGAACACCACAGAATATTAAAGCACTCTTATTTGATTACTCTGTACTTTAATCTCCTATGTCTATAATGAAATGCTTTTTTTTTTGCAATGAATGATGTACTTCTGCTTGCTTTGAAGTTCACTTACGATTTTTTGAGTCATGATTATCTGTTTATGATCACACTACCAGAAAATTGTTTGGTAGAGTCTGTCTAAGCAAAGAAGACATCCTGGCAAGATGGAAAAAATGACTCCAGCTCGGTCAATATCACTTGAAAAATTATAAATTTGGTCCTTAATTGTAGGAAACACTAATCTACAATTTGAGACAAATTTAAAAATTTTGAACCAATATTGACTGAGCTGGATTCGTTTTTTCATCTTGCCAGAATGTCTTCTTTGCTGGGACAGACTGTGCATTGATTGCTTGCAATCTTGGAATTGTATTCGACTGTTATGTTAGAAATTGACAATCTTTTGTAATATAGTTGAAGATGAGCTGGAATTTTTAAAGATTTCCTAATCATTCCATTCCAGTGTGTAACTAGTTAGTGCTTTTTCAAATATGTTCAGATTTGATTTGACTAAAGTTGGTGAAAGCCAGCATCAGTTCTCTATTTTATTCATGCCAGATTTTCTTGTAAACTGCAACATTAGGCAAGAAAGTATGCCGTTTAGAAGAATATTGAGATAATTTGATTTTCTAATTCATGTAGGGATATGTCCTATGTCTAAAGTGACCATAAATTGCTTTTTTACATAAATTTTTCTCATTTTCCAGGTAAAACCGGACGTTCATAAACTAGTTCTACAGGTTTTTGACGAGAATCGTTTGACCAGAGATGATTTTCTGGGAATGGTTGAGCTGACTCTCATCAATCTGCCGAAAGAGGCCGATGGAAGGGAAATTCAAAACAAACAGTACATTTTGAGGCCTCGCAGGTAAACATAGACTAAATTTTTTATAGTCTGTACAAGCAAAGAAGACATTCTATAAAGATGGGAAAATGACTTTAGCTCGGTCAATATTTGTTGAAAAAGTATAAATTTGGTCTCAACTTGTAGGAAACATTCTGATATACAATTTGAGACTAAATTTATAATTTTTGAATCAATATTGATCGAGCTAAAGTCATTTTCCCATCTTTATATAATGTCTTCTTTGCTTGGACAGACTATACTAGGCTAATTATTTTATAATTTACCCCACGGTACTTACATTTTTAAATTTTGTGAGGTTTGGCTCTATTTAATAGTATGAGTTATACCAAAATAAGACATTCACGTATTTTCAATGAGTTTTCTGATAATATGTAGCTGTATTTTTAGTTTTTCAATTCTTGTCTACTAGAATAGTAATAGATTGAAGTAACTAGAAGTAACTTGTAACTTTTATGGAAATTTATTTATTTATTTTACTAGATTGAAGTAATCATGATTGAAAATCAGAAAATCTAGATTGAAAATCATGTCTGACAGTCAGCTTCGATCCCGTTCTAGCTGAGCATAAAAAATTGCTCCATTGTGCGACCGAGCTATTGAACATATGAATAGGCATGATAGTGTCCTTGCTAAAATAAATGCGCAGTTAAACATCTGCTACTTGTAGAAAATGTTCATCCACAAAACAGTTATTATCTTGGGTGATAGATGAAAATGGCGGATGCTACGTTCATCTGGTGGAACGTAGGCCGTAGGTCTAGAGCTGTAGGCACGTTTCAGACGCCATGATTTTTGGACCTCCGATTTTTGCTCACTTCTAAGTTTCACTAGATTGAAAAGAGCTTGGCAAATACATTATGTGTCTTAGCGCACATAATATGATAGCCAAGCTTCATTCAATCTCGTAAAATTCATAAGGTAAACAAGAAACAGACGTCCAAAAATCGTGGTGTCTGAAAGGCTGAGGCCGCACTGCCGGTGGGTAGAGCGTGGAGGGTAGTTGGCAAATCTATAGAACATACACACCATCCATAGTAATACATCGTTTGACGTCTTACTGTTTTTTGAGGTTATATTGTCCATATTGAAGAATTTCAAGATGGCGGCTGAGCACTATCCAGACCATCTATAGTCTGTCCAAGCAAAGAAGACCCTCTGGCAAGATGAGAAAATGACTCCAGCTCGATCAATATTGGTTCAAAAAATATTGATTTGGTCTCAGATTGTAGATCAGAATGTTTCCTACGATTGAGACCAAATCAATTTTTTTGAATCAATATTGATCGAGCTGGAGTCATTTTCTCATCTTGCCAGAGGGTCTTCTTTGCTTGGACTGACTATAGCTAGCCTATCCATTCACCGGCAGTGCGGCCTCAGCCAAACGGGCCTCAAAGCTATCCTTTGCAAGTACAATACCGAATATTGAAATTCTTTATGGAACTGCCTTCTGGATTTTATCTAAACTGATATCGGCAATACAATATTGTATAATTTCACAGTTATTTTTATTTTAAATAATAGTCACAGTACCCTTTTCAATTATTTTCCACCAATGAATTATAGTCATTTTCAAAATTTCATTATGATTTACCAGCAATTTGTAACATTTTTGTTTTTCTTTCAATTTATTCAGCAGCGGCAGATCTCGTGTCAAGGGCAATCTCGAACTCTACCACGCCTATGTGAAGGAGGACGGTGTTGGGGCGACGCAGGGCGGAGGGGGGCCGCCTGCCAGTGACGTCACCACCAATGGAGCCAATCCACCGGCGGGAGGGGTAGGAGGTAGTGCTGAGGAGGAGAGGAGTGGTGGTGGGGCGGGGGTGAGGCGAGATAGTGATTCGTGGGATGGAGTTATTGTCGATCATCCCGCGCGACCGTCTGTGGAGTCTCCTGCGCAGGTTGGTGAAGGAGGTTTTTTTTTTTAGAAAAAACAACTAAATTTTTTCAATTTAATCTTCAATTTTGAACCTTGAGTAATCTTTATTCATTCTATTTTTAAATAATTGGATCAATGGCCGAACATTTTTAATTCAATCTATGATCTTAGGGTTGTGTGGTAGAGAGGACCAAGAGTCCTAACTCCGCCCTTAATAAAGGCAATTTATCTATCTATCTATCTATCTTGAACCTCTAGGGTAATCTTTATTAATTTTATTTGTAGATTATTGGATCACTATTGATAACAACATGAGATCGTCCTCCCGTCAAGTCGACTTGACCTACAACCAATACTTCTTTCCAATCCTTTTATTTATTTATTCACTTCTATATTCGCGCAAGCCAAGAAGTTACACTGTTATAATACACTGTACATAGTTACATAATGGAAATATTGACAACTTGCTATTGAACTATACTATTGAATCGAATAGGATTTCTAGCAGACAAAACATCTTACTTAATCAAGTCGACTTTGATCATGCATTTCAGGCATAATAACCTTTAGGTTTGAAAAGAATATTAACAAAATCTACAGAAATCAACTACACAAATCTGTACTGTTGCAAATCCATCTAAATACTTTTGTTTTTTTCCAATAAATAACGGATTTTTGGGTGAAAAAAAGGATTTCCTATAGGTACCTTGCTCTAATAGTCTTTATTGATACTGGCTCAAAAAAGTTCAAATTCTTCTTACAGTTGAATCCATGTGAAGTCGGTTCACTTTTCTGTAGCTGTGAAGGTGATATTGTGACACTTATTCACAATTGAATTGAAATACTAGATACTGATGTTGAATGAAGTAGAAATATTATAGCTCTGACATTGTTGATCTAACCACAAATATGTGATTTTATAATTTCCAGTCTTTTCATTCAATGAAGCTGACTCAATCGATGAACGTTGTTATAGTCTGTCCAAGCAAAGAATACATTCAGTCAAAATGGGAGAATGACTCCAGCTCGGTCAATATTGGTTCAAAAATTGTGAATTTAGTCTCAAATTGTCTAAAACATTCTTATCCACAATTTGAGACCAAATCTATAATTTTTGAACCAATATTGACCGAGCTGGAGTCATTTTTCCATCTTGCCAGAATGTCTTCTTTGCTTGGAAAGAATGTAGCAAGCGTTTGCAATACTACCAGCTTCCTTTACAAATTGTAAAACTAGTTTTGCATGAACTTTGTTTAAAATTTGATGTCCTCTCAACCAATAAGATATTCTTATTGATTGATTCACAATAACAGAATTGTATTACTAGGTCTACATAACATAACTTATTGCAATATAAATGATGCAAATAGAAATAAATAAATGCAATCACAACAGAGAATAATATTGTAAAATAATGTAGAACTTCTGGAAAAGAGTAGATATGAGAGAAATAAAAATATCTACAAAAATGGTAGTTTAAATCACAAGGCAAATAGATATAATTCATCATATAGCTATTTGAATGAATGAATAACAAGATGATGAATGATGATTACACATTAAAATCTGAATTTATTAAATAATTCCAAGTGTAAAAGGATCTGATCATGTTGACCAATGTTTATCCGTCTAAAATTATTTTTTCTAGCATAGTTTCTTTTTTGTTTCGGTTAAAGTTTTATGATGCATTGCCAACAATTGATGCATTCAATGACGGTGGTAATGATTCAGATTGGGAAGAAATCGATCATCCTCTAGGAGTGGAGTATTGTGCCCGAGTGAGTAGTCCCTTCTCTCTCTCTCTCTCTCTCTCTCTCTCTCTCTCTCTTTCTCTTCTTAAATCTCTTTATCAAATTTTGGTTTGCATCATCATACTTATCATCCTTTTTTCCGCCTACATTCATCAGTCCAAGTCCAAGTTTCAATTTTAATACATTCTAGATGATTACAAAGTCAATGTGTAAATAAAATTTAATCGGTTAGAAGTAGGTTAAAAAGGTCATGAATGACTTTGAGGTGTTCCAGAACCCACCTTTTCAATCTACTGTTACAAGATCTTCCATAAATTGTTTCTATTGTATCATGTATCATATTGAATGTATCAAATTGAAAGTCAAATGAACCGTGGACACATATAGTCTGTTCAAGCAAAGAAGACCCTCTGACAAGATGGGAAAATGACTCCAACTTGTTCAAAATTTGTTCAAAAATTATAAATGTGGTCTTAATAATTGTTTCCTACAATTTGAGATCAAATTAATGATTTCTGAACCAAAATTGACCGAGCTTGAGTCATTTTCCCATCTTGCCAGAGGGTCTTCTTTGCTTGGACTGACTATAGCTATACGATACTATTCGTACGATAACAAAGCGGGATTGAATCATCTCATTCTAATTTATTAATTCCATTTTTTCCGATGCGTTTCCATTCCTTCCTAGTCTAACCAAGCAAAGAATACATTCTGGCGAGATGGGAAAATGATTCAAGCTTGGTCAATATTGGCTCAAGTATTATAAATTTGGTCTCAAATTGTAGAGCAGAATGTTTTCTACAATTTGAAACCAAATGGATAACTTTTGAACCAATATTGATCGAGCTGGAGTCATTTCCCCCATCTTGTCAGAATATCTTCTTTGCTTGGATAGCCTATATCACCCTGTTGAGTTCTTCCATAACAATAATTTGAATGTCAACACTACATTTGAGTATCAAACAACTTGAAAGTACCGGTAGGTTATGCGGTTATAGCTGGTGCCAATAATTAAGGTGGCTTCGTTTGTTCCTTGTGTGTTACAACAGCTGATGTTGTCTGGAAATAGTCTGCGTAACTGTACGGATCAGCTGACTTGAGAATAGACTCTAGTCAGGTGATCCAATTGCTGGGTAGTTGAAGTTTGTCCAAGCAAATAAGATCCTCTGGCAAGATGAGAAAATGACTTCAGCTTGGTCAATATTTGTTCAAAAATTATAAATGTGGTCTTAACAGTAGATCTAATTTCTTCCCACAAGTTAAGATCAAATTGATAATTTTTGAACCAATATTGATCGAGCTGGAGTCATTTTTTCATCTTGCCAGAATGCCTTCTCTGCTTGGGCAGACTATACCAATTTCCTTTAGTATTCAATGTAACCGCAGTATCCCAAATTCATATTTTGTTCTCAAAAGTCAATTGAATTACATTTATTCATCCTTCCGTGTTGCATCATGAGTTCATCCATGGGTTTGTTTATCTTGGCTTTCTTTTCTATCATGAGCTTCCACTCTCCCTTTTCATTATCTTTTTACGTCTTTCGGTGGAGACGTAAAGCCGTCGGTCCCGACTGTCTAAAAGTCAGTCGTCATATCTTCATCAGTATCCCTTTCATTCCCCATGCACTTGCTTGAAAGCATTTGTGAAAATGGAAAAAATGTATTGGGATGTATCTAACTTCATTTATTTATCAAAATCACTTGGTAAAATATTTCCAGGAAGTTAAGCATATCGAAGCTTGCGTGTTCCTGTAAAATTGATGTAAGTTACTAATATTTTTGAAATGATATTATTGCAATTGAATAATTGAAACAGTCAATACTCGTTTATTCCAGTTACCTTATAGTTATAGGTCAACTATCCTGACTAGTTATTGTTTAGACGTATTTTAGTCCATTTATTAATTTTATTGGATTAAATTTGATGGAATTCTTCGATCTCTTACTTTCCGTTTACCTTGAATTATAGTCTGTCCATGCAAAGAAGACATTCAGGCAAGATGGGAAAATGACTAACTTGGTCAATATTGGTTCAAAAATGAAAAATTTTGTATGAAATTGTAGAGTCTCCACAGTTTGAGACCAGATTTATAGTTTTTGAACCAATATTGATCGAGCTGTAGTGATTTTCTCATTTTGCTAGAATGTCTTCTGTGCTTGGACAGACTAAAAATTTGAACTCCAGAGCATCATGTGTTATGCATGTAATAAATAATGTCCATTTTTGTGTCTAATTTCAAACTTCATTTGTGTTTGTGTGAGATTGCGGTGCAATATTGGATTGTTTGTTACTAACATTTTTTTTCAAATCGGAAATGAATCTTTTATTTTATTTTTTGCGTTCATTTTACATGTTGGAAAAATATCTGAATACTATGAGACGGTAAATTAAACTATAAATTAGGATATTATACTAATCTAGGCTATTATACCTAGATCATTAATAAAATTCTAGGTCATTAATACATAGCTTAATATGCTACAAAGACAATAAATAGAATAGATTTATTGAAAATCCTCAGCTTATGGGAAACTTAATGATTTTCTAAATATGTTTCTGGGAAATCGCATAACTGAATGTCCACTCGACTAAACATAATGAGATACTTCAATTAAATACTAATTATTACTTCAATCAGCTCACTTGAAATTATTCAAGTGTATGCAGTATGAGTGTTTCATGAATCATGTGAATCAACATCCAAAATATTATTCATTTAAACTTTGAACTTCACTCAAACTCAAGTGATGTTTTATTCAAACTCTTTGTTAAAAATTTCTTACAATTGTGTATTTTTATTGAATGTTGGATATCACTATTTGTTCTCATGTTATTTTGTTCAAAAATAGGCTGTATTCAAGTGTGTACTTGATTTCAGTATGATAAGGTTTCTATTTCTGAATATATAAATGTTGATTGAGTTTATTTATAGCTTAATTCAAGAGCTATATGTCACATTAGTGACATGTTCTAAGGCGTTCAACATGTGATCCAATATCTATTAAAGAATTGTATGTGTTTTACCTAATAAGAACAATTGAAAACGTTTTAGAAAACCAATGAGTTATTATTAGAATTTACAAGTAAATTCAAGTTTAGAGAAGTTTTTATTGTCTTTGATATCTTGAATTATTATTAAGGCCTTATTTATTAAAAAAAACTCTCCAATTGCAAGAATTTTCAAGTATATAACTTTCTTAGTATATCTGGAACTCTTTTCTTTCATCTGTGTTTCAAAATTGATTGAATTGAATTTAGTGTTTCAAATTGATGTGTTTCAAAAATGATTATGTAACATCGAGAACAGATTATGTAATATCAAATTATTAATGAGTGCATTCATTTAATATGCTCTCAGATACTAAAACTATTTGCTTCCAAATTCTGTATTTCTTTTTCTTCAGAGAATCACAGTAACCTTTTGAAATTATTTTAATTTTAGCATAACATATTTCGACTCATTAGTCATATTGAAATGCAACTAAACAAAATTCTGATAGGTACAATCAACATGTATTGCTTTTGTTGAGAAAATAATTGAAATTAGTTATATTCTTCAATCCACATTTTATTGAATAGAGAGATGTAGCTTATTTTTGCTAGTTAGTGTGTGATATTTCCCAAAAATATTTTCCAAAGCATTTAGGCCTACTGTCCCCCAATATTATACACATAACAATTTTTCACACAACAATACACCTTGATTAATTATGAACTCAGTTATAATATAACCCTTGTTTGTTGAAAAATGGCAATTTGTAGTATATTTTCTTGATTATCTCGATAACCGATCAAATTAAAATCTTTTTTCGCTATAGGAAATAAGCTGCTTACCAGTCCCTATGTAGACTAGGAAGTCGTCATTTACATACATAATCAATCAGCTGTTGTCCTCGAGCGGAAAGAAGTCCTTTCCATGCAAGTACCATCCCTTTCCAAGCGTGGACCGCTGGCGCTATCTAGCAAGAGAAAATACAACTACAATGGACCATCTATTTTTGTGAAACTGCCAGAAATTTGTCAAAAACAAGAAACTTTGTATTGCTATTGTACAATTTAGGATGATCGTACAAAAACTTTCATAAGCTTAAACGTTTCTGGACTAAGAAAATCGAGTATTCTGATAGTTTTTAAGTAATATCCAATTGATTAAATCAATAAACTTGTGATGCAAACTTTCAATACTTAGCAGTTCAGCCTACTCCAGATTCAGCTCAGCCGAAGCTAGTATAGTAAGTTATCCGGTCTAGCTGTTCTTAGATCTCATTAATCCTATTTGTTTTGTTCATTTATGAGATTAGATTAATAAAATTTATTTGAAGTGTACCGAAAAAAATTATACACTCACTCGCCCAGGAAGTTTTTTACAGTATTCGGAATTATTCCCAGGCTCGGCAAGCCTCGCCCGGGAAACTATCCTCTTACTGTAAACTTTTCCTTCCCGGGCTTGTGGCGTAATGTACTATTACTGGTCTTATTGCATTTCTCAGCTAATTCCACAATGGGGATTGATAATTTTAAAACCTCTATAAAAGCTTCTAAAAATTAATAAAAAAATGTCAATTTATTGCCATTGTTATAGTCTGACCAAGCAAAGAAGACATCTGGCAAGATGGGAAAAGGACTTCAGCTCCGTCAATATTGGTTCAAAAATCATAAATTTGGTCATTGTAGGAAACATTCTGCTCTACAAATTAAAACGAATTTATAATTTTTGAACCAAGATTGTCCGAGCTGGCGTCATTTTCCCCATCTTGCCAGAGGCCCTTCTTTGCTTGGACAAACTATAATTGAGCGGTTTTGGGGGTTTATCCAATGGAATCTCTCTCTTATTTCTCTACTTGGGGTAAGGAATCAGCCTGGGAAGTATTGCACATTCCTCCTGAAAAACTCTGTATATCTTTTATTCTATTGGTTTCAGGCAGTGTATACTCTCATATAATTTATTTATTTGTTGCTTTCAGACTGTGTATACTTCCATATATTGATTTGTTGCTTTCAGACTGTGTATACTCTTATAAATTTATTCATTTATTTGTTTGTTTCAGGCAGTTTACGTTCCGGGCTCGGACGCGTTGCCGCAAGGCTGGGAAGAGCGTCAGGACGCCAACGGACGCACCTACTATGTCAACCACCTGGCACGAACTACTCAGTGGGAACGGCCCACACTCAAGTCAGTAACAATTGATATAGTAAATTACAAACAATGACCACATTTTTTATGGTATAAGAATAACTGTTATAGTTTTGCCAAGAACAGAAGAGATGGAAGATGGCGGAGGGAAGTGAGAGTGTAACTACGCATGCGCAAAACTTAGAATTCCAGGGTAAAATAACTTCAGCCAACCTACCGTTTTTACACTAATCGTAATTACATTGATTTCACGAATGAAAATATTTTTTTTATTCATCCATTTATTCAATTATTGACATATGATAGCACAAATCATAACATAATTATGAACTGAGACAGAAAAAATAGTCTAATCCTGTACTATTTCTTCCTAAATTTGGTTATGTTGGAACAATTTCCATTTCGACTACTGGCAGCTGTGAATGGTAGCCATGTTGCCAAAGGCTCTTCTGTGCTTGACACAACTATACATGATGTATAATTTATTTATGATTTAATACGGTATTATTCATTCAGTATTTAAAGATTCATATTAGTTATTGCTTGGCTGGATCATATTCTCTTATTGAACAGTATGGTTGAATGAGTCCAAATGCTATTCACAGTTATTGAATGGAGCAAAAAATTGTTTGATTGCAGCAATGAAGTGGCGAACAACGCCAGAAATACACAGAATTTGGATAACGCTGTTACCGAATTCCAGAGGAGGTTTCACATTAGTTCGGACGAAGAGGCGCATAGGCGGACGAGTGTTACATCGAATTTGAGTCAAGTAAGTGCAAAATTTACAAAATTATTCAAATACTTCGATATCCGCTTGTACCTAGAGTTTCTAAAATTGACCGTCAAACTTCGTTAGTGGTCTCCTGGTATCAAAATAGAGAAAAAAGTACCTAAATACTCTTTGAACGCTGAAGATGTGGCTCAGTGTTCTAAAACGCGTCCGACAAGTTGATGAAGTTGATTAAATAATTATTTAAATTATAATTATCATCAAAAGTTCAAGTAGGAAGAAGACAAAAATGCTTTGTTGGCTGGATCGCACATTTTTCTTGAAAATTTAAATTTTATACTTTTTTATCGGCTTAATGAGGTAACTTGAATGATGAATTATTTTGTCAAATTAACTAAAAAAATCAATGAAACAAGTTGGAAGTTAATAACTCCGTTGATTATTGGGGTGATAAGCAAAATATGCTAATAAACTCAATTTTCCACTCAAGGTTACCTATGTTCAACAATCGTAGCTTATGTACCTTTTTCTATGTTGATAATTTCAATTTAATACGTACTTTTGTAGCGGTCAAATGAAGATATACTCTGTCCAAGAAACGAAGACATTCTGGCCAGATGGGAAAATGGCTCCAGCTTGAACAATATTGGTTGAAAAATGATATATTTGGTATCAAATTAGAATGTTGTCCACAATTTGAGACCAAATTTACTATTTTTGGACCAATATAGCCCAAGATGGAGTCATTTTCCCATCTTGCCAGAATGTCTTCTTTGCTAGGACAGAAGCAAAAAACCTTAATAGGACAGACTATACTTGAGTTATTAATTCTGTGAAAATTGATGATTTTCAAAAATAATTTCAGAAACCGAATAAAAACCAATCAGAAGAATGTAACTTTATTTATTGTTGAGATAATGGAAAACATATGCTGAAAAAGAAACTTGCTGTATGATATAGGCCTAATATAAAACCGATGTGCTGTAACAAGATAAACTGTCTTACGCCATTTATACATAGAATTATTATCTCTACTTGATTTTGCATGAATTTTATCCGTATTTTTGTGTCGTTACGTTGGTATCTGTCCAATACTATAGATATATTGTATTCATTTTATCGCCTGAAAGTACAATATTAATATTGTTGATTTTCAATATAGAATATTAATAAGTAATATACAGAGTGTTTAGGAGGAATGTGCAATAATTCTCAGGCTGATTCCTTACACCACGTAGACAAAAAAGTTCCATGAAACCAACCCCCAAAAACGCTTTGTTACCGAGATAACAATGACGGAAAATTGAAATTTTTCAAAAAATATTTATTTTTCTAATTTTTTAGAGGCTCTACTGAGATTCTAAAATAAGCAATTCCTATGTAAAATTAGCTGAGGAATTTAATGAAACCAGTTCCAAGTTGGTAACTTTAACGGTTATTGAGATAATTGGAAAAATATGCTTGAAAAACGCCATTTTTCAACAATAAGGGTTATAACTGGATGAGGAATCATAAATTTGTATTTCTTATTAATGGAAGTTGAAGAGGGTCGGATTCTAAAGAAAAAGTTGAATGGCAGCAATTGTGTAAATCCTACCCAAATCTCAGAAATAGCTGTCAAAAATCGCAAAATCGCTACTAAACGCAAATTTACCACTTGTGCTATGTTTTGTCAATTTTGCGGTTTTTGATCGCTATTTCTGAGATTTACACAATCGCCGCCATTTAACTTTTTCTTTAGAATCCGGCTCTCTTCAACTCCCATTAATGAAAAATACAATTTTATGATACCTTATCCAGTTATAACCCTTATTGTTAAAAAATTGTTTTTTTAGCATATTTTTCCAATTATCTCAATAACCGTTGAAGTTACAAACTTGGAATTGGTTTCATTGAATTCCTCAGCTAATTTTATAAAGGAATTGCTCGTTTTAGAACCTCAGTAAAGCCTCTAATAAATTAGAAAAATTAATCATTTTTGAAAAATCTCAATTTTCCGCCATTGTTATCTCGATAACAAAGCGTCTCTGGGGGTTTGTCCCATGGAACTTTTTTGTCTACTTGGTGTAAGGAATCAGTCTGAGAAGTATTGCACATTCCTCCTGAAACACTCTGTATAGAAGTCGGAGTTGCTTTTTACACTTTGAATTTTATTTTTAGTTTATGACAGCTCATGAATGAAACTGTGCCCCTCATTTTCAATTTCTTTTAACAATTATTGCATGTTGAATGTTATTGCATGCTGCTAATATATAGGATTCCGACGAGTTATCACCAGAAGAGGGTGATGTTGATGTTGATGGTGAATTCACTGACGTCACTGACGATGACGAAATCGGTGATGGTGATGATGATGATGATGATGATGAGGTTAGGCAGGAGATTGACAATCTGTTGGCCAATAGAGCAGAGGGGGCGTGGCCTTCTGATGATGTACAGGTAGTTGGAAACAAGAAGAAATACTTCTTATTGAAAAGTCAAACGTTGTAGAAAGTGTTGAGTTTGAAAAATTAGTAGAGGGTTGTTACCGAATTTTCACAAAACTGGATAATATTTTGAAGTAAACCTGTATAATATAGGTAGTTGAAGAAAATCGAGAAATCGAAAAAACCCCTCTAGAAAAAACCTCTAATTGAAGTAAATTTATGTAAAAATGTAAGTGCTTAAAAGTTGCATTGAGGTCAAAATATGTTGTATAGTCTGTCCAAGCAAAGAAGAACCTCTGGTAAGATGGGAGAATGACTCAAGCTCGGTCAATATTGGTTCAAAAATTATAAATTTGATCTCATATTGTAGGAAACAATTTGATCTACTATTAAAACCACATTTATAATTCTTAAAAAATATTGACCAAGCTGAAGTCATTTTTCCATCTTGCCAGAGGCTCTTCTTTGCTTGAACAGACTATAGTAGAACCGTATAGTTCAGGTAGCTGAAGAAGTCATGTTATTGAAATTGAGAAACCCCTCTAGAAAAACCTCTAACTGAAGTGAATTGATGTAGAAATGCAAGTGATTGAAACTTGCATTTAGTTCAAAATATTTTTTAGTATAACCAGTTAGTTCAGGTAGCTGAAGAAAAGCCTAATATTGAAATTGAGAAACCCCTCTAGAAAAACCTCTAATTGAAGTAAATTGGTGTAGAAATGCAAGTGATTAAAACTTGCATTGAGGTCAAAATATGTTGTAGTATAACCGTATAGTTCAGGTAGCTTGAGCCTTATATTGAAATTGAGAAACCCCTCTAGAAACACTTCTAATTATGTAATTAGCTAATTAAGTAAATTGATGTAGTTATGAGAGTGATTGAAGCCTGTAGTGAGCTGTTCTCGAATTCTCCTGGAACTGTTTAATATGTTATTACTATGTTAATAACTGTTATAATAATAATAATATACATAATAATAATATAATACATAATATGTTATAAAACTGAATAGGCCTAGATGGTTCTTTTTGAACTCTTCTATTTATAAAATGGTTATCTTGTGTTGTGTGCTCAACGTTCAATTTTCTTACAAGAAGATTCATACTGTAAGTTACACCAGACAATCTAATATGATTTAGTCCGTCCAAGCAAAGAAGACATTCTGGCAATACGAGAGAATGATTCCAGCTCGGTCAATATTGGTTTAAAAATTATAAATTTGGTTTCAAATTGTAGGAAACATTCTGATGTACAATTTGAGTCTACAGTTATAATTTTTGAACCAATGTTGATCGAGCTGGAGTCATTTTCCCATCTTGCCAGAATGTCTCCTTTGCTTGGACAGAGTACACATGATATAGCTGTTACCAACAATGAAGGTAGTTGGTGAATGAGTCTTATTGATTCTCAGCTCTGTCAGGACAGTCGAAAAACTGTCTGCGAAGTAAATCAAAAGGCGAGCAACCCTAGCAATATTAATTCGCTCTTGAAGACAGCTTCAGACTGTCCTGACAGACCTTTCATTTGCCAACTATGCAATCGAATTGAAATGTCTTGGATATCAAATTGAATCTATTTTGCAAAGGAAATAAAGGAAAAGGAATCTATTTGAAAGGAAATTGAACAGTTCACATACCCCTAGCTTTTCAAAAATTCTTTAATTGACCGTGATTATTCTATGTAGTGTTTTTTGTTCTTGTAAGATTCAAGCAGATTTTGTGTCAAGATAAGAATTTTGTCTCAATTTCCACCCACAAACTCATCCAATCCCCACTCAACTCTTTAATATTTTTGGTCTCTGAAATGATATTATTGATTGAAGATATAGTAATGAATTCGGCAATACATATACCCTATATACATACCCTATAATACCTATAATATACCTATAATACCTACATACCCTAATACATACCCTATATTCAACTCAATGAACATACTAGTTCTGTAGTATTATTTAACACCATGAACATAACTAGTTATAGTCTGTCCAAGCAAAGAAGACATTCTAGCAAGATGGAAAAATTCCTCCAGTTTGGTCAGTATTGGTTCAAAAATTATAAATTTAGTCCCAAATTGTTGGAAACATTCTGATCTTTCAATATTGAAGACCAATTTTATAATTTATGAACCAATATTTACCGAGTTGGAGTCATCTTTTCGTCTTTGAAGAATGTCTTCTTCCCTGCACAGACTTCATCAAAATAATTATTATTGATGTATGATTGATGAAATCTAGCAATAGTGTTCTTCACGAATCACCATGATTGTTTGTTGTTACTAAGGCCGGTATTACACGATAATAATTATAGTTCTATGATCATATGGAAAGAGAAGGAAATACGAAATCATATTTTCATCTCTTTCCATATTATCATAGAACTATTATCGTGTAATACCAATACCTACTAATATATCTATATATATTAGTAGGTATTGGTAATACCGGCCTAAGATCATTGATCCGATACAAGCTAAGTTATGCAATATAAATTCCTACCACTATATAAGCTTCTACCACTATTTTTTAGAATCTCTTACGAAAAATGTATTTTTTCACAGGTTAGCGAAGCAGTAGATGGTCCCAGCAGGCAGGAGCATGCGAGTACTGTAAGTTTCCAAAACCATTACTAATAAAATTGAAAATTTGAAATAATAAAATTCACCAAAATAATGTAATTTATTGTTATTGGATTCTAAATAGAAATTGTTTCAGCAATGATTTTTTAAATGCTCAGATAAAGTTCTCTAAAGATTTAAAAAACTTTCATTTCATTGAATAGTCGACATAAGTATTATTATAGGTTTACCATAACTTGGTGATTGGTTTGTTGTTGTTTAATGCCTTGGCATGTATAAATTATGTTGGCAGTCAATACATTTTCATACTTATTTTTGAGAAAATAGGTATGGGAATGCTTTTTTATAAATGTTATATTATAAGATTTTCATTCTTATTTCTCAGAAAAGAGGTATGGGAATGCTTCTTTATAAATGTTATATTATAAGAGCTGTAGTCCGTCCAAGCAAAGAAGACCCTCTGGCAAGATAAGAAAATGACTTCAGCTCAGTCAATATTCGCTCAAAAATTAGTAATTTTGTGTTGAATTGTAGGAAACATTCTGATTTACAATTTGAGACCAAATTTGTAGTTCTTGAACCAATATTGACCGAGCTTGAGTCATTCTCTCATCTTGCGAGTGTCTTCTTTGCTTGAAGAGATTATACTAGGTAGGGTAGCACAATATTGTAAATGCCATTATTTTATTTTTGTATAATTTAATGATATAACTTGTTATGAATCTGTTATTCGATGGTTCAATGAGAAAGATTGAAAGTTGACAATCTTTTGACAGGATCCAGAGCATGCCACCACAACAGCGTCCACCACCACCACCACAACCACCACCAGTGGTACAACCACAACCACCACAAGTGGTACCACCACCACGACCACCACCACATCACCGGCCACCCAACAGCAGCAGTCGGCGGACGGTCTGCCACAGGGCTGGTCTCTGCAGGTGGCTCCCAACGGTCGCGTCTTCTTCATTGATCACAACACCAAGGCCACCACCTGGGTTGATCCTAGAACTGGTGAGAGAATGTCACTAATTTATAGACTGTTCAAGCAAATAAGACCCTTTGGCAAGATGAGAAAATGTCTTCAGCTCAGTCAATATTCGCTCAAAAATTTATTACTTTGTGTTAAATTGTAGGAAACATTCTGATTTTCAATTTGAGACCAGATTTGTAATTTTTGAACCAATATTGACCGAGCTGGAGTCATTATCTCATCTTGCCAGAATGTCTTCTCTTCTTGGACAGACTATACACTAAATACTTTTTTTGATAAGATCTCAATATCTAGAATAACCTAACCATAAGCTCCATTGCCACAATGAGGATTAATTGAATGGGTTGAAATATGTCAAAATGAATATTCCACCATTTATTTATTTAGCGTATGGCTTTCAATAGTAGGGAGACCCGAGGGTTATTCCACTTCGCCGACATAACCTTGTCTCGCAAATAGGAAACATGGCGAAAGTGCTTTATGATGTTAACAGTAATTTGGATTCAAAAAAGTTATTTTAAATTCAGAAAGTCTATAAACACCAAAACACTAATTGAAAATACTTATCCGAGACTGGAAATTATTGAAGTTGGAAAAATTTGAAGCAAAAAAGTTAAACGTTTTACAATTTCGCCTTGGCAACCATTATTATGGTGTAGCAACCGAAACCGGTATCTCGATTTCAAATAAATGTGTGATATTTGAGAATATCTTGTACAATATTTATACTTAATACGGATGGTTATTATAATATCACCTTCACAACTACTCAACTAGTGAAATTTCATTACAACAGTTGACAATGAATACTAACACAGCTTTCTTCAATAGAAGGCCCTGTCCTAATAAACTGGCAACGTCGCACCATAGGTACAGTCTTCCCATATGAAAGCATTGAGTAGCCTACAGTTACAAATAATGCATGTTTACTTAGTTTTTCTCTCTTTTGAACATAGTTCTTAGATATAGGTTCATGAACTTTTTTGTATAGAATTCCTTTTGTGTTTTCTGTAATGGTTTGTGATAGAGATTAGCAGAAAATATTGAATATAGGCAATTATGTCTTAAGATAGCTATGATCTAAGTCAAATGTGAGAAATACTCAAGATGTAGGCCTACGTCAGTAACTAGCTTTTTATTTCGGAAAAATAAATCATAGTCTGAACGCGGTCCATGTGAGAACGCACAAAATAAACGCATCCGTTGAAACAGCTGATTGAAAAAAGATTTCAATGCTTTTTAATGGACCCACTTTCCTACTCTACGCATTTGCCACTTTCAAGGCCTTATAAATAAAAGGATGCTATAATAAGTTAATAGTGTTTTTATCGAATTGTCGAGCCTCATGTATATCTTATTCTTGTCGTTCAATAAAACTTTTCCAATCCTTTGTTTGTGCTGTGTAGGCCGAGCCAGCCCGATGCCGAACCAGTCGCAGGGAGGCGGTGCCGGGGGCGGCGCGGGGCCGGGTGGGTTGGTGCGCAAAGGGGCGGCGACTGGGTCCGAGGACGAGCTGGGTCCGCTGCCCGAGGGGTGGGAGGAGAGGGTGCACAGTGACGGACGTATATTCTTCATTGATCACAGTGAGTATAGTAATAACTGGTAGACAATTAATAGTACATTAATACAATTAATACAATTTAATAGTACATTTCTCACCTAGGACCGAAAATGTCGGTTTTCAAACGAAACTATTGAGAGCCGGTAATACAGTTTTGCCCGAGTTTTGAATGAGAAAGTAAACTAGTGAAATCAAAATGTGATTGAAATGTTTCATTTTTAAAAATTGATTGATTTGAGTGAATTTCTTCTCAACAGATACGCGAACAACACAGTGGGAGGATCCTAGGTTATCAAATCCACAAATTGCTGGGCCGGTGAGTTGTTTTTATTCTCTAATTTCTCTAAAAAGACATAGTAACAAATTAATGTTTTCTATTTAAAATGTTAATCTCAGTACCCTTTTCCAATTATTTTTATTCATGTGTAAACATGTTTAACATGTTCAAACATGTTTCGACTATTAATAGTCATTTTCAAAATGTGATTGAAATGTTTCTGAGATTAACATTCAAAATAAAAAACAATAATAAAGTAGCCCTAAGATAGAGGAAACATTAACAAATTAATGTATTAGTTTTTGGAAAATGAGGTTATCTGGCGAAGTGGAACAACCCTTGGGTCTCAATTTTCCACTATTTTCAATTCAATTCAATTTTATTTCAATTTAAACACACATAAAGACACAATGGATAATATAATACAAAAATTAGTAAAACAACGATAACAAAATAATACATTATTAACAAATTCAACAATTACTGTGGTGGGGTGTGCTTAAAAAGATGGGGGGGAAATACCTAGCCAACTATGGTTTCCCATGTAATAGGCAGGTAGAAGAAGGTAAAAAAAGGAAAGAAGGTAAAATAAAATGAAACTGAAAAAATAAAGAAAAGGGAAAAGGTAAGCGAGTCCACTTGATGAAAAAAAAATACTTTTTACTAATAACATAATCAAAAGTTTCACTTATTACTAAAGCAGACACAGAGAAAAAAAGGCAAGGCTCAAGGAATTTAGTTGCAAAAAATCCAATAGCGAAACTTTAGTTCCTACATGTCAAAAAAATAGTTACTCTTAATCCAGTTTTTTATATCTAGTTTAGTCTGTTTGCTGCATCTCGAGTTTGTGAGAAAATAATTTGGAATTTGATTTATTACTTTGGAACTTATGTAAATTAATTGTCTCCTTATACCTTCTGTATTTGTGTTATAAGTAACGTATCTGTTTGCAGAGGCTCTTAAACGGTAGTTATTTGCAATAGAGTTTGGGCTAGTAGGAAAATTTGCCTTGTATTTGATTAGATAATCGATTAAATTTCTCACATACAATTGCCTCACAGTCATCACCTCAAAATCATTAAAAACCATTTATTGAAAGCCATACGCTAAAGAAATGAATAAATAAATATATTAGTCAAGAATGATCCATTATGCAATAATAACATTAGAATGCTCATTTCATCTGTGGAGTGTGCTCTCACTACATTGTGTTCATTATTCCACTGTTGTATAGCTGATGCCAAAACGTTAGGCATTTTCGTTTGCTCCTTGTGCGGTCCAACAGCTGATTTTGTCAATTAGCCCACCAGAGTTGTCTTTTGGCTAGGCCTAGGTGATATTTCTAAAATCAAAAGAGACAATATATACATTACATCAGCTGTTAGAAGGTCACATTACGTACAAGAGACAGACGAAACCGTCTAATTCTTGGCGTCAGCTGTATAATTATTTGCTAGCTATTGGAAATTCTTTAATAAAATTCAGTTATATTTCGTTTTTCAATCAGTGAAAAGTGAAAATGATATTATTGTAAATTATACTAAACGTAAGTTATTCTATCTTTTCAGGCGGTACCTTATTCTAGAGATTACAAACGGAAATACGAATATTTGAAGTCTCAACTTAGGAAGCCTGTAAGTATTGAATCTTTATCAATCAATCAATCAATCTTTATTCAAATCATACATAGCAATGTATAGTCTGCCCAAGCAAAGAAGACCCTCTGGCAAGATGAGAAAATGACTCCAGCTCGGTCAATATTGGTTCAAAAAATAATGATTTGGTCTCAAATTGTAGATCAGAATGTATCCTACAATTTAAGACCAAGTTTATAATTTTTGAACGAATATTTACCCAGCTGCAGTCATTTTCTCATCTTGCCAGAGGGTCTTCTTTACTTGGACAGACTATCTAAATCAGAATCTAGCAATTTGCTTCTGCTAGTAATAGTTTAATAGCTTCATTTCAAATCATTCAGATTAAAACATCATTTAATAGCTTCAAAAGTAAGAGTAATGAGACTCATATTGTTGGAAAATTTATTCCTAATGGTGTATGTATTGGAAGAACTTGAAAAATAAGTGAATAGGTTTGCGGTTTTCTAAGATAATTAGAAAATCTGGCAATTTGTTTCTGCTAGTATTGTTTTTCATCATTTAATAGCTTTAAAAGCAAAATGAAGAATTATGCTACTTAATTGTTGGTAAATCTATTCTTAATGTTGTTTCTATTAAAATAAGAGAATATCCTTGAACATTCCTCCAAGAGTGGGCATTTATGTGTCTGAATTTCAACATTTTATGTAGGTACACCACATATTCATATTACCGTTAGCTTATTAAATCCCATATCTGTGTCATTTTACAAGTTTCCATAAGTTAGTCCATACTTGGTCGAGTGAAGCGAACTGTGTAATTAATCTCCTTTTTATTCTAAGAGCATAGGATTTAAGCCTATATACTGTACTATGTAATCTAGATGAATAAAGTAAATGAATCAGAATCCGGCCACATTCACTGAATATAGTGGCCATTCAATTTCCTAGTTTGTTTTCAAATTTCAAATATGTTATTTTGTTTTTTTTCTGATGGAAATAAAAAATAATGATGATGATAAATCATTATCTTTGTTCCTTGTTTAATATTATCTTCTTTCCGTTTCACTGTTGCAGAACAATGTGCCAAACAAGTTCGAAATCAAAGTTAGCCGACAAACAATACTGGAGGATTCGTATAGGATAATCAATAGTGCGCCTCGCACCGATCTGCTCAAAACAAAGCTGTGGGTCGAATTTGAGGGAGAGCTGGGACTGGACTATGGCGGTCTGGCTCGCGAGTGGTTCTTTCTGCTTTCCAAGGAGATGTTCAACCCGTACTACGGCTTGTTCGAGTACAGTGCTATGTGAGTTCATAAAAATTTAAGCGAAATTCATAAAATTCAGAATTTTGTTTCTCGTTTTTCATTGCATTCACAGGGTTTACTGCCTCGGCACGTGTAGTCTGTCCAACCAAAGAAGACCCTCTGGCAAGATAAGAAAATGACTTCAGCTCGGCCAATATTGGTTCAAAAAATATTGATTTGGTCTCAAATTCTAGATCAGAATGTTTCCTACGATTGAGACCAAATCAATCATTTTTGAACCAATATTGACTGAGCTGGAGTCATTTTCTCATCTTGCCAGAGGGTCTATTGCTTGGACAGACCAAACTCAGTGGTGAGGTGGAATCTTTCTCGTGAGAATCTCCTCACTATTTATTCATTAGTGTACAAATATACAATATTATAAATATAAATTAATAAATATAAGGAGAAAAAACAGGCAATCGCCCAAAACTTCATCTATTCCTAATTTAGTCACATAATAAACTAGCCGCAGGCTCGCTCGCCTTCGCCCCTGGACCCCCGACAGTATAGACAGTGTAAGTGAGTCAAACAGGCTCGCTTCGCTCGCCTGCAAAACCTCTGTCAGTGTCAGCTGAGACAAACAGAGTCGCTTCGCTCGCCTGCAAATTCCTTTCAGTAGGGATTTGAAATTTATTGAGCACAGCATTTCTACATCTAATCTGCACCTGTTCACCTAATTTCAATATTTTCTGCCAATTCGTTCTAGAAAAATCTAAGAATAACTCCGAAAATTAAAAAAAGAATAGTAAAACGCTAATATTAAGCGTAACTTTCGGAAGTATATCGGACATAGTTTGAAACTTGATTCAATTATCTTCCAAACTAATTCATCTATAATCTCGCTGAACCATTCAATTTAAAGTTAGGATTGGTCGTATCAAGGCGGGAGATATGCAACCCGCAACACATCTACAATTTTGAAAACCTGATTACTGGCGTAATCTTGAACGGATTGCAAAAATATTTTAACACAAAATTTCTTGACTTCATCGGAACCTGCCCACCAAATATCAACATTTTCTACCGATTGGTTCTCGAAAAAATGAGGAAAACACCGAAAAAACTCTAGAAAAACTAAAATATTTGGCGTATCCTTGAGAAGTTTTCAAAATCCTTTCTTAGCGTGCGTCTAAACGTCCAAATGAACATGCCTGCCAAATTTGAACGCATTCGCTTCAGGGGATTTTTAGTTCTGGTGATGAATGAATCAGTCAGTGCCATTTTGCTTATATAGATATAGATAGTTCAAATTTCAACGTTGTGTATAAATTTTTGCTTTACCAAAAGGTTTCAACCACAAGAATAGATAATCCAAAGTAACTGATCAATTTTGAATTTAGAAAGGTTGATATTCAGCCAAAATAACACAACAATTCGAAATTTTCATTAGAATATGAAAAATATTTTGAAAATTTTGAGCCATACAAATATTTTTTTGCTGGCAAGATGAGGAAATGACTCCAGCTCGGTCAATATTGGTTAAAAAATTATTGATCTGGTCTCAATTGCAGGAAATATTCTGATCTACAATCTGAGACCAAATCAATAATTTTTGAACCAATTTTTGAGCTGGAGTCATTTTCTCATCTTGTCAGAATGTCTTCTTTGCTTAAACAGATTATAATACTTATCACATCTCAGTAGATTGCAAAGGAACAGCAAAAAACCTTGATTGATTAAATCACACATTTGATAGTTAGTTTCTTTGAATTGAATTGAATACCTTGGAGGGCGAAGATAGGGCGCAGCCGGCCCTCTCTTGGGCTGAGGCCGCACTGCCGGTGTGTAGATCCTGGAGGGTGGAGGGTAGTTGGTAAATCTATAGAACATACACACCATCCACAGTAATACATCGTATGAATGGTATGACGTCATTCTGTTTTTTGAGGTTATGTTGTCCATATTTAAGAATTTCAATATGGCGGCTGAACACATACCATTCATACGATGTATTACTGTGGATGGTGTGTATGTTCCATAGATTTACCATCTGCCCTCCACCCTCCAGGCTCTACCCACCGGCAGTGCGGCCTCAGCCTTACACTTAACCTTTAAGGTAGGGAATTAACCCTCAAGGCTTGAATGTAGGGAATTGGATACTGTCTGAGTAACAAGTGTTATAACATGTGGCAATATAACAAAATTTGTTTTTTTCGTATTACAGGGACAACTATACGTTACAAATCAATCCGATCTCGGGGCTGTGCAATGAGGAGCATTTGAATTATTTCAAATTTATCGGTCGAATAGCGGGCATGGCCGTATATCACGGTAAACTACTAGATGGTGAGTGTACTTTTTCAAAATGTGAATTTAATGAACAATTTGATGAAAAAATGTATCCATTAGTTCTCCTGGTTTTGGAAAATCTACAATATTATAATGGCTTGGCTTTGAAGTACAATTTTATATATCCAAGCAAAGAAGACCCTCTGGCAAGATGGGAAATTGGTTGAACAGCTCGGTTAATATTGGTTGAATAATTATACATTTGGTCTCAAAATGTTGATCAGAATGTTTCCTACAATTTGAAATTGAATTCATCATTATTGATTCAATATTGACCAAGCTGGAGTCATTTTCCCATCTCGCCAGAGGGTCTTCTGTGCTTGGACAGACTATATCATTACTATTTCTTTCTCCAACACTCATTTTAAAAATTCGACTCAGTCGTTGTCAATGTTGTAAAATCGGTTCAAAATAAATGTATACTTTTTGTTTTCAATTATTATTTAAAGTTTTAATTTTTATCTATCATGAATTTATCTACCAATGTTATAATTCGTCTTCAACGAATATTTCTAGAAAGTTGAATTTACGCATTGTATTTTCAATTTACTTGATTGTTTTTTATTAATTACAGCCTTCTTCATCCGTCCATTCTACAAGATGATGCTGAACAAGCCGATCGAGCTGAAGGACATGGAGAGTGTCGACAGCGAGTACTACAACTCACTGCTGTGGATCAAGGAGAACAACCCGACCGAGCTGGAGTTGACCTTCGCGCTGGACGAGGACAGTTTGGGACGCACCAGCCAGCGTGACCTAAAACCCGACGGAGCCAACATTCAGGTCACCGACGAGAATAAGGACGAGTATATCAGGTGGGTCACTGGTTCTATTGGCGAGGTGGAACCTACCCGTGAGGGTATCCCCCCACCCTTAAGGGCAGGTCATACTAAGCTCGCTACCGCGGCGTTGGCGAAGTAGAAAAAAAACTCGCTTTCCATGTTATTAAATGAATAATTAATTTTTATTTCCATCAGAAAAAACAAATAACATATTTTCGATTTGAAAAAACTGAAATTTTAAACAGTGTTCAGTAAAAATTATAAAGATAATTAAACAAATTGTGAGTCTAGTCTATACATTACTAGCCGGCAGGCTCGCTTCGCTCGCCTTCTCCGCCCCCTGGACCCCCGACAGTATCGGCAGAGTTAGTCAGTCAAACAGGCTCACTTCGCTCGCCTGCAAAACCTCTGTCAGTGAAAGCTAAGACAAACTTCCGTTCAGAAGGGATTCGAAATTTATTGAACACAGCATTTCTAGACCTAATCTGGACCTGTTTACCAAATTTCAATATTTGTTTTCGAAAGAATCCCGAAAGTCCGAAAAATAGTGAAACGCTAATATCGAGCGTAACCTTGGGAAGTATATCGGACATAGTTTGAGACTTGATTCAATATCTTCCAATTAGTTTATCTATAATCTCGCTGAACAATTGTATTTACATTAAGGATTGGTCGTATCAAGGCGGATGATATGCAACCCGCAATACATTTGAAAAAGTGATTACTGGCGTACTCTTGAACGGATTTCGAAAATATTTCAACACAACATTTCTAGACCTTATCTGAACCTGCCCACCAAATATCAACATTTTCTACCGATTGATTCTCGAAAAGAAGTTTCAAAATCCTTTCTTAGCGCGCGTCTAAACGTCCAACTGAACATGCCTGCCAAATTTGAACGCATTCGGTTTAGTGGATTTTTAGTTCTAGTGATGAATAAATGAATGAATGAATCAGTGCCATTTCGCTTCTATATATAGAGATTACAAAGCAGGAATACTGCCTGCAGCGCATTGTAGTAAAATTACACTAAAATTAAAACAAAAGAATCAATTATTCAAAATAAATGCAGTAGAATAATGACTCTGAACTATAAGATTTAGTACAGTACAGATCTATAAGATGAATACAGTCAATTCATAAATTGAGCAGGCCACACCGAGCTCGCTACCGCGGAGGAGTACCTCGGCAGTAGTTTCACTTCGCTGAGCCAGGCGAACTTTTGAAACGTTTGCTGGTGGTAATATAGTCTGCCCAAGCAAAGAAGAGCCTCATGAGACTTAAGCTCGGTCAATATTGGTTCAAAAATTATTGATTTGGTCTCAAATTGTAGACCAGAATGTTTTCTACAACTGAAACCAAATTAATAATTTTTGAACCAATATTGACCGAGCTTGAGTCATTTTCTCATCTTGCCAGAGGCTCTTCTTTGCTTGGCTAGACTATACCACTGAGGTCTGGCCTGCACAATTGAATAACATGGAAAGCGAGTTTTTACTTCGCTAACGGTAGCGCATGCTACCGCTTAGCATTCCCTCACTACTAGAAGACTACCGCTATCAGACGTTTTTTGGTGGTGTGGCCACTACTTAAAGGCTCCAATACACACTGGTGTATTGGATTACGTATCGAGCCTCATGTTTTGAAATTCATCTCTATAATAACATATGTGCATTGTCCAAGATCAAAATCAACATAATTATGTTATTACTTAGCAACCAAACGTGATAAGATTTGGAAGTTCAATTGCACTCATATTTTTTCTACTTCATTATCTTGTTGAAAATAATGATGTTGAAGACGCATTCATGTATAGTCTGTGCAAGCAAAGAAGACTCTCTTGCAAATTAGGAAAATGACCCAGTCTGTCAAAATTCGATCTAAAATTATAAATTGTGTCTCACATTGTAGATCACAATTTTTTCTACAATACCATATTTACAATTTTCGAATCAGTCATTTTCGCATCTTGCCAGAATGTCTATTTTGCTTGGACAGACTATACATTCGCATGTATGTTTTGAGTAAATATTGTAGGAAGTCTTGTTCATTTTACATGTTAACTCATTGAGCTCACTATTGAACTGGTAAATATTTCTAATACAGTTTTAAAGTTCATCAGACCTGAACTTCACTGATTAAAATTAACTTTTCCTACAATATTGATTGATTAATTTAAATAATTTGTTGATTTTGCATCTGGGTTTTCAGACTGGTTATCGAATGGCGTTTCGTGTCACGTGTTCAGGAGCAGATGAACGCCTTCCTGGAGGGATTCAGCGCCCTTGTGCCGCTCAACCTTATCAAGATATTCGACGAACACGAACTGGAACTGCTTATGTGCGGAATACAGAATATCGACGTCAAGGACTGGAAGCAGAACACACTGTACAAGGGCGACTATCACGCTAATCATGCTGTTGTACAGTGGTTTTGGAGGGTCAGTGCACTTATAATTATTTATTACTAGCCGGCAGGCTCCTTCGCTCGCCTTCTCCGCTCGCCTTCTCCGCCTAGCCAGGGGGCTTCGACCCCTGGACCCCCGACAGTATAGGCAGTGTAAGTGAGTGAAACAGACTCGCTTCGCTCGCCTGTAAAACCTCTATCAGTGTCAGCTGAGACAAACAGGCTCGCTTCGCTCGCCTGCAATTCCGTTAACAAGAGATTCGAAATTTATAGAGCACAGCATTTCTACACCTAATCTGGACCTGTTTACCTAATTTCAACATTTTCTGCCAATTTGTTCTAGAAAAATCTTAGAAAAACTCCGAAAATTCCAGAAAATAGTAAAGCGCTAACATTAAGCGTAACCTTGGGAAGTATATCGGACATAGTTTGAAACTTGATTCAATATCTTCCAAATTACCAAATTAGTTCATCTATAATGTCGCTTTACAGTTGGGATCGGTCGTTTCAAGTCAGAATATATGCAACCCGCAACACATTTACAATTTTGAAACCCTTATATTACTGGCGTAATCTTGACCGAATTGCAAAAATATTTCAACTCAGCATTTCTAGACCTTATCTGAACCTGCCCACCCAATATCAACATTTTTTACCAATTGGTTCTCGAAAAATGAGGAAAACGCCGAAAAACTCTAGAAAAACTAGAATATTTGGCGTATCGTTATGAAGTTTTAAAAATCCTTTCTTGTGAGCGTCTAAACGTCCAACTGAACATACCTGCCAAATTTGAACGCATTCGGTTCGGTGGATTTTTAGTTCTGGTGATGAATGAATGAATGCGCATCTGATTATTTATTATTTGTAATTTTTTGTGCAACATTCCAAGCGGTGTTTATATGATTAATTTCATCTCAAGATGAAACATGTATACTCTGTCTCAAGACCCTCTGACGAGGAAGGAGAATAACTCAAGAAGATTTATTAACTAAAACTAACTCTATTAACTAGAGAAGTTAGTAACTAAAGAAGATGGGAGAATAACTCAAGCTCGCTCAATATTGTTTCAAGTATTATCAATTTGGAAACAATTTGATCTACTGCTAAGACCACATTTATAATAATTCTTGGACATATATTGACCAAGCAGGAGTCATTTTCCAATCTCGCCAGAATGTCTTGTCTGCTTGGACAAACTAGTTTACAGCAGATTTGGAACCAATCAAAACATAGATACTGCTATAACTAACTACTTCAAACCTACACGATACTTAGGCCTATGTTTTTCAACCACTTTCATGGAAAACTCTCTCAGAAAACTTCTTTGCTTGGACAGATTATATCATCTGAAACAATCTAATAGGAAAGTTCTAGGGTTAACATCTTTTGTCAGATCAGTCCGATCGTTCACAGCTGATCGTTCAACAGCTGTTTACAGCTGTTTTGAACTGCGGGTTCCCCTATCCTCTAAAGGTGGCACTCCTAAGCGTCAGCTCAAGCTGCTCTAGCTGCGTTTTATAGCCATCACAACTCTATTCTCATAATTATATTATAAATTCTCTTTTTTTTATTATGGCTACTAATGTATAATAAATCAATAAATAAACAAAGTATCCTTTGTAAATTTTTTCAAGTGAAAATCACTAATTTACTGATTTATTATACATTAGTAGCCCTAATAACAAAGTGAACATTTATAATAGAGTTATGAGAATAGACACATAACTACTGTATATAGCCGGGCGGCTCGAGCTTTCGCTTGGGAATCAAATCAAATCAAATTTATTTCCATAAAAACACTTCACAAAACAAAAACTAACTTATAATTTACGGAAAAAATAACTTGCGGAGTGCGAGTTGTGCTTATTTTTACAGTAATTAAAAACAATACCATAAAATTTTATTGAGAATAATCCTACCTTTACAATTTTGTTTTCAAATTTGTGCTGTTCCTAGATGATGTTTTTGAAATGGAAATAGACAATAGTTTGTGTACATTAGATGTTGTTAGGTTACAACACGCACAACTGCACAATTACTGTGGACTGCTCTTGGATGGGTGACCAGTATTTTGCCAAGTACACATAGGTGAGCTGGAAACTTCCCGTAAGTGTCCCTCACTATTAGAAGTCATACAAATGTAGGAAGTCTTATTCTCTAAAATGAAAATCTTCCTATTTCACTCATCAATAAACTTTTTGTTTATTTTCTAATACATGTTAACTCATTGAGCTCACTTATTAAACTGAAAAATATTTCAAATACAGTTTGTTGATTCACTTATTAACACATGAGTTAAACATGAACATGTGTGTTTAGAGTATGACCTGTTTGGTTCATCAGACCTGAACATTTACTTATTAAAATTAACTTTTCCCACACAAATATATAATTTTAATCAAGCATTTTTCACATATCTTAAATTGCGCAACATTTTGGCGTCTTTTATAACTTTTATCTACGGGCATATTGAAAAATTCCTATTCCAGTTTTACAATTGAAATAGAAATGACTACCATTTCAAAACGGAATCTCAGAACCGTGTCATAATGAACGTTTTTCTATACAGGAGGAACTTTTTGATACAGTACAAATTCCACATTCCCTGTTTCGTTTTGAAATCAGGTGATAAAAAGTAAACAGTGTTCAACTAACCTCAAAATCAAAACTGCGACTGGGATTGAGTAGCCTACCAGTATTTTTTCGTCAATATTTCAATTTACGTATTTGAATATTTAACTAATTTGAATATTCCAAAGTTTAAATATTTTAATATACTTAATATCTGAATATGTTAATAACTTTCACTTTTACAACAACACTCACGATTTTGTTGCTTGTCAAATGCGTTTTGTGATTCTGACTGATATTTTATTCTTAACATATTTAACAAGTAGACTAATAAGTTGATTATCATAACAGTTCAAGTAGGATGAAGACAAAAGAAGTCAAATAAATGACGGTATGTTGATTTTTATAATAGCATACATTTACAGATAGCTTGATACTGGTGGTCTATAGCTTGATACTTCTCTGATACTGATAACTACACTGGTGGTCGTAGATAAAATAGTGAATGAAACGGTTGTATTAGGCCTTTATAGCATTTGTGAGATATTTAGAGCACTCGCTTTGCTCGTGGCTCTAACTTACATCTCACCTCATGCTATAAAGGCTCCCATTATACAACCGTTGCATAAACTACTATTTAAGCTTTGTATTCCTCTTATGATAATTTCTAAATAAATCTTTCAGGTGCTGCTGTCTTTCAACAACGAGATGCGTTCGCGTCTTCTGCAGTTTGTTACGGGCACGTCGCGAGTGCCGATGAACGGCTTCAAGGAGTTATACGGCAGTAACGGCCCGCAAATGTTTACCATTGAAAAGTGGGGCACACCCGACAACTACCCACGGGCTCATACTTGGTCAGTTTTATTCATTAGATATTATTATCATTAAATAATAATAAATTATTATTATTATTATTAAATAATAGTAAATTTTACCGATTTATGACTAGGTGCAAGGTGGGCACTTTCATTCTCGATTAGTCAGCTAGATATATTTGTGTAAAAAATCGAAGTAAAATCAGTCAGCATGTTTCAGTTTTTAATACGCATGCTTGAACAAATGATTTGGAATCCACATGAAACTAGGTCTCAATAAAAAGGAGGTAGACGCTGAAGTTGTCTTCCTTTGGGAGATTGGCTGTCGTTAGTAGAGACAGTCAGTCGTTTCCCGTCTCTGGAGGAATCGTAATTGTTGCATTACACTCTAACTGATCAACTGCATGTTATTCAGAGGTTTTCTGCGCCGCCAATTGGTTGTGGAGACTGGCTTATGGTTGAGAGGATCAACGTGCTAACCACACGTTATCTCTATCCTGGTTGATGATTATTTGCTTGCTGTATGGTCTGTCCGATCAGGGGGGAATTCTGGCGGAGTGGAGGGGTGGCTTCGGCTCGGCCAGTGTTGGTTCGGGGACTGTGAGTTCTGATTGAGAATTTATGGCTTTTGGGCCGGTATTGGCTGGGGGCCGTTTTCCCGTCGTGCCGCGGGTGTCTTCTTGGCTTGGACGGGCTGTATATTAGAGTGAATTTGAAACTGGCAACCAGCTGGTAGGCCTAAGCCCTTCATGGGCTGTTGAGCCAGACATACATACATACGCTGAAGACGCACCATCCGCCATTCTGTGGTCAACTTTTAGCGCCAGGTTTGAAATTATATAAATATTTTTCATGATAGAGACGATCAACAGATGTTTATCAAGTTGAGCAAATGATTTAAGTTATTGGTTTGAAATCTTGGAGGTTAAAATTTGTCATATAAAATGGTTTATATTGCTTAGTATTTTTATAAAAATACTAAAATTTAAAAAATACAAGTTTGCCAAATGCAGGAAGATGAATCCAGGGCCCTGGCTTATAAAGATTTACAGCTTGTTTTTCTGATGAAAAACAAGTGATTGGGATTGTAGATTCACCAATAAAACTCTCGATTTACAATGTTCCAAATTTTGGAAAGGATCAGCTGTTGAATCAACGATCAGCCAAAACTCACTAGAAGACCCTAACATTCGAATCAAAAAGGCCGCGATGGTTCGAGTGGAATAGGAAATCCCATGTATTCTTTATTCTTTCTTTACAATTGCGACTTGGTTTCCAAGTATTTTAAGCAAAGGATGAATGAGTGATGATGAATAATGAAGGTTTAAGATGTAGGTTATATGTCTATGTAAATTGGTTCAGACGAAAAATTCACGATATCGCTGTTCAAACTCGAATCATCGCGGCCATTTTAGATTACAAGGCTAGGGTCTTCTGACTTGGTTTGTTTACAATTTTGTTTGTAGGTTATGATGATATTTTAGCGACAATAATGATTCCTGTTAAAATCTCACTATAAAAATAATGATTGATATTTATTATTAAATATATTCATAATAATAAATCAATTTATATATCGAAATCATTAAATTAGGAGCAAAGTTTTGGTTTTAAAGGAATAGCATTGGATATTCCGATATTCTATTTACTTGAGGTAAATTCGTTCCATGTCATTTTTTTAATCAGCTGAAACTGTAGAATTTACTTTTTATTGGAGACGTTTATGAGACAGAAACGCCCATAAAATCCACGAATTATGAGTAATGTGGATTGTAGAATGTTTATAAGCCAGGGCCCAGGCTAAAAATTTGACTTGAAAATTGCCAGACTGGAAACCAAATGCAAATTCAATGCTCTGTGAAGTGATTATTATTTTTTCGAACATAATTTTTATGGACTGTCAAGTTGAATGAATTCAAATTTGGCGCTATTAGTTGACCACAGAATGGCGGATGGTGCGTCTACCCCTTTTTATAGAGACCTATATGAAACATTATACTTTGCACAATATTGCAGCATTGCCGCGCACTCTCATTGCACAATACCATAGCTTCCTTTAATACAAAACTCCTTTAATATTCTAAAGGAAGTGACAAAATTAATGACAAAGCTCAAAACTAACGCGAGGAAGTTCCAGTATGAAAAGCACTCAAATCGAAAGTGAAAATATTTTCTGGATGTAAGAATTTGCGGAAGCTTTAGATCAATAATTCACATTGCTCCCATTTCAGCTTTAAATCAAAACAATCCAAAGTAAATTTGGAAATGGAAAGTAAGTAATGAAATATACATGAATCTACTAACTAGAAGACAATAACAGAGAAAGTAGACAGATTTTACTGTATCAGTCTTATAGAATCATAATCTGAATTTACTGAATTAATCGCGAATTTACTTGACATTATAATGAATTTTAAAAATATTTTTCAATTGCAATTTTTTCAGTTTCAACCGACTGGATCTTCCGCCCTATGAGAGTTATCAGCAGTTGAAGGAGAAACTCATCAAGGCCATTGAGGGATCACAAGGCTTCGCGGGGGTTGATTGAGTAAGTCATTCATCAATAAATTATTCATAAGATTTATTTAATCATGACCAATGATTTGTAACTTGATTCATGAACCTTATGTTCATTAATAATTGATTTATGAGTTTGCTGCAATTCATTCATAGAATAGATTAGTTATTGAGTAGACACTCCAAATTTTGGGCATTTCTTGTTTGTTGAAAGAAAAATTAATGGAGTTGTGTACCTTGACACGTTAATCAATATATATTCCTCATCTATTTTGTCTTCCGTCACGAACTGCTAGTAAATATTTCACTCTGAACTATTTTACTAGACTCTGCAGTCATAAATTTGAATATTAGTTAAAATAAAAACTACTACTCACACGTGGAGCGCTATATCCAATAAATACTCCAGAATTCGATTAGAATCTGAAAGCGCTCCACGTGTGAAAGCATTGACTATGGATATAAGCATATCCATATATACTTCCATAGTCAATATAAATATAAATATAAATATAGTCATATAAATCCATAGTCAATGGATAATGTGTAATGTGTAATTTCTGTAGTAGTTTATATTTAAACTAATATTCAAATTTATGACTGCAGTGTCGTGTAAAATAGTTCAGAGTGAAATATTTATTGTTTTCCTCAGCTAGATGAACTCGTAAACATTCATCAACTTTATTTCCAATAAGATTGTGCTCCCCCACACTTTAGTGCGTTGGTGCAAACTTTAGTGCAAATTTATATTCATATTCATTTATTTGACTAAATACATTACTCAATGGATAAAACACAGACAATAATTGTCAATAACGTCTTATTTCCAGATTTTGTCAAATTCTCCAAATTAAGGTTATGTCCACAATGTCCATTTTCACTGTACTCACAAATTTCAACTGTTGAGAGTAAAAAATTATGATTTATCAATTTAAAAGGTTGATATAAGTGGTATAAGGTCGTGGTTAAGTGGTTGAGTGGACATTGCTGTCCAAACTTCGCCACGTCATCAAAATAAAGAAGTCATTCTATTCTATTCTATATTATTTATATAAAATTTAAAAAAGCATAAAAAATATATAAAATAATTTGAAATTATCAATTCTCACTTGAAGTTTTAAAGCCAAATTTTGAGATCGATGGACTGTATAGGCCGGCAAGGAACTATGCTGTGGCATCCAAGGAATGCAGACCTGACACTTTGTGATTTTTTTGTTGTGGGTTTAAATTAGTCCGCGCAATTTTTCTGTTTCTCTCTTCAACCGGGAAATAGCTGCGTTGCCAGATTGTGTGAAATTGGAACATCTTCAAATTCGCGATTAAACCCCATATCTAGACGTAGAATTTTATTCTTGATATGCCAGTAGTATTAAAAACGTTCCTGGGTAGAAGGATTCAAAGGAAATTTGATTTTTTTGAAAAAATTTAAAAATCGCGAAAATACTACTTTCTTTTGTAGATTACTTCTCTCACAATCATGAGTTGTAGTAAAAATAAAGTTTTTTATATCAAAATGACTAAAAGAATTTGAGCTTTCTAATGGTTTTCGAATTTTCTATATCCGACCAATAATTATTTTTCAATTAATGAATTAATGAACATATTATGTTTGTCAATGTCGAGTCTACTCGAACAGAAAACATGAAATTTTCGATGATCTAGAAACTGTTAAGTTTGAGAAGATAAGTGGGCGGTGAAAGCGGAAAGTTGTTCAAAAACAATTGAAATTATTTTTCCAAATGTCGAAAATAGTCGGAAGATCGTAATTTGGCCTCTCAAGAGTTTCAAAGTAAGCAGAGTGGTATATGCATGAATCATTGTATGTTAAAGTTTGGAGTTATTAAAGATTGGAGTTATTGAAGCTTGGAGTTATCGACTTGGATATTCGAGCTGCGAACTGCTGGTTTATCATAAAAATAGTGAGTTTCACAACACCGCGTGATTTTTCCGTAAAAGCTACGCTGTCACTTTTAACATTCAGTTGAATGTGTTTGCGTTAAAAGAAGTTTCAATTTCACACAAAATGACAACGTAGCTATTTCTCGGGTGGAGGGGGGTTTCGTCAACTTAGATACCGACTATAAAAACATTGTTTATTCACAAAAATCGCGACTTACAAAAAAGGGTTAATGAAGCAATGACAACCATAACCAAAGAAATGTAGGCGAATGTTTGGTGAAAAAATTAATATCGTTTGGACATTTGTCAAGCGACTTAATTATGTGAAAACCCGGTTTGAGACGACAAATTAGATGAATGAACAAAGTTAACTCGGTTTTTCTTTAAACCATGTTCGAAACTGCGCCATTCTTTCATGATAATCCTGTTTATTACTTCGTTTATACTTTACTAGGCGGCAGGCTCGCTTCGCTCGCCTTCTCCGCCTAGCCAGGGGGCTCCGCCCCCTGGACCCCCGACAGTATCAGTGAGTCAAACAGGCTCGCTTCGCTCGCCTGCATAACGTCTGTCAGTGTAAGCTGAGACAAACAGGCTCGCTTCGCACGCCTGCAAATTCCGTTCAGAAGGGATTCAAAATTCATTGAACACAGCATTTCTAGACCTAATCTGGACCTGTTCACCAAATTTCGACATTTTCTACCAATTTATTCTCGAAAAATCCAAGAAAAATCTGAAAATTCCGAAAAATAGTAAAACGCTAATATTGAGCGTAACCTTGGGAACTATATCGGACATGGTTTGAAACTTGATTCGATATCTTCCAAATTAGTTTATCTATAATCTCACTGAACCATTGAATTTACGGTAAGGATTGGTCGTATCAAGGCAAAAGATATGCAACCCGCAATACATCTACAATTTTGAAAAACCTGATTACTAGCGTAATCTTGAACGGATTTGAAAAATATTTTAACACAACATTTCTAGACCTTATCTGAACTTGCCCACCAAATATCAACATTTTCTATCGATTGGTTCTCGAAAAAATTGAGAAAACGCCGAAAATCTATAGAAAAACTCAAATATTTAGCGTATCCCTGAAAAGTTTTCAAAATCCGTTCTTAGCGCGCGTCTAAACGTCCAACTGAACATGCCTGCCAAATTTGAACGTATTCGGGTCAGTGGATTTTTAGTTCTGGTGATGAATGAATGAATGAATCAGTCAGTCAGTCAGTGCCATTTCGCTTATATAGATGAAGATTATCATTATTTTTATATTACTAATTTCTGTACCTTCCCACATATTACTTCACTGTACTAAATTTGTTGTTCAATTCTTTCTAGGACTTCCACTATTTCACACGGAGAATTGCATTGTTTGAAGGCATCGCCTGGCTTTTTCCAATGGCTTGACTACATTTCACCATTTCCAAGTCCCAGACTGCATCCAAATCCATACAAGTACTTATAAAGTAATGGTTGCCCCGCTCTAATATACTGGACCGCTCACTTCTTGAAAAGACACATCAATAAATAATAATCTGTAAGCATACTCTAAACTATTCAGACTTTCTAACATCATTCCCTAGAAGTATTCTAATTTTAAGTTATGAACAATAGTTCACTCTAGCTGCTTTCTGTATAAGCTGTATATTGTTTTATTCTATGAAATGGAATATGTGATATAACTGAAAATGTAGCACTATATATATAAAAATCTATTTATTAATCATTGGGTAATATGTAGTTTGTAAAAATTTTATCGCCAGAGTATAAATATATATATTTTATTTTATATGTTTCAAAAATTTTCAAGTGCCTGTAATGCCCGGTTTTTCCAAGCACACTCAAATTTGAGGGACTTCACTTTACTACATTTCCTATTAAGTATAGAAAATGTCAGCTGTTCATCAAAATTTGAGGGTCCCTCAACTTCAAGTGTGCTTGGAAAACCCGGCATAAGTGTATAATTTTATTGTAAGGATCTGTTGTTTTTAAGGAAGGAGAAAATTAGTATCTTCTGAAAATCATTAAAATTGTTCATCTATCATCAAACTTCAAATCAAATGTTCCAACTTCTTGTTGTCAATAGTATGCGCTGAACTAATAATCAGAATTCTAAAACTTATCAAATTCTATCATGTTATTCTTGTGTTAGTCAGGTATAGTTCGTGTAGGAAGAGAAGGGACGTCGCCGCAATACACTACTATTGGCAAGGCGTCTCTTCTCAGTGTGCGCGAACTTCTGTCATTAAATATTTAACGATATCTATCATAATAGATCATTGTAATAGTTTATTAATGAATAAATGATTGATTGATAAATTGACAGAATAGTATGTTACAAAATGAGTTGGCAGCTATTAGGGATTATCAATAAATCCGCTCATTCTGACAAGTTAAAATGAATTTTCAATATATTAATTAAATTTGAAAATAATTGGAAAAGGTATCCAAGTAGAAGTAGTTGTTTTTCATTTTAGTTTTTTATTAAACTTAACAAGATCTGGAACAATTACTGCAAAAAAACATGAATTTACCGAAATATCCAAATTCAAAATTAATCTATTTATCCTTTGAAGAAAACACAAGTAACAAACTTAGAAATGAATAAATTACATTATCTCGGAGATTTCTATAAAAACTATGTCCAAACCTCACTCATAAAATGAATTATATTCGACTAGTGATCTACATTGCTCTAGTAGGCCTCTTTTCTTACAAAGTTCTTGAAAAATAACAGAAATTTTGAAACTTGGGTAGCCTTATTTTCAACAATTTTCAAGTATTTGAAGCTGATTGAATTGAAAATATCATTTCTTAAACTGGGACCTGTTTTATTTAAATTTTCAAATCTTATAATTTAGGAAAAATTCGGACACACTGCAATAAATTCGATTGTATTTTGTGTTCACTATTTCCCTGTATTAGGGGACATCTAAACTTCAATGAAACAAGTCCCAGATATTATAATCTTCAGTTGAAATTTCATTATAATCATATTTTGAAATAATTCTTGTTGAGTTTATTCCCTGGTAACTATTTTACTGAGTAAGTGACTGCCGGAACTGTCTTTGACGAACTGTCAAATATCACTGTCAAATAGCTGTCAACAAATTGTTTAGAAACGAACTAGGAAGTGGAAAACTAGATTTATATTTGAATGATTGAATCAAAATTTTGGTCAGAAAATTATTAGCAATATTTTTAAAAAATGTGACTTTGAGCATATCGAACATAATTTTTGTTTTGTTTTATTGATGTTTATCTGCAATTTTAATTTTGAACGAAAATACCAACTATAAACTTATTTTATTGTATTTCTTTTCCATATTTTACCCATTATATAAATTATTTTTCTTCATCTTAGCTGAGTTATGGTAAACACAACGAAGTTTCCACTCAAATATAAATTATAGAATAGTGAGTGCCAATGAAACTGACGAGTGCCGAATGACTGGTATCAATGCTCAGCTCTGTCAGGACAGTCGGCGAGCAATCTGCGAGAGGATAATCGAGTCGAGAGCGACCTCAACAAACTGTTTCGTTCTCGTAGACCGCTTCGGGGATGTCCTTACAGAGCCGACCATTAATAGGAGTCATAAGCCAACCGCCATTTTAATTGATACCACCTATACAATTGCAATATTATTCTAAAACTATATTCAAAGGTTATTGAAGTATTTTTTTTACTTTTGTTGAAGAATTCTAGCTTGTTGAATGCTGCTGTGATAAAATTCAAAATTTTTCCAAATTTTCCAGTAGTTATTAATCGATTAAAAATCAAATGTCTTTAAAACGATTTATAATTATCTAAGAAGAACGAATGAAAAGAATTTGAATAAATCCAACCAGTGATATTATAAGAATAATGATAGACTTTACCATGGCAGCCAGTGAATTAGTATACAATAATAAAATTATAATTGAACTTGAAAATTAATCTTCTAATAATGCTCTTGAAACTCTTATGATCAACGCAATAAGGATTAACTCTATTCTAAGAGCATTTGTAATATTACAACGATTATAAATATTAATTATATTGTATATTCATTCGTCATGTATAATATTGTTGTTTTTGTATTATATATTCATGTTGTGTATCGTATTAGCCTGTAATTATACTGTACCTTTTAAAAATACCAGTTTGTTTCTTATTCTATCACTCTCCTATGACACTTCGCCTTTTCACTTAGATAACTTACACTCCTTATTCATTTTGAAGAACCTGGAACTAAATTTTTCATCCATTACGTCACCGTTTTTTCGTATTTTTACTAGAAGTTTCTATTTTGTGAAATTTATAAGATAATTTAGTTTTACTCATTTATATTACAATGTAGAATCTAAGCCAAATTTTGTTATCTTTGAATAAAGTAATCTAATCTAATCTATAATACTTTTCGAATGGTAGGCCTACAGTGGACATGCTGTCCAAACTTCACCACTTCTTAAAAATTGAGAAATCGTATTAAAATCTATTCTACTTAACCGCCAATGAATGATGACATCTAAAGGATTTTATGGAATTTACACTCTTTCATAGTAGTACTAGCCGGCAGGCTTTCACTCGCCTTCTCCACCTTGCCAGGGCTCCGCCCCCTGCAAAACCTCTGCCAGTGTCAGCTGAAAACAGGCTCGCTTCGCTCGCCTGCAAATTCCGTTCAGAAGGGGTTCGAAATTTATTGAATACAGCATTTATTGACCTAATCTAGACCTGTTTACCAAATTTCAACATTTTATGCCAATTTGTTCTAGAAAAATTCCGAAAATTCCAAAAATACTAAAACGCTAATATTAAGCGTAACCTTGGGAAGTATATCGGACATAGTTTGAAACTTGATTCAATATCTTCCAAATTAATTCATCTCTAATCTCGCTGAACCATTGAATTTACAGTAAGGATTGATCGTATCAAGGCGGAATATATGCAACCCGCAATACATCTACAATTTTGAAAACCTGATTACTGGCGTAATCTTGAACGGATTTCAAAAATATTTTAACACAACATTTCTAGACCTCATCTGAACCTGCCCACCAAATATCAACATTTTCTAACAATTGGTTCTCGAAAAAACTGAGAAAACGCCGTAAAAGTATAGAAAAACTCAAATATTTAGCGTATCCCTGAAATTTTTTAAAATCCGTTCTTAGCGCGCGTCTAAACGTCCAACTGAACATGCCTGCCAAATTTGAACGCATTCGGTTCTGTGGATTTTTAGTTCTGGTGATGAATGAATGAATGAATACAGTCAGTCAGTGCCATTTCGCTTATATAGATATAGATTTGTACACTGATGATTCTCATAAAATTTCACTACAAGCAATTCAATTTCAAATCAAATCTTGCTCTAAAATGTAGATCTACAATTTATTGATATTGTTTTTTGATCCCAGCTTCAATGTAGGATATAGCATTGCAACTATTTATCTATGAATATTATTATAATTGAGAGCATATAGCCTACTACATAGGTATAGTCTTCCAAGCTAAGAAGACCCTCTGGCAAGATGGGAAAATTATTTCAACTTCATCAATATTGGTTCAAAAATTATAAATGTGGTCTGAATAGTAGATCAAATTGTTTCCTAAAGTTTGAGATCAAATTGATCATTTTTGAACCAATATTGACCCAGCTGGAGTCATTTTCTCATCTTGCCAGAGGGTCTTCTTTGACAGACTATAGGAGTATAGGTACAGTAGGCTACTTCAATTACAATTCCCTGACTCCTTAACGGATTCATAGTAAATAATTAACTTATTATTTTAGACGATAGTTTTATAGCTAATAACTTGGTTCTTTCTAACTTAAGTTCAAGGAACAATCAATATAAATTTTGTATAGCTTTTGAAGACAAAAAGTTGGGCGGTTTCGTCTGTCCCTTGTACGTGATGAACCTTCCAACAGCTGATGCAAACCATCTATTGTGTCTCTGGATTTCAAAAACATCATCCAGGGCTATAGGCATAGCTGAATGACAACTCCAATCGTCTACGCATCAGCTGTTGTAGCGCAAAAGGAGCAGACAAAAGCTCCTAACTTTTTGGCTCCAGCTATACTTAGCATGTTTAATGTATAATCAATGTAGATCAATTTAATTGAAAAATCAATAATTGTCTGGTTGATATGAAACATGAGTGAAATAGTGTTATTAATAATCAGCTCTGTGAGGACAGTCGGCGAGCCGTCTGTGAGAGCATATACAGGGTGTTTCAGGAGGAATGTGCAATACTTCTCAGGCTGATTCCTTACACCAAGTAGACAATAAAGTTCCGTGGGACCAACCCCCAAAAACGCTTTGTTACCGAGATAACAATGGCGGGAAATTGAAATTTTTCAAAACATATTAATTTTTCTAATTTTTTAGAGGCTCCAATGAGGTTCTAAAATGAGCAATTCCTATGTAAAATTAGCTGAGGAATTCAATGAAAACAGTTTCAAGTGTGTAACTTCAACGGTTATTTAGATAATTGGAAAAATATGCAAAAACGCCATTTTTCAACAATAAGGGTTATAACTGGATAAGGAATCATAAATTTGTATTTTTTATTAATGGAAGTTGAAGAGAGTCTTATTCTAAAGAAAACGTTAAATGGCAGCGATTGTTTAAATCTTACCCAAATCTCAGAAATAGCGATCAAAAATCGCAAAATTTATTAAACATAGCACAAGTGATAATTTTGTGTTTAGTAGCGATTATGCGATTTTGATCGCTATTTCTGAAATTTGGGTAAGATTTTCACAATCGCCGCCATTCAACTTTTCTTTAGAATCCGACTCTCTTCAACCTCCATTAATAAAAATACAATTTTATGATTCCTTATCCAGTTAAACCTTATTGGCGTTTTCCAGCATATTTTTCCAATTATCTCATTAACCGTTGAAGTTACAAACTTGGAACTGGTTTCATTGAATTCCTCAGCTAATTTTACATAGGAATTGATTATTTTAGAACCTCTCTAAAGCCTTTAAAAAATAAGAAAATTAAATATGTTTTAAAAAATCTCAATTTTCCGCCATTGTTATCTTGGTAACAAAGCATTTTTGAGGGTTGGTCCCATGGAACTTTTTTGTCTACTTGGTGTAAGGAATCAGCCTGAGAAGTATTGCACATTCCTCCTGAAACACCCTGTATACAGTCGAGAGTGACGTCAGCAAAACTTTCCGCTCTCGCACACCGCTTTCAAACTATCCTGAAAGAGCTGAACGGTTCTCCAACGGCCTGTTTCTTTGATATGAGCTAAATACATTGATATTCAAAATAATTCATCCATTTTATTGAAGGATAAAAACTCTGTCAAACCGAAAACGACAAAGAGAATATTATTCAATCTAATCTAATTTTATTCCTTAGTAGCTTATACCCATCATTGGAAAAATACTAACCATTTTGCGCTAAAAAACAAACATAATTTCGCTGAAAGAATCGCACCCAGTCGTCCTAGCCCATCTAGGAAAGTTTAACAATTTGGCTAACTTATAACTTTGTTTTTCCACATGCTATTACCAGCAAGTTTTTCCAACTTTCTATTGTCATTACAATAAACAGAGAAAATGAGCCCAGTCCAAAAGCTACGCTATTGGAAACAGTGTATAGTCTGTTCAAGCAAAGAAGACATTCTGGCATGTTGGGAAAATGGCTCGAGCTCGGTCAATATTGGTCCAAAAACTGTAAATTTGATCTCAAATTGTAAGAAACACTTCTATCTATAATTTGAGACCAAATTTATTCTTTTTGAATCAACATTGACCGGGCTGGAGTCATTTTCCCATCTTGCCAGAATGTCTTCTTTGCTTGGACATACTAGTAAAGAATGAATGAACCCATTTCCTCTAGCCAATGTTTTTGGCAGCCCAAGAAAGCATAAATAGCCGGGTTTAGGATGCTATAAAAAGTCAATATTTTCCGGCGTTTTTTGAGGTTTCTTTCAATCTTTCTTACTTTCCATCATCAACAAACTTATATAGGTAAAGTTGGGAAGACACGTAGTTTCAATGTAAAGTGTGTTGTAACGCGTGTCTTCTCAGTTTGCGCGAATTAAACTGTAGTCTGTCCAAGCAAAGAAGGCCCTCTGGCAAGATGAGAAAATGACTGCAGCTCGGTCAATATTGGTTTGAAAGTTATTCATTTGGTCTCAAACTGTAGATCAGAAAGTTTTCTACAATTTGACACCAAATTTATAATTTTTAAACCAGCAATAATGACCGAGCTGGAGCCATTTTCTCATCTTGCCAGAGGGTCTTGTTTGCTTGGACAGACTTTTTATCGCGTTGAATACTGGAGGTTTTATAATCTAATTGATGTAACTTTTGATTTGTAGTAACTCTGATATAGAAAATACAAAGTATAACAAATCGGAAGTTACATAAGATTCACAATTTAAGAATGTTCAGTGGAGTTTATTTTATCAGAGTTTGATAATGAAGTTGTTCAATATAACATATTATATTGTTTATAATAGATTATTTATAATGTATAGATATTATCTCCGTTTGGTAATCTTGAACTCTTTAAAAAAGTCTGTCAAAATTGTAGGATTAAATTTTTTAAGAATTGGGATTTTTATTGCAGCTAATATATTAGAGGTTGGTACTAAAAAGTTGTTTTTGTTTTGGTTTAAATCTTGAAATATTCAAATGTATGTCAAAGAATAATTGAAGACTTAAGATGGCTCAAGTGAAGTATGAAGTTCCGTCATAGGCTACAATCTTTTCTTTTTTTGGTTATTTTAATCATGAATTTTTAAAAATTCATATTTTTAAGGCTACTGCTACAGGCAGGCCTTCCATTCGGAATAGCCTACATATTTAAATAACGAGGTATAGTCTGTCCAAGCAAAGAAGACCCTCTGGCAACATGAGAAAATGACTCCAGCTTGGTCAATATTGGTTCAAAAAATATTGATTTGGTCTCAAATTGTAGATCAGAATTTTTCCTACAATTTGAGACCAAATCAATAATTTTTGAACCAATGTTGACCGAGCTGGAGTCATTTTCTCATCTTGCCAGAGGATCTTCTTTGCTTGGACAGACTATACCTATGACAACTGAATGTTACTGCTATGGGCTTATTTGCTATGCTAGGCAATCCCCTACCCATGCAATTAGTGGTTCATACAAACATTACAAAATAGCAATTTAAACAGTAAACATAATAATGAAAGATTAGTAAGTACAGTGGTTACAATTGCAATTTGCAATAACATAAAGTAAACTCAACCGGAAAAGATTTTGCTTGCTCTTTGAATCGCCATTTTGTACCGTAACGTATGTACGAAACACTAATTGAGGAGGGGCGGCTCTTCTAAGCCAATGGCAGACGTTCACTGTGATTGGTTCAAGCAACTACCAATAGCGGTGTTTGACCGCCAGTATAAATAGGCCTACTGCTACTCTTTACTCTTAGTTCTAGTTTAACAGATATTGATAATGGTGTGGCGACCGAAACCAGTATCCCGATTATCTAAAAAACTGTGGTTTGACAATATTTCGTCTTTTCATTCAATTCTCTTCAAATTAGCTCAACGTCAATTTAGAGACATTTACAAAAAGTTGTAGCCTATAGTCTGTCCAAGGAGTCCAAGGAAAGAAGACATTCTGGCAGGATGGAGAAATGACTCTAGATCGGTCAATATTGGTTAAAAAACCATCAATTTGGTCTAAAAACTGTAGGAAAATCCTTAGATCAAATTGATAATTTTGAACCAATATTGATCAAGCTGTTCAGCAAGTTCACGCACTTCCTTTTCTGGCTCATCCTGATTTGTAATAAACTTTCAACGACCTCTTTTTGTGTTTGCTTTCTTATTATTCTACTTCTTATTCGCAATAAACAGTTTCCTTTTCACTCTCATATCCGCCTCTTTCCTATATTCGCAATAAGCAGTTGCAGTTCTTGTCTCAGATCTTTTTTCGCATATAAATGATTTGAAGGCAGGAATATATTCCTGTTCGATACTGTTCCCTTTCAGAAAAGCGGGGAAATGAGACTGATGCTGTTCCTTATTCAGAAAAGCGGAAGAATGTGACTGATAAGATCAAAACCTAACCGAGTAGCAAGCACGGTTCACAGTAATGCATGTATTTTCGATTACATCAGCTTCCACCTCTAGAAAAACGAGAAAGAAGGAAAATTCTTCATATTGCCTGAGTGTGAGAGATTTTCCCTGAAAGTGGTTGAAAAACATAGGCCTACATACCGTGTAGGTTTGAAGTAGTTAGTTATAGCAGTATCTATATTTTGATTGGTTCCAAATCTGCTGTAAACTAGTCTGTCCAAGCAGACAAGACATTCTGGCAAGATGGGAAAATGACTCCAGCTCGGTCAATATTGATTGAAAAATATCAATTTAGTTTCAGATTGTGGGAAAAATTCTGATCCACAATTTGAAACAAAATTCGTAATTTTTGTATCAATATTGACCGAACTGGAGTCATTTTCCCATCTTGCAAGAATGTCTCCTTTGCTTGGACAAACTGTAACACACTGACGACTCGTTTCCAAGGAAACAGCTAGGTGAAGTGATGTACAGTAAAAGATACGGGCACTTCACTTGTTTCGTGGGTACGAGCAGCCAGTGCTAAAACAGTGTGTTCATTGGTGAGTAGCCTACTGTACAATAAGTGTTTAATGATTATTTTGATTCATTGATAATCATCCATGTTATTGAGAACTAGCTGGCAGGCTCGCTTCGCTCGCCTTCTCCGCCTAGCCAGGGGGCTCCGCCCCCTGGACCCCCGGCAGTATCAGCAGTATAAGTGAGTCAAACAGGCTCGCTTCGTTCGCCTGCAAGACCTCTGTCAGTGTCAGCTGAGACAAACAGGCTCGATTCGCTCGCCTGCAAATTCCGTTCAGGAGGGATTCGAAATTCATTGAACACAGCATTTTTTTGAAACTTTAAAAATTATTAAAATCAGAGTAGGCTTACCCTTTAAAAAATATTTTTTATTTCACACACAACATGTTTCGGCTAATTTGCCATTTTCAAGTGTAAATAATAATTATTATTATTAAAATGTAATTAATAATAATTATTAATTAATCAAGGGTACTCTGATTAAAATCATTTTTAAAGTTTCAAAAAAAATACAGTAGCCCTAGAAGAAAAGAAGAAAACACAGTATTTCTAGACCTAATCTGGACCTGTTTACCAAATTTCAACATTTTCTGCCAATTGGTTCTCGAAAAATCTAAGAAAAACTCCAAAAATAGTAAAAAGCTAATATTGAGTGCAACCTTAGGATGTATATTGGACATAGTTTGAAACTTGATTCAATATCTTCCCAATTAGTTCATCTATAAACTCGCTGAACCATTGAATTTACAGTGAGGATTGGTCGAATCAAGGCGGAAGACATGCAACCCGCAATACATATACAATTTTGAAAACCTGGTTACCGGCGTAATCTTGAACGGATTTCAGAAATATTTCAACACAACATTTCTAGACCTTATATGAACCTGCCTACCAAATATCAACATTTTCTACCGATTGGTTCTCGAAATAATGTAGAAAACTCAGAAAAACTCAAATATTTGGCGTATCCTTGAAACGTTTTTAAACCCCGTTCTTAGCGCGCGTCTAAACGTCCAATAGAACATGCCTGCCAAATTTGAACGCATTCGGTTCAGTGGATTTTTGATTCTGGTGATGAATGAATGAATGAATCAGTGCCATTTCGCTTTTATATATAGAGATGACGTATGTTATTATTCAAATTACATAAATATCTATAATTTGATCTGTTTTTGAAATGAATAAATCCATTTATTTTTCTCATTATGTGCTTTCTCTCAGGTAGAGAAAGAATATATGCTTCCTCTCAGTGTAGGAGATTGATAAGAATACATCTAGCTTACGGTACGATAGCATACTTTTCTCTGGCAAGATTGGATTTCCCGACCAGTAACATTTCAGTGACATTTGAACAATTTCCCCAATAAAGAGAACCGCCAGACATGAAGCAAGCGCCAAGTAAACTTGCGGTTGACGAACGACTGAAGAATAAGAAGGGAAAGAAGAAGAGGAAGAAGAAGAAGAAGAAGAAGAAGAAGAAGAAGAAGAAGAAGAAGAAGAAGAAGAAGAAGAAGAAGAAGAAAAGGAAGAAGAAGAAGAAGAAGAAGAGAAAGAAGGAATAAGAAGAAATGAGAAGAAGAAGAAGAGAAGAAAAGAAAATAAGAAGAAATTGAGAAGAAGAAGAAGAAGAAGAAGAAGAAAGAAGAAAAGAAGAAGAAAAAGAAGTAGAAGAAGAGAAAGAGAAAAGAAGAAGAAAAAGAAAGAAAAGAAGAAGAAGAAAGAAGAAGAAGAAAAGAAAAAGAAGAAGAAAGAAGAAGAAGGAAAGAAAAGAAGAAGAAGAAAAGAAGAAGAAAAGAAGAAGAAGAAGAAAAGAAGAAGAGAAGAAAGAAGAAGAAGAAGAAGAAGAAGAAGAAGAAGAAGAAGAAGAAAAAGAAGAAGAAAGAAGAAGAAGAAAGAAGAAAAAAAGAAGAAAAGAAAGAAGAAAGAAGAAGAAGAATAAGAAGAAAGAAGAAGTAGAAGAAAAAGAAAAAGAAGAAGAGAAAAGAAGAAGAAAAGAAGAAGAAGAAGAAGAAGAGAAAGAAGAGAAGAAAGAAAGAAAGAGAAAAAAGAAGAAGAAGAAGAAGAAAGAGAAGAAGAAAAAGAAGAAAGAGAATGGAAAGAAAAGAAGAAGAAAGAAGGAAAAGAAGAAGAAAAAAGAAAAAGAAAAAGAAAAAGAAAGAAGAAGAGAAAGGAGAAGAAGGAAAAGAAGAAGAAAAAAGAAGAAGAAAAGGAAGAAGAAGAGAGAAAAATGAAAAGAAAAAGAAGAAGAAGAAAAAGAAGAAGAAAGAAGGAAAGAAAAGAAAGAAAAGAAGAAGAAAAGAATAAGAAAGAAGAAAGAAGAAGAAAATGAAGAAAGAAGAAGAAGATAAGAAGAAGAAGAAGAAGAAGAAGAAGAAGAAGAAGAAGAAGAAGAAGAAGAAGAAGAAGAAGAAGTAGATAAAGAAAACGCGAAGTAAACTGACGGTTGGCGAACGACTGTTATCAACGCTGAGCTCTGTCAGGACAGTCGGCGAGCGGTTTTCGAAAGCATAACACATCGACAGCGAGTTCAGCTGGAAAGTTTTGCTAATGTAGACCACTTTCAGACTGTCCTGAGAGAGCCATTGTGAGTGAAAGACGATTGCTAGCCGCCAGCGCCGTTGGAGCTGACTGGCAGCAAAGTGAAGTTTGAAAAGTGTGCAATGCAAACGGATCTGCCTGCGATTCAATATATTCAACGGTGACAAAGGTAAGTGTGTGTGAGAGAGTGAGTAAGAGAGTATGGGAGAGAAAGAGAGAGAGAGAGAGTATGGGAGAGAAAGAGAAAGAGAGAGAGAGAGAGAGCGAGTGAGATTAGATTAAGGTTAGATTAGATTATTCACTTTATTCAAGTAGAGTACAGCATTTATGATCTTGAATCCTGCATTCCGAATATCATACAAAAAGTCAGAGAAAAAGTGAGAGAGAGAGGGAGAGAGAGAGAGTGAGAGAGAGAGAGAGAGTGATTGATTGATTGATTATAATCTCCTTTGCCAGGTCTGAGGAGACCTATGGCAACATCAGAAACATGATACAGAATTTAATAATATAAAAAATTAATTAATTAGAGTGAGGGAGGGAGGGAGAGAGAGAGAGTAAAGTGTGATATGAGAGTAGGAGCTGGGTGTAGTAAAGAAAAGAGGAAAATGTATGCAGTAAGAGAAGTAATGCTGAGATTACATTCTTTGTAAAGAGAAGAAAGAGAAGAAGCCAATATATGCTTGAGGAGCGAACACTGCGATAACAGTGCTATGGTACTACACCTACTTTTTCTTCTCCTCTTTTTTCTTCTTCTCCTTCTCCTCATCCTACTCCAGCTACTTTACTTTTATTTGCATTGCACATTGCTCACATACAGGAGTAAAAGGAATAAGGAAGTCTAACTTGAGACAGGTGCCGTCGCTTTTCAAAACACATTCCACTCAAGGAGCTACCTACCGTCTGTCCAAGCGAAGAAGACACTCTGGCAAGATGGGAGAATGACTGTCGCTCAATCAATATTGGTTCAAATATTATAAATTTGGTCTCAAATTGTAGAACAGGATGTTTTCTACAATTTGAAATTCAATTTATAATATTTGAACCAATATTGACCGAGATGGAGTTATTTTTACATTTTGCCAGAGTATCTTCTTTGCTTGAACAGGCTGTAGCACACACCTTGTTTCATTACGAGTCTCATTTCTTCTCTCAGCTCATTCTATTCTTCTTCATTTCCTTCTTCTTCCTCTTGTTCCATATGGGCGAACATTTCTTTGTTCCAACTTGATAATCTTATTTATATTCCTCTTATTCTTATTTATCTACTTAACTATTCTCTTCTACTTCTTCATTTCTTTTTCTTCTCTTTAATAATTATCCTATATCTATATTCTCCTATTCCTCCAATACCATCTATCTATTACTATTTCAGCTGATAAATTCATCTTCCATAGATTCATATTTCATGGAATCCAATAATTTTATTGTTTTTCAGAACTCTAGAAATTAAAGAACTATTTTCACTAATTTGAAATGAACTCTATCATAGAAACTGAATTTGTGAATTTTGAATTTGAAAAGTAACCGAATCCTCTAGTATAGTCTGTTCAAGCAAAGAAGACCCTCTGGCAAGATGAGAAAATGACTGCAGCTCGGACAATATTGGTTCAAAAATTATTGATTAGGTCTCAAATTGTAGATCAGATTGTTTTCTACGATTGAGACCAAATCCATAAGTTTTGAACCAATATTGACCGAGCTGGAGTCATTTTCTCGTCTTACCAGAGGGTCTTCTTTGCTTGGACAGACTATACTTGTATACACTGTGCAGAATTAAAATTTAACTATTTACCTTAATATTGATTTATAGATAATCAACATAAATAAATATAGTTCATTGATTATAATTAAATAAATATGAATTAATAGATTATTTAATATAAAATCAAGCAAAAAGTGAAAAATTTGGTCATTTTTGGTGTAATTTTTTCAAAACTTTTGCACACGATTTTTGGAAAAAATGTCACGATTTTTGGTTTAGTAATGAGAAACTGTGCAGAAGTTGTGGTTCGATAAAAACTGATGATGAGAAAAGAGTGAAGAAGAAGATGATAAGAATAAGAAGAAGATAGAAGGTAGGAAGAAGAGGCGGCAACCTCCTATGCGGGTTTTGAGGGTTGAAGGGGAGGGTTGGTGGTGGTTATAGGCTGGTAATCAAACTTGAAAGCACAAAAAGCTCTAAGCGATTTTAGAGCGGCTGAAAAAGATGACGGAGAATGAAGAAGAAGAAAAAGAAGAAGGAGAAGATGGTGAGAAGAAGAAGAAAAGGAAGGAAGAAGAAGAAAAAGAATGGAAGAAGAAGAAAAGGAAGGAAGAAGAAGAAGAAAAGAAGGAAAAGATGAAGAAAAGAATAAAAATGAAGAAGAAGAAGAAGAAGAAAAAGAAGAAGAAGAAGAAGAAGAAGGAGAAGGAAGAAAAGAAGAAGATGGCGAGGAAGAAGACGGAAGAAGAAGAGGAATAAGGAAAAGAAGAAGAAGGAAAAGAAGAAAGAAGATGAAGAAGAAGGAAAGAAAAGAAGGAGAAGAAGATAATGTAAAAGAAGAAGAACAAGAAAAAATAATAAAAAAAGAAAAAGAAGAAAAAAAAATAAAAAAGAAAAAAGAATAAGAAGAAGAAGAAAATAAGAAAAGAAGAATAGAAGAAGAAGAAGAAGATAATGTAAAAGAAGAAGAACAAGAAGAAGAAAAAAGAAATAGAAGAAAAAAGAAAAGAAGAAAAGAAGAAAAAGAAGTAGAAGGCAAAGAAGGAAAATAAGACAATGAAGAATAGGAAGAAGAAGAAGAAGAAGTAGGTGGAGAGGAAGAAGAAGAAGAAGAAAAGAAAAGAAAAAAGAAGAAGAAATAAATGTAAAAGATAAAGAAAATGTAAAAGAAGAAGAAGAAAAAAGAAGAAGAAGAAGAAGAAGAAGAAGAAAAGAAAGAAAGAAGAAGAAGAAGAAAAAGAGAAAAGAAAAAGAAAGAAGAAGAAGAAGAAGAAAGAAGAAGAAGAAGAAGAAGAAGAAGATGAACAAGAAGAAGAAGAAGAAGAAGAAGAAGAAGAAGAAGAAGAAGAAGAAGAAGAAGAAGAAGACAAAGAAGAAGAGGAGGTCGTTGAGGTAGAGAAAAAAGCTGGCAGGTATCGAACTCAATTTGAATAATTTTATGAGGGCCGATGTCACTGGGGCTACCGATAAAGATTGAGAATATCAGGCTTCAAAAGATTAACTCGATAGCCAGGGAAGTTTCAAAGCAATAATCCGGGTTGAAAATGTGGTGAATTTCAATTTTTAGAACCATCTCCATTATGTTGATGTTACAATTGGAACCAAGATGGCTGTTAGGCCGGTTCCATACACCAGGCGAATACAGTTTTTTCTTGAAAATGAAATAAAAATCATCTTTGGATTCGCCGATGACTAGACAGAAATTATATATATAATGTGTAGGACATTATCAAGTTGAAAATATTACATTAAACCGCGTAAATCGACAGTCCGAGGCATGTGCCACGAATGCTTTTTCCAAGCGCGCCACAGTCTGGAGACGAATAGTGTGAACTACTCCATCATCAGTTCCAATCGTTCAATTTTTGTAAGAGCCGTTATTACACGATAATAGTTTCGCGTATGAGCATATCCACTCTATGGAAAGAGATGCATCCAAATCATATTCATCCCGCAAATGGTATGATCATAGAACTATACGGACGAAAACATCGCTAACCAAAAATGCGATTCCACCGTCTCTGCGAACAAATTCTCTGCACTACCGCCATCCGTACAGTTTTGCAAACAAATCATATGATGTTTATTGTAATATGGACCATTTGGATTTAGCCTCTGTGCTACAATTAGAATAGATATGATAAATTCAAGGCAATGCTTAACTTATTGATATTAGGAATAATTCTGTCATTAAATAGAATTCTCAATCAATATCATTCGGCATAGGTAATGGGGTATCAAATTTTGAGGTTAGTTTGTAGAATTGTTCGTTGTGCGTTGAGGCAATTTCAGGCATTCGCTGCGAATTTCTATTTCAATTAGCATATTGATTTGAATAACACCGTATAGACAGTCCGAATGTGTGGCATGCCAATTATTTATTAATTTCCAACAGTTTTTTGTGTTCAAAATTCATCGTGTATTATCTTTAGTAATTGGACTAGTTATAATGTTAAAGCTTGATAAATAATAATGTCTAAAATGGAACAATTATTATCTTTTGGGTATGGGATGGGGGTGAGATAGATGGGGGTGCGGAACTAAGACTCTTCTTTGCGTGAACAGACTGTACCTTGAGGCATTCGCGGCACATGCCTCGGACTTCCATACGTATACAAGTATATTATAGATATACATTACTCACCCGCGAATTGATTGATTCAGCTGGTTTACTAAACTTACATGTATATACTTATTGGTGGCTTGTTTGAATAATTTTTCTACTGGCTATTTTGCTTAATTTAGTGATAGAATGGTATATTTTAGAGTGAACAAACACCATCATGAAAATAAAAAAATAATTCAATATCAGTCTATTGTTGAACGTTATTAGTTCAAGCTTTTCCACTTAGCTGATTAAATTTTCTGCTGTTTTTTGAACTTTGCTAAGTGATACCTGTATTTAAGGAGGATAAGCTGGATAATGTTCAGCAACAGCCACCATCATGAAATTTTCAAATATGGAAAACATAACCTCAAAAAAAGGAAGAATCAATTAGAAAAACCATTTATATGAATCATTACTATGGAGGTTGTAAGTTCAATGGATAAACCTTCCATGCTATAGTCTGTCCAAGCTAAGAAGACATTCTGTCAAGATGGGAAAATGACTCCTGCTCGGTCAATATTGGTTAAAAATTATACATTTGGTCTTAAATTGTAGGAATTATTCTGCTCTACAATTTTAGACCAAATATAATATCTTTATAATTTTATAATTATAATTGATCTATCTATTATAATCATATTCTCGTATTGATATATTATATTATAATTTTCCAATATTGACCGAGGAAGACATTCTGGAAAGATAAAAAGTGACTCCAGCTCGGTCAATATTAATTCAAATGATAAATTTTGAGCTGTTGACATATTCCCATCTTGCCAGGATATAGCCTATCCTTTGTTAGCAAATAAGACACTCTGGCAAGATGGGAAAATACCTCCAGCTTGGTCAATATTTGTTCAAAAATTATAAATGTGGTCTCAATAGTACATCAAATTGTTCCCTACATTTCGATATCAAATTGATAGTTTTTGAACCAATATTGACCGAGCTTGAGTCATTCTTCCATCTTGCCAGAGGGTCTTGTTTGCTTGTACAGACTATACATTTGTTTAAGAAAATATTAATATTGAAATTCGAAATTTTTCAAACAATCTGTATAATAGAGAACGCACTGTAATACTTAGCCCATTGAATGAAATCTTGATGGATAATCATTATTATCAATCTTTTTACGGACTTTTCATATCTTGTATTATTCCACCTTTTATCTAATCCTTTCTTCCCACTCATCTTCTCATGAGAAGAAGTTCCCTTCCCCATCTTCTTTGAGTTAGTCAGCTGCTGCACAAACTTCCAACGAACGCCAGCAAAGTGGGTCGTCGACAAACCTTAAACACATCACACTGGCCTGTCAACGCCGCTGGCAAAATTGTTCGTTGCCCCCCTAAAATCGGCCCCAAACCGCCAACAACAACTAAACCTTGAACCTAATTCCCCAGCCCCCCCCCATTTCATTATACCCGACAAAAATCATTCCCCAACCACTTCTCCTTCTTCTTCTTCTTCTTCTTCTTCTTCTTCTTCTTCTTCTTCTTCTTCTTCTTCTTCTTCTTCTTCTTCTTCTTCTTCTTCTTCTTCTTCTTCTTCTTCTTCTTCTTCTTCTTCTTCTTCTTCTTCTTCTTCTTCTTCTTCTTCCTCTTCTTCCTCTTATCCTTCCTCTTCTTCTTCTTCTTCTTCTTCTTCTTCTTCTTCTTCTTCTTCTTCTTCTTCCTCCTCTTCTTCTTCTTCTTCTTCTTCTTCTTCTTTTCCTTCTTCTTCTTCTTCATTCTTCTTTTTCTTCTTCTCCTTGAGAGGTGATGATGAGAGATGACGACTATTTTACGTCTCTTTTGTGAGACGTGGTGGCCATATTTAGCCTACAATCTGTCCAAGCAAAGAAGACATTCTAGGAAAATGAGAAAATGACTCCAGTTCGGTCAATATTGTCCCAATAATTATAAATTCGTTCTAAAATTGTAGAAAACATTATTTTCTTCAATTTGAGACTGAATTTATAGTTTTCAAGCTTATATTGACCGAGCTGGAATCATTTTTCCAACTTGTCAGAATGTCTTTCTTGCTTATGGATATATGATAATGTCTTATAGATATAGATAGATAATGTCTTATATGCTTGGATAGACTATATGTGTGATTGTGTAGTGATCAAAATTTGTAGCATTCAATAAAATCATAATTTAACCATTGAAATCGCCTGGTTACAATGGCAACAATTTACAAATAATGAATTTTTATTTCCATCAGCAAAACAAATAACATATTTTCGATTTGAAAAAAACTGGAGATTAACTGATCACTAAATTCAGTAAATGTGACCAGTGTTCAGTTGAAAATTATAAAGATAAATCAACAAATTGTGAGTCTAGTCTATACATTATTACAAAGCAGGAATACTGCCTGCAGCGCATCGTAGTAGAATTACACTAAAAAAAAATAATATCATCAGACATTGCATTTCAAGTCATCTGGAGTGGGAAGCAGTCTCCCCGCCTCCAAGCTCAACTCGCCTTGCTATTGGTCTCCCTACTCAACTACTACTCCCCACCTCACACACCACTAGCCACGCCCTCGGCCAATCGTAAGCCAGCGGTGAAAACCACTATGACTCGTATTAGTTCTCTAGCTTGCCACTAGATGGTGATAGCTTCTTACCAAGAACTTGGAAGATTATAATAGTGCAAATATTGTGAAATTATAATTAAATAATTCTAATAATGTGAAATTGTTGAATGTCAGCAGGTGAAACTATAGCAACCTATAGCAGCCGCCAAACATTTAGGCGGTTGGTGAATGACTGTTGAAAATTCTCAGCTCTGTCAGGCCAGTAGGCGAGCTGTCTGTGGGATTACATCAAATCGAAAGCGACCCCAGCTTGCTCTCGAAATGAGCTTCTGACTGTCCTGACAGAGCTGAGAGTAGATAACAGTCATTCGCCAAGCGCCTCACTTTGTGACGTCACCTTCAATGAGACTTCGTTCTGATGAATAGAAAGGATTCAAAATTGAAGGGAATGGAAGGAAATTTAGTGTCGAAAGGAGGAGAGGTAGGAAAAAGAAAGAAGAAGAGAAGAAGAAGGAGAAGAGGAGAATGAGAAGGACAAGGAGAAGGAGAACAGGAGAAGAGAAGATGAAGAAGAAGTAGTGTAGTAGTAGTAGTAGTAGTAGAAGAAGAAGAAGAAGAAGAAGAAAGAGAAAAGAAGAAGAAAAGAAAAAAAAGAAAAAGAAGAAAAAAAGAAAAAGAAAAATGAAAAAAAGATATAGAAAAAGAAAAAGAAAAAAAAGAAAAGAAAAGAGAAGAAAGAAAAAGAAAAGAAGAAGAAGAAGAAGAAGAAGAAGAAGAAGAAGAAGAAGAAGAAGAAAAGAAAGAAGAAGAAGAAGAAAAAGAAGAAGAAAAGAAGAAGAAGAAGAAGAAGAAGAAGAAGAAGAAGAAGAAGAAGAAGAAGAAGAAGAAGAAGAGAAGAAGAAGAAGAAGAAGAAGAAGAAGAAGAAGTAAGAAGAAGAAGAAGAAGAAGAAGAAGAAGAGAAGAAGAAAAGAAGAAGAAGAGAAGAAGAGAAGGAAAAGAAGAAAAAGAAAAAGAAGAAAAAGAGAAGAAGAAGAAGAAAAGAAAAAGAAGAAGAAGAAGAAGAAAGAAAATGAAGAAGAGATGAAGAAGAAGAAAAAAGAGAAAAATGGAAAAAAGAAGAAGAAGAAGAGAAAAGAAAAAAGAAGAAGAAGAAGAAGAAGAAAAGAAAAAGAAGAAGAAGAAGAAGAAGAAGAAGAAGAAGAAGAAGAAGAAGAAGAACAAGAACAAGAAGATGTTTAGATGGAGAATGATTAGTTGTTTCACCTTCAATAAGAAAGAGCTTGAAAGAATTGAGCTGGTTTGAGGCAGTGGTTCGCAATAGGTAGTTAGGGGGGGGGGAGGGGTTCGTTGGAAAGATAAGAAGACAAAGCACTCTTCAATTTCATATTTCAAGCGCAAATTACCTTTTCATCAATTTTCGGGTTCATATTTCTCTTATTTTCTCAGCTTGCCAATTTGTTTGAAGAAAGGCAAATTCTCCGTTCTATTCTTCCAAGGATGGTTTTATCATTGACTATGGATATAAGTATATGGATATACTTATATCCATAGTCAATGGTTTTATACAGCAAATTATTGTTGAATGATGACAAAAATCGCTGGAAAATTCACGCGGTTCGCAAAATTTTCAATAGAATTTGGATTCAATTATTTCAAATTTGAATGATCTTGAGACATTCTATTACGAAAGTCATCAATTACAATGTTCTTTTGTGAACAATTTAGATAATTCGTTATTGATTTCATTAAACCTATGAATACGAAAATATGATTGGGCCCAAGATACTCCTTATATTTATTTGCAACAGTAGAAATTCAATATTTAACCCTCTAATCCATCCCTATCAAACACGGAACATCAATAGATCTAGAATTTCACAACCTAGATTAGTTAGCAACTGTAACAAATTTAATAGTCATTACATATAGTCATATCCTTTATAGAAATATACCCGCCTATACAGAGTGTTTCAGGAGGAATGTGCAATAATTCTCAGGCTGATTCCTTACACCAAGTAGACAAAAAAGTTCCATGGGACAACCCCCAAAAACGCTTTGTTACCGAGATAACAATGGCGGAAAATTGAGATTTATCAAAATATATTAATTTTTCTAATTTTTAGAGGCTTTAGTGAGGTTCTAAATTAATCAATTCCTATGTAAAATTAGCTGAGGAATTCAATTAAACCAGTTCCAAGTTTGTAACTTTAACGGTTATTGAGATAATTGGGAAAATATGCTAAGAGACGCCATTTTTCAACAATAAGGGTTATAACTGGATAAGGAATCATAAAATTGTATTTTTTATTAATGGAAGTTGAAGAGAGTCGGAAAAGTTAAATGGCGGCGATTGTGTCAATCTTACCCAAATCTCAGAAATGGCGATCAAAAATCGCAAAATTGACAAAACATAGATGAACACAAGTGATGAATTTGTGTTAAGTAACGAAAATTCACAAAAATGTAGGGAAAATTCTCAAGTTATGTATAATTTTTTTTTATTCATGTTTGTATACTTAATTTGTGAATAAAGCTTTATTTAATTTGAATTGAAAGATCGTTTGTCATATTCACACAGTCATATTGTATCATATTAAATAGTTTTGTATCATAATGATGTTCATCGTATCAATGCATGAATGAAAATATTATAAACTAAGAGTAAATATTTTTTCTCATTCTACAGTGAGATCGGACTTGGAAATCGAAACTCAAACAAAGCCTATGCTGATGAATGATTGTGAAACATACATCACTGAATAATATTCAGTCAATTTGAGTGCTTAACTCATTTTTGTTCATCCTTTTGTTGCTTTGTACCTTCCCAAACTGCAATTACAATTCTCTCTTTGTTATAGTCTGTCCAAGCAAAGAAGACCCTCCGTCAAGATGGGAAAATGACTCTAGCTCGGTCAATATTGGTTCAAAAGTCATCAACCCGATCTCAAATTGTGGAGAAAATTATTATCTACTACTAATAACACATTTATAATTCTTGAACACTTATTGACCAAGCTGGAGTCATTTTTTCATCTTGCCAGAGGGCCTTCTTTGCTTGGACAGACTTTAGCGGTAATTGAAAAATCAATTACAATGTAATCGCGTTACATTCAATTGAATCGGAATCGAATCCCTCAATCAAAATACATGGATAATGCTGACGCCAATAAATTATGCGGGTTCGTCTGCTCCCTGTGCGCTTCAACAATTGGAGTTGTCATTTAGCGATGTAAGTATGAAGTTTTTGAAATTGAACAAGACAATAGATGCTTCACATCAGCTGTTAGTAGGTTACATCACGTACAAGAGACAGACGAAACCGCCCAACTTTTTGGCTTCAACGTTTTGTACTGGAATTGTCAGAAAGCAATTTCATGAAGCTTTAGTGTCGCCTATCAGCACATAAAGCTGAAGGCTGCCTACTTTTTGTTGTCTGATTCTTGGAATTCGGTATTAATTTCAGAACCAAATTCCCATTATTGGTTTATTCCACTGGCGGCTCGTACCCACAAAACAGGTGAAGTGCCCGTATCTTTTACTGTGCAGCACTTCACTTGTTTCGTGAACACGAGCCGCCAGTGGTTTATTCTCAGTGTTGTGTTGGTAATTCTCGAATTCTCAGAATATCGCGAATGTTATTGGTGGAGCACACTGGCGGCTCGTGCTCACGAAACAGGTGAAGTGCTGTACAGTAAAACATACGGGCACTTCACCTGTTTTGTGGGCACGAGCCGCCAGTGGTGAAGCAGCAATTTTGGGCATCAGCTTGTTGCACTCTCTCGTAAATATAATTATGATTATAATCAGAGTTTTAGATCATTAATTGATCAAGTTTCTGATCATTTGGTCCATTATGTTAGTACACTTCATTTATTGTTTTAAACCAAATTCAAAAACTTTGTATTGACTTTTGGATAAATTTCGCCATTGAAATTGACGGTTGAAAAATGTATCAGTTGCGTGAATCAGTGACAATTGATCAAATATCAATGTTAATACTTATCAGCTCAGTTAGGACAGTCTGGAAGCTGTCTAAGAGGCCAAAAAATAGCTGAGGTCCAGAGACCAACACAGCTGAGGTCAATCCAGACTCTATCATACTTTAGGAGACTGCAGGTTTTTCAGCAATGCTATTACCAGATTTATCTGAATGATGGGGCGAAGTTTGAAAATGTAAATGCCCATTCTCGTTGATAGTTACTCAGGAATATCCAATACATTAACATCCATTAACACTTGGCTACGACAGATAGAAAGAGAGTAACTAGAAGAGGATAAGAGTATTCAAATGAACGATTAATAGAAAAATAGGCAATCAACAAAAGATAATCAATGAATCATTGACAAAAATATATATATTCAGAATATATATTCTAAATGAACTTTTTAAAAGAACTATAACTCATATCTCCGTTTGGGGGAAATGAGGTTATCTGGCGAAGTGGAACAACCCTTGGGTCTCCCCACTATTAAAAGCCTTACACTAAATAATAATAAATATACAGAATGATAATTATAGAATATAATTATCAAAGATAATTGATTAACAAAAGGAAATCAACTGATATAATACTAATATGTATGTGGAAAGTCAGTCACAGATAATTAATTAATAAAAAAAAATGAACTATCAAAAAATAATAAACTAATATAATATAAACTTCATGCAATAAGAATCATTGGAAATTTCAAAGATATAATAGAGAGTGCAATAATGTAATCGAGCAGATCGTAGAACCGACCAATAGCAAGTAATATTTTACGTTGAAGACCACGCCCACAATCCCCTCCACCTTGTTTCTCATTGGTTGATCACCAAGAATGTTTGAATGAACAGTAGTTCTGAATTCTGCCGCGTGATGGCAGTACTTGCCGGGTTTAATCGAGATCCAACTATTCTAGTTTGTATATGCTGTGACAGGTAGAAAAAGAGTAACTGGAAGTGCTTAATATTCGAATGAGCTATTATTATTATTATTATTATTATTATTATTATTATTATTATTATTATTATTATTATTATTATTATTATTATTATTATTATTATTATTATTATTATTATTATTATTATTATTATTATCATCATCATCATCATCATTATTATTATCGTATGCCATGTTTGGTGGGGAGTCTTAAAAGGATGTTCCACCGGCAAAATAACCTCAACAATTATCCTCCATGGGAAATTGAGGTATTTCTTGCAATGATTCACGGAAATTTGAATGTTTAAAAGTTTTTCCAATATAAAAGAGTTCAAAAAACACACAAAAATATCACCAAAATCACTTGAAAAATTTAAAATTTCGAAAAATTTAGAGCACAAAATTTTGTGCTATTGATAACATTGATATTGAAAAAATGAGCTATTAATAAAAGATGAACAATCAACAAAATATGAACAATAAAAAGCTATTGAATATGAATAATTTATAATTGTAAGACTAGATAAAAAGAATAAAGTTTCGAAAGAAGAGTACTATTATATGTAAAAATAAATGATGAAGTTATGAAATTAGAACTATATACATATATACAAGTAATGATGATTCTGAAGAAGTACATAGAAATGCTATGCAAATCTACAGAATTATTTCATTATTATAATCTACAAGAAACAATAAATTCACCACACGCTTTATAGGAAGAAAAAACTTCAACTCACAACCTCCCATCATTGGAATAAATTTATCAACTTTGCTAAAAAAATGAGAATGTCTTCCTGTAGGAAAAGGGTTGAGAAGAAGACGAGGAGAAAAATTGAGGGAGAAGTAAGAAGAACACTGTAAAAAAGAGAATAAATAATAAAACGGCGATTTAGTTGGAGAAACTTTTCATAAAGTTCTACACTTGTTACCAAGTTACAGCATTTGCCGAACTGCTAGGGATGCTGTTTGTTCAAGTTTTTTTGTCCCACGAAAAGTTTTACTTGAATGATGAAGGCATCCTTGAACTTGATAGGGGGAAGGGTGTCGGTCACCCTGAAATTATAATGATTGTGGAACGATCAACGATTTTGCAAGCATCAGTGAATTAGATGCTGAACTCAAACATTAATGAATTTTATTTGAAGCTTACTCTTTAAGTTTAATTCCCTCCTTTGGGAGACTGGCTGTCGTTAGTAAAGACAGTCAGTCGTTTCCCGTTTCTGGAGGAATATCAATTGTTGCATTACTCTCTAACTGATTAACTGCATGTTATTCAGAGGTGTTCTGCATCTTCACTTGGTTGTGAAGACTGGCTTATGGTTGAGAGGATCAACGTGCTAACCACACGTAACCTCTATCCTGGTTGATGATTATTTGCTTGCTGTATGGTCTGTCCGGCCGGGGGAGAATTCTGGCGGGGTGGGGGGGGCGGCTTCGGCTCGGCCAGTGTTGGTTCGGGGACTGTGAGTTCTGATTGAGAATTTATGGCTTTTGAGCCGGTATTGGCCGGGCTGGGGCCGTTTCCCCGTCGTGTCGGGCTGTCTTCTTGGTTTGGACGGGCTGTATAGTAGAGTGAATTTGAAACTGGCAACCGGCTGGTAGGCCTAGGCCCTTCATGGGCTGTTGAGCCAAACATACATACTTTAAGTTTAATCTTAAATCTTTAAGCTTTTATTCGAGACCTTTAAGCTATGCATAAACACGCTGCATTGGAAATGTGTTGAAATTTACTTTCAAGAAGGTAAACAAGGTAATAAACGTATTAGAGGAAACGATTGAAAACAAAAATTCGCTTTAATAATGATCTATAATGATCATAGTGTCTTGTACAATAAATTTTTTTTTCTTCATCCAATACAATCATGTATGATCCACTGGCGGCTCGCACCCAAGAAACAGTTGAAGTGCCCTTATATTTTACTGTACAGCACTTCACCTGTTTCGTGGGCACGATACGCCAATGGTATGATTTAGAAAAGATTAAACAATCGAAAACAAACATTTGCTGTAAAAATGATCTTGTTTCTTGTACATTGAAATTTATCTGTCTTATCCAGCAATACATGTATGATCTTGGAAAGTGTTTCATATTGTGAAAAATTTATGTAAAATTATTACTTGTTTGAATTGAAATGTATTTATTAAACTTATTATACTGTATTTATTTTACTTATATGTAAATTATTGCTATTGATAAGAATTTTTGTAGAATATTGACATCAATAATATTAATTCATGTTTATTCTTCTAAATCTCCATGCAAGAGTAGGCCTAAACACATCTCCACTGGTATAGCTGACACCAAAATATAAGGCGGTTTCTTTAGCTCATTTTGCGCTCAAACTGCGCAACAGCTGATATTGCTAATCTGAGTTGTCATTTTGTTATATGCCTAGATTATGTTTTTCAAATCAAAGGAGACAATAAATGCATTACATCAGCGGTTACTGCATCGTGTAAGCTACAGGAGACAGACGAAACTGCCTAACGTTTTGTCATCAGTTCAAGCAAAGAAGACATTCTGGTAAAATGGGAAAATGACTCCAGCTCGGTCATTATTGTTTCAAACTTCATAAATTTGATATCAAATCGTAAAAAAAATTTGTTCTAACATTTGAGACCAAATTGATCATTCTTGAAACAATATTGACCGAGCTGTGGTCACTTTTTCATCTTGCCAGAACGTCTTCTTTGCTTGGACAGACTATACGACGTGCCAAAGCAGTAAACCCTGTATTGACTGGGCAATGAAAAACGAGAAACTGAATTCTTGTAAATTCTGAATTGAACCAACTCGAACCTTCTAAACTCACGAAGACTTTGAAAATAAGAGATGTATAGTCTGTACAAGCAAAGAAGACCCTCTGGCAAGATGGGAAAATGACTCCAGCTTGATCAATTTTTGTTCAAGGATTATAAATATGGTTTTAATAGTAGATCAAATTGTTTCCTACAATTCGAGATCAAATTGATAATTTTTGAACCAATATTGACCGAGCTTGAGTAATTTTCCTATCTTGCCAGAGGGTCTTCTTTGCTTGGACAGACTATAACATCGTCAGCTTTACCATTGACTATGGATATAATAATTATATAATTATATCCATAGTCAATGGCTTTACCAACTCGAATCTTCTAAACTTGTGAAGAGCTGTATAAAAAATTGCAAACAAGAGATTATTTTGTATGCCAAAGAGTGGATCACCCTCAATATAACAACTCAAAACTTTGATCGATGATCAAAAATTAACCACTGTTTAATCAACAAAAATTCTGTTGATCTCCGTCAACTGATGATATTTCACGCTGGTTAGTTCAGAAAAGCTTTCGTGCAATCAACCGTCGGTGTTGGACTTAATTTTAACTCAGAAAAGAAGCGGAAAAAACGTTCAACGAAGACCATAATTTATTCCACAAACACCGCTGATGAATAATTTCAAAAGGTTTTAATTGCCAAGTAATGCAAAGAACAAGCCGTGGATAAAGCGAGATAAAAAAGATAAAGTTAAGCCGTGGCTAGCGGCATGCTCATTTTTCTTCATTAATCTACTTTTAAACGAAAAGAATTTCGCTGCCGTCGGCTTTTATTAAAGGCGGGAGTCAAGGTCAAAGTCCTAACCTAACCTAAAAATTTTTTGAAATGCTTTTTATCATTCCTCGTGTTTTCCAACTTTGTTTGACCGATGTTGGGTTTTTAGACGGTCAAAAATTTGATTAAAAAGAGTAAAACGATTAAAATTTGCGAATCATTGAAACTTGTGTCTCATAGTGATTCTTTGAGTGAGTGATTCTATTGTGAGTCTCTTGATTGCTTCTCATAAGCAATCTCAATGTTGCATGTGGTGTGGCAAAAATGATTATAGGGACTTGCTTATTTTAATGTATTCCAAAGTATTGTTTCGTACTTTCATGTATTGGATTGTGATAAGTAAAAGGAAGTGATAAAAAATACATATAAGTTATCTACATTGAGCAAAACTGTCACATTGAACCGTACTTTATCATTAAAATATAAAATTTTCAATTATTGATTAATTAATTTTATTAGTTTGCTTAAAAGCACATAAGGAAGAGAAAAATAAATTTTCACATAAAAATATTGGGTTTTATCATAAATATTCCATTTCACTGGAATTGAAGATGTTTTAACAAAAAATCGCAAACTCAATAACAAGCAAATTGAAGATTTCAGCCATTTTCACTGCTCTACCCAACTTTCTTGAATAACATCCGAAATATCTCCGAATTCAGCCAGCAGATGACAGTAGCAACCATTGGTCTTCCTTTGGACACGCCTCCAAGCTCCGCCTTCGATCAAAATGACCGAAAAAATCAGTAAGAGTTTCCAAATTACCAAGTTTCCAAATTCAACCAGTAGATGGCAGCAGTTGCCGGGTGATGTTTCAGATTTGATTTGGACACGCCTTCATGCCCCGCCTGCTTTTTTCTTATTGGTTGACACTGTTCCTTGATATCTGTCTGAAAATGGCTGCTCTCGAAAAAAAATGGTGTATAATACAAAAAATTACGCTGATTTTTTAGACAATCTTGTGCTCATATAATATTAATTTATGTATTCAGGCTAGTACGATTTTATCAAGTTAGTATTTGAGGAATTTGTCTATAGAATTTAGACTCAGTTTTATTTTCATCGCGTAACTTAGTAGGCCAGTACTAGACTTCAATCGTTTTATGCTGTATGAAATGAGATGAAAATAAATTATTTCGCACTCTCATCTCATACTCATCAATTCTATTTTTATAGAATTGATAACTCTATTATAATTCATTATAATTCAATTGATAATTGTATTATAATTCATACTCATAATTCTATTTTTTTCACTATAAATACTCGTATAATAGAACTCAAACTATTCATGATCTAATATCGCCCTCTTGCCAGAAGAAAGTTTGATAAAGAGGTAGATGGAACAACAAATGAAGTGAAAGAATTAGAAGATCGAATAAACGGAACAGAAGAATGGAGAAATAGGATGGAATGAGAAAATGGAAAGTAGGAAGGGAAAATTAGTGAAGAGTGAATTGCAAATGAATAGAAAGGGACAGAGGAGAACGTACAAGGTGTGAAAGATGAAAAAAGAAGAGACTATGATAAAGATTGGGAAAAATGAAATTGATGAGTGTATGAGTAAAAAGAGAAGAGAGAATAAGAGAAGCAGAGAATAGAATAAGAAGCAAAATAAGGGTAGTGATGAAATAGGGGTGTGAGGGGGAAGTTTAGGTCGACCAAAATTGAATTCCAGCGGTTGTGATGGAAGTATGCACACACAGCCTTGATATAGTCTGTCCAAGCAAAGAAGACATTCTGGCAAGATGGGTGAATGACTTCAGCTCGGTCAATATTGATTCCAAAATTATAAATTTGGTCTCAAATTATAGATCAGCATGTTTGCTAAAATTTTAGACCTGATTTATAATTTTTCAACCAATATTGACCGAGCTGGAGTCACTTTCTTATCTTGCCAGAATGTCTTCTTCGCTTGGACAGCCTTATGGTATAATATGCTATGCGGCCGGCAAGATTTCCAATTCACTCGCTGCAGCTGTTATCGATTCTGACTGATAAGGGTGAAGAGTGGGGGATTAAGAGGAAGGAGGAGAGAAAGAAGAGAGAGGAGGAGAAGAAGAAGAAGAAGAAGAAGAAGAAGAAGAAGAAGAAGAAGAAGAAGAAGAAGGAGAAGAAGAAGAAGGAGGAGAAGAAGAGGAGAAGAGGGGATGAGGAGGAGGAAGAGGAGGAGAGGAAGGAGAAGGAGTAGGAGAAGGATGATGATAATGATGATGATGAGGAGGATGAGGAGAAGATGAAGAGGAAGAAAAATGAAAAGAAGAAGAAGAAGGAGAAGAAGACGGTGGAGGAGGGAGGAGGAGGAGGAGAAGAAGAGAAGGAGAAGAAGGAGAAGGAGAAGGAGGAGGAGGAGGAGGAGGAGGAGGAGGAGGAGGAGGAGAAGAAGTAGAAATAGAAGAATAAGAAGAAGAAGAGAAGAGATTTACGGTCTACCAATCTCATAATACTTCTAATTTATAATGAATTTCCTCGCTGTTATGATACAATAGGATGGAGAGGGAAAGGAAGAGAAGAGAAAGAAAGAGAAAGAAAGAGAAGAGAAGAGAAGAAGAAGAAGAAGAAGAAGAAGAAGAAGAAGAAGAAGAAGAAGAAGAAGAAGAAGAAGAAGAAGAAGAAGAAGAAGAAGAAGAAAAGAAGAAGGAGAAAGAATTTGAGAATTGGGGAGCGAAAATCGAAAGACTAGTTGGAGGAGGAGGGAAATGATAGGGAGGAAGGGAGGCGTGATGGAGAAGGAAAGGACAAGGAGGAGTAAGATAAGAATGAAGATGGGGAGGAGGGAAGGAAAATAAGAAGGGGAAGATTATTATAAGAAAAGGTTTGGAAAAATAATGGAGAAAAACCAGAAGTGATGGTATAAGGTAATAATCAGAAAGAATAGAATGGAACTAGGATAGAATAGGTTATTTCAATATTCTATGGCAGTAATGGAAGATCGAGGAGAAAACAAGTGAAAGAAAAGCAGATATAAAACTCGAAGATTTCCTTATCCTTCTCCTCCTCCTCCTTTTCCATCTCTTTCTCTTTCTCTTTCTCCTTCCCCTTCACATTCTTCCTATCTTTCTCCACCTCTCCTCCTCCTCCCCTCCTCCTCCTCCTCCTCTCCTCCTTCCTCCTCCTCCTCCTCCTCCTTCTCCTCCTCCTCTCCTCTCCTCCTCTTCTCCTTCTCCTTCTTCTTCTCCTTCTCCTTCTCCTTCTTCTTCTTCTTCTTCTCTTCTCCTTCTCCTTCCTTCTTCTTCTTCCTTCTCTTCTCCTTCTTCTTCTTCTTCTTCACTTTTTCCTTCCTACCCTTCCTCTTCTTCTTCTTTATCTTTCTGCTCTTCTTCCTTTTCTCCGTTGCGTTTATTAGAGTGAATTGCGGAGCAAACATTGGCGTTAATTGAGTTTGTTAAGTAGACATCACAAGCCGCCATTCTCTCTTCTGACCTTGTTTCCCCCTCTTCCTCCTCCTCTTCTTCTTCTTCTTCTTCTTCTTCTTCTTCTTCTTCTCCTCTTCTTCTTCTTCTCCTTCTTATTCTTCCTCCTTTATTATCTTTCCGATCGTTTTCAAGTCACGCCCCCATTTCTTCGAAAGCCGGATTAGCTTGACTACTCATTAAACCGAAACTGAGAAAATTCTAAATTTGAAATTAAAATGCATGGAATCAGATCGAGGATTATTTTCTTGTTTGAATGCTCCTCGTTTTCAATCTTTGTGATTTTCAACAAATTGCTATGAAATAATTTGTGAAATTAGCCTAAATTGGTAACTCCATACTTTTTATACTAGTTTTTTTAGATATCTTTCCAACTGAATATGGATTTTGTAATCCACTCCATGAACATCGTCTTTGAATAATACTCCTTAAAAAACAATATCTTCCAGACTGTCCCGACAGAGCTGAGCATTAATAATATTCGTTATTCGTTAGTTTTGTTGGTATTGCTGACGCTAATAGTTAGGCAGTTTCGTCTGTCTCTTGTACGTGATGTAACCTTCTAACAGCTTATGTAGGGTCTTTTGGATCGACAGTCTTTTTTGGATTCGTAAACATAATGTTTTAGCATAGCTTAATGACAACTCCAATTGACAGGGCCCTCGCGTGGTTTTTTGGCGCCCTGTGCAAGAATTTGGCAGGCGCCCCCCCCCTTCATTACCAGACGAATGCAATCCAACATATTATAATATATTCAAAGCCTAACATGATTCAAGCTGCCTTGCATGTTCACATTTTTCTCATAAGCAATCCCAATGGTGCATGTGGCGTGGCAATAAGGATTATAGGGACTTGCTTATTGTATCCCAACGTATTGTTTCGTATTTTCATGTATTGGATACGTGATAAGCAATAGCCTATCCTAAAAGGAATTAATACAAAATAACTAAAGGATATCTACACTGAGTAAAACTGTCACATTGTACCGTACTTTATCATTGAAATATTAAAATTTAAATTATTGATCAATTTATTCTATTTTGCTTGAAAGCACATGAGGAAGGAAATAATAAATCTTTCACAAAAAAATATTGGGTATCATCATGAATATTCCATTTCATTGGAAATAAAGATGTTTCAACGGAAAATCGGAATCTCAATAACAAGCAAATTGAAGATATCAGCCATTACCACTGCTCTACCCAACTTTCTCGATAACATTCAAAATAGTTCCCAATTCAGCCAGCAGATGGCAGTAGCAATAGGGTGACTTGCTTCGATTCCATTAGACACTCCTACAAGCTCCGCCTACGATCAAAATGGCCGGAAACATTGACTAGAAAAGTTTCCAAATTCAACCAGTAGATGGAAGCAGTTGACGGGTGACGTTACAGATTTGACTTGGACACGCCTTCATGCCCCGCCTGCTCACTCCTTATTGGTTGACAGTGTTTCGTGAGTTCCGTCTTGGAGAATGGCTGCTAGCAAGAAAATGATGGATGGTGTATCATACACAAGAATTCACACTGATTTACTATTGACGATCTTGTGCTAATATGATATTCATTCATGTATTCAGGTGGCTGGTAAGATTCTATCAAGTTAGTATTTCAAGAATTTAATTATAGAATTTAGACTCAGTTTTATTTTCATCGTGTAACTTAGGCTAGTACTATACTTCAATAGTTGCATGTTGTATGAAATGAGATGAAAATATGATTTTTTCTCTAAATATGATATTTTCTGGAAATATAATATTTTCTCTAAAATTTCAGCTTCCTCTTTCATCAGAGCATCATCATCATCATCATCATCACCATCAATAATTATTTTTTAATTTCTTCTTTAATTTTCTGTCCCTCTTTGTCCCTCTTCTTATTTCCATATTACCAAATTCTCAGCTTCTTCTAATTCTCCCTCTTTCTTCTCCCCCCATCCTTCCAATTTGATCGACACCCCTTTGTTAGATCTGTACCCCTACAAGACCGCCCCTCCCCCCAACCACCACAAACATCCCTTGGGAACAAAACTTTGCAGAACAGGCCTCTCTGGCTGTGACCCACATTCTCCACACACTCTTGATCTAGTAAGCGGCATATCAACTGGTTATTTGAGGGAGATAATCAGGCTCCAACAGTGAACTTAAACCACGATTACACCGCACTATCTCCGATCAAACCCAGTTTAATAGAAGAGATCAGTTGAACAAGAAGTTTATCCTAATTCAGTTTAACAAAAACTCACTATATTAAATATTCATTGTCAGTAAAAAAACTCAGTTTTTAAATTCATCAACTGACCCTAGTTAAGCAGTTTTTTCTCATTAAGCTTGGTCTAAACTAGTGATAATCAATTTCAATGTTGTTTCACAAAATATTCTTTCAAACTCAGTTTAACAAAAATTCAGTTCAAAAATCTATCAATTCAGTTCAAGAAAAATTTGTTAACCAAAAACGTTTAGTTAAACTGAGTTTGAAAAACGTTGGAATTGATTATCACTAGTATAAACCAAGGTTAATGAGAAAAAACTACGTTTGGTAACAACTTGAATTAAATGAAGTTGATGAATAGTGGGGACATTGGGAGTTGAATTATTACTGTCTTGGATAATAAAATAAAAAGCTAAAAATAATAATAAAAAGCTAATAAAAATTCTCTCTTACCAAATCGAACATATCTAAAGCACTGGCAGCTCGTGCCTACGAAACAAGTGAAGTGCCCGTTTCTTTTACTGTGTAGCACTTCACCTGTCTCCCCCACGAAACAGGTGAAGTGCCCGTATCTTTTACTGTATAGCAATTCATCTGTTTCGTGGGTACGAGCCGCCAGTGATCTAAAGGCCTACTCTCAAGGCGGATTCCTGATACGCAGTAATGATACAATAGTCCAAATTTGATACGCAATCGAACAAGAAGGAAGCTCCTTGACACTATAAATTTGCAACGTGGGGTTAGCTGACTTGGCAATGCCGAAAATCGGGAACAAATAACTTTTGGCTCTCTAAAACTGACTTTTTTATAAAATTTTTTTGTGAATTCAATTTCAAAAATACTTAAACCAAGTGCTCTCGAAATGTTTAATCACTGGAAAATATAATCAGCTGATAAGTTACTTATTTCGAATATGGCGGTGATTCATGAGCACTGCAAATGTCTCGTATCATAACGAGCTTCCTCCCTGTATCAATACTGGAACAATACTGGAACTCTGTATCATCACTACGAGTCATAAATCCGCTGTTATAATGGGATTCATACACTAATATAAAAAAATGAACATGAAATAAGAAAATACACTGATATGAGAACTGGTGATTATCGAAACACCGTGGAAATCTGTATAGTCTGTCCAAGCAAAGATGACATTCTGGCAAGAAGGAAAAATTACTTCAGCTCGGTCAATATTGGTTCAACAATCATAAATTTGGTCTCAAATTGTTGATCAGGATGTTTTATACAATTTGAGACCAAATTTATGATTTTTGAACCAATATTGACCGAGCTGGAGTAATTTTTCCATCTTGCCAGAATGTTTTCTTTGCTTTGACAGACTATACCTATAATAGCCTACACAATACAAGCCTTGGTTCGGTATTAATCTATTAATACATGTATGGTTATTTTAGTACGATGTTGGTGGGGGGGGGTCTGGAAGGGGGTGGAATTGAGGTAAACGTAGCCTAAACCAATGAGATAGGAGTCTGTAATGTTGGGGTGATGTGTTAATTTGCATATATGCATTATAACAGGGTCATTGACAGAATCCAAGCCGCGTTGATAGAGTAGGTGACAACGAAACTGGCGGTTGGAAAATGTCTACTGTTGATGCTCAACTCCGTCAGGACAGTCTGAGAGTGGTCTACGAGTGGGGAAACTGTTTAGCTCAGGTCGCTCTCGAAGTTAACTGTTGTTGAAGACCGCTCGCCGACTACTCTGTAAGAGCTGAGCATTGATAACAATCATTTGCAAACCGCCAATTTTTTTGTTTCATAATATCAGGAATAGCTCCCATGGCTAATGGAAAATTTAATGATCGAGTAATAATACCTGATGCCTTGTTTTTCCTGGGTTTTCCCTGATTATATAATCTCGTTCAGATCCCTTCCCAAATAACAAATATGTGGATTGATACTGATAATATAACCTAATGCACTGCTCAACAGGATCATTAAGGTTTATGTAATTGATAATGTGGAGTTTTGTAACAAAAAGTTTCAAATTAATTTATTTAGCGATTCTGATGGATTGAAAGCTAATATTGTCCATCACTTGAATAATATTTATTTCCATGAATTTTTCCAATTCTATTATAGGCCTATGGAAAGCACATGAATAATAATATACTTACTGTAATAGTAAATCAGGGTAATTGTAGTCTACTAGGTCCAATTGTAGTTACTAATTCGAGATATCGGTTTTGATTGCCAAATTATTATTAATAAATGAAAAGACAAGATGTTGTCAAACCACTGATTTATTATAAAATCGAGTTTCGGTTTCGGTTGTATCTCTGGTAAACTCAGTTCAAAACTGACCACTGGCGGCTCGTACTCACGAAACAGGTGAAGTGCCCGTATCTTTTACTGTACAGCACTTCACCTGTTTCGTGGGCACGAGCCGCCAGTGAATCTGACTTGAACAATATCGTATCTTTTCATTTAATATGGACAACTAACACAAGTTCACTCACAACAACTTGACAAACTATCAAAGTTTTACATTATAATTTCCTTCTCATGATAAATATAAGTATTCCCACTACACAGAAGAGTAACTTATTATACTTGACTGGCAGCCAGAGACGCAAACTTCATAAACTCACGATAGCTTTCAAAAGATTACCGTCAAAATAATAGTTGACTCTCAAGTCATCCAACCATAAAGTGTACAATTTCAACAGCTTCAAGTCACGTTCGACTGAACAGAATAAACTCTGATTAATTAAAATTGAAGTGCATATTTTCTTACTTCGTCCTTTAATAAGTTTTCAGTTAAATGTAGGGTGAAGATATGCAGTCATAAAAATGTTGGAGAATACTCCATTCTGCAAAATCGTTTCAATTCTTGAAAACTGGAGAATTATTTTTTGTCGCACTGGTACTGCAATTGACCAATTCATGCTGCCTAATTACTGGAAGAAACAATAATTATAATTCCGGTAATAGAGGTTTAATGGATGGGCTTTCGAAAACGCTTCAATTCTCATCAGAGTTTTGAAGTGTGGTACTGTACTTGAGTTGAGTGGCTTGACTTCTGGAATAATATGATCAACTTGAACTTTTCAAAGTGTTCTGTACTGGAGAAATACGCTTTTGTTTTGTTGAGAGAGTTGTAACCTATTTATTGTAGGTGTTTCTGCTCCATGGATTAAGAATGGATCATGATACCAAATATCACTTTATTCATACATCGATGTAACTACTTGAATTGGGAGGAAAAAATAGGCATAGTCTGTGCTATTCCTCTCCCAAAAATGTTATAATGAAGTCAATATTCTCCAAAATGAGGTTATGAAATAATAGCACTGAGTAAACACATAATTTTCTATCCAAGAATAATCTCTTTAAATAATCATGATATACATGAGGAAATGATCAATCATTGATAAATCAATTTAACAATCATGTCCATTCTTACTTCTAAAAAATAACGGATAACTGATTCATTGATCCCTCAAAACATGAAAGGGCCGTTTTGATTGGATTATATAGTTTATTAATAAAATGATTGAATTTTACGGAACTTGAGTTATCAACAATATTTGTGATAACCAGTTGAGTCATGATATTTGTTAAATAGGCTACTGTTATTTGTTAATAAATACTATGAAACACGACTTAACTGGTTAGAAAAAGATCATAGATATCTACATCACTTATTTGAAATGTTTAAATAATAAAACTTTTATTTAATAAAAAATTTATGACTTGTATTATAACTTTTTAGAAATATTTGAGCTGATCTTATTATTTTCTTATGATGGAGATCAGAAAAAGAATCTATAATTATAATAACATTGATACTGACATCTTTCGTTTCATCTTTTTTGATTATAATCTTCCTTTATCGACTCACTATGAACGCACCCACGGCGGCTCGTACCCACGAAACAGGTGAAGTGCCCGTATCTTTTACTGTACAGCACTTCACCTGTTTCGTGGACACGAGCTGCCAGTGTCTCAAAGTGAATGTTATCATCGTTAATTGTGAAGTGAATACCATGAATATCTTCATCATTATGAAGAGGTTCTCTACTTTAATAAAAACACATTTTTTTGTCACACGAAGTAAGTATGTCTGTAAACAGGCGAATTGAATAGCCTGTGTGAATGATAATGTTCAATAATAATGTGTAGAATAAGTGTAGTTCCGAACAACGTTGCTAGCGACTGGTGCGAATAATACACTGGAGGCTCGTAACCACGAAACAGGTGAAGTGCCCGTATATTTTACTGTACAGCACTTCACCTGTTCGGTGGGCACGAGCCGCCAGTAAAATGATAGTAAATATAGTAGTATAAAGATGACGGGTGATACAATAAAAAAGTAGATCATCAGTTTTCAAGAAATAGAAATTCTTTATTTTTTATTCATACATCGATACAACTACTTGCTACAACTAATGAATTGGGAGAAAAAAAGGCATAGCCTGTGCTATTCCTCTCCCAAAAATTTTATAATGAAGAATAAATAGAACCTGCGTCCAGTCAGCTTATTTATTATAAATGAAAAGACAAGATGTTGTCAAACCACTGATTTATTAGAAAAACGAGACTTATAAATAGAACCTGCGTCCAGTCAGCTTATTCATTCGCCAGTTTCGTTGTTGGGAAGTAGGCCTGCGTCAGTAGGAGGTGCTTGTTCTTTAAGCCTATGCCCCATGTATCTCAGTCCTGTGGCTGAAATACCGCAAAAACACCAACCGCCCAACAGAGCAGAGAACAATATTCTGGAACTGTTACATCAACTGATATAACTTACACAGTACAACTGATAACTGTTATCGTAGTTGGACTGTTGTTGGTATAGACTGTCCAAGCAAAGAAGACCCTCTTGCAAGATAAGAAAATGACTCCAGCTCGGTCAATACTGGTTCAAAAATTATTGATCTGGTCTCAATTGTAGTAAACATTCTGATCTACAATTTGAGACCAAATCGATAAATTTTGAACCAATATTGATCGAGCTGGAGTCATTTTCTCATCTTGCCAGAGGGTCTGCTTTGCTTGGACAGACAATAGCTCGTTCAGCATGCAACTTATGCTGTTCCACCTTCTAAAGTTGGCAGCAATGGAATCTAATTTGTATGCAAAGCCGATACAGACTCCACCACTGTACAACGGGTGTGGGACAACCCATGAGGTAATTGAATTATTATCAGAATATTCACAAGTGGAAAAAATCTTATCCTACCATTGGAGGATGAGTGTAAGAGGGGGCCGACTGCGCCCCAACTTCGCCCTTGAAAAAAAAATAATAAAAAAATTATTTTGAAAAAATTTAGAAAAAGACAATTTTGAAAAAAAAGAAAAAAAAACAGTTTTGAAAAAAATTGAAAGGCTAATTGAAAAAAATCGATTTAATTCAATCACACTTTTCAATCACTCAGCTCTTTCCGTTATTCTGGGTGACGTAAAACGGGATTGTGATCTCTAGGTTTTTAATGTAAGTGTAAAAGTAAATATTGAGTGTAAAGTAAATGTAAGAGTAAGTGTAAAGTTGAATATTGAACCGAAGGTAAATACACACCGTGCTCAAGTTTTAATATAGGTAAAGTAATTTTTGAATAGTTTTCCTTCATTTGGAAGAGTTGATAAGCATAACTCAAATTATTAATTAAAGAGTATTTTCACATATTGAACATAACTGTAACATTGTTCCGTACACTTTATCTTGAAGAGCATCACTTCTTGAAAATAATGCTTGTAAATGTATGGTTTAGATGGAGATTTAATACAAATACTGAACTATTTATTAACACTAAACATTTTTCAACAAGTTATCGATTGTAGCCATTTTTATTGTTCTCTCCAACTCTCATGACAAAAAAATTCGACATAGTTCCAAATCCAGACAGCAGATGGCAGAAGCAACAGGGTGACTTGATTTGACTTCCATTGGACACGCCTCCAAGCTCCGCCCACGCTCTGATTGACCATCGACATCGGTTTGAAAAGTTGCCTATTTCTAACAGTAGATGGCAGCAGTTGTTGGGTGATGTTTCAGTTTGACTTGGACATGCCTTCATGCCCCGCCTCCTCTTTTCTTATTGGTTGACAGTGTTTCGTGAGGTCTGGCTTAGAAAATGGCTGATAGGGGGAAAATAGTGGATGACATAACACTGATTCACTATTCACTATCTTAGGCTTATAAAGTTTACTTATTTATTTATGTTGGAAAAAATTAATCAAGTTATTACTTGAAGGATGTAGAGAATTCATAGAATTTTAGAGAAATGTAGAATTGTAGAGATGTCATAGAATTCAGATCCAGTCCTATATTACTTTTAATAATATGTCTCTAAGGCCAGAACCAGGATCAAATAATTTTATACTTGGAGAAATGAGATGAAAATATGATATAGCACTCATCTTATTTCATACGATATTCACAGTAGTATAGAACTTAAGCTATACAATATGATCTAATACCAGATCAATGCAGATTTATACGAAAATTCAGTAAGAATATTAGGGACAAGTTTTGATTTAATTTTAATGAAAATTGATCAAAGATTCAAAGTATTGATTAGATTGGTTCTGGAATTCACTGTAATTAAAAAATGATCAAAACAAAAGAATCATCATTTTTGTAAGAGTTATCTTTTCACAAGGGCCGTGAAATTGTGTGGACCCTACTCAATTGTACGGACTCACTCAACTGATGAATAATATTATTTCTTGATTCAATTGTATTGTCCGTAAAATTTTATGGATGAAAAATTTCTTGATTTAATTGTACGCGTACTCATTCATTTATTTATGACTGATTTCTTGAGCTTCAGCCTTCGTTTGTCACATAATATAAAACATATATCACATATATATGATTCCAGTTTGTCCCAATGTGTTGCCCAATGAATTTCAATGTTAACAATAATAAATTAATATTTCCAAGATCACCAACTAGGATGGAACAGTTTTAGTCTGTCCAAGCAAAGTAGACACTTTGGCAAGATGGGGAAATGACTCATGATTGGTCAATATTGGTTCAAAAATTATTAATTCTATTTCCAAGTGTATGGAACATTCCGACCTACAATTTGAGACCAAATTCATAATTTTTGAACAGATATTGACCAAAATGTAGTCCTTTACTTATCTTACCAAAATGTCTACTTTATTTATTTATTTATTTATTCAATTTACAAATGATACTTATTGCTTGGACAGACCATGGGTAGGCCCACTTTGGAGCCATTCTTGAGTATTGAATTGAATGGCTGCCTTTATTTTAAACCTGGGAGGGCGAAGTTAGAACGCAGCCGGCCCTCTCTTATTAGGCCTACTTGACAGGGAAGGTGGAACCAGAGAGAATTCTATTCTCTCTAGAGAGAGAATTCTATTCTCTCTGGGTGGTACAGCCTATCACTAAGATGTTCTCTGTCTCAGTGATAACACAGGACTGGCTTGTCAGTCTGTTACATCCCAGTAAACTCAAGATAAATTATTATCATCTTTGTGTGGCAACACAACACAAGACTATGTATCATTTATCATCTAATTCCCCTTTTCTTAGTCCTTCTTCTTAGCCCGCTTTGTTGTCATCTTCCTCTATCATAATATTTCCCTCACTCCTTCACCCCAAATAAGTGATCCTTACTGTAAATTTATTGCTGTATAGAGTTCTACTCACTATATTATTCTAATACAATCTATATAGTATCTTAGCTGTAATGTTTTGTTATTATCTACATGAATAAATAAATCTAATTTGATCCCTTTCTTTCTACTCCTTCCCTTTTTCTTTTGAAATCCATTTTATTGCTTCTCTGGTCTTTCTCTTCCTCCTCCTCCACCTTCTATTTCGATAAAAAATAGCAAAATGGACAAAAAATAGCACAAGTGAAAAGTCCCGATTTTGCAATTCTTGATCGCTATTCCTGAGATTTGGGTAAGATTTACACAATCGCCGCCATCCAACATTTTCTTTAGAATCAAGTTCACTTCAATCTACATCTATTAAAAATTGTATTAGAAATTTATGATTCCATATCCAGTTTTAACGCTCAATTATTGTAATTACTTTTGTTTTTTCTAGCTTATTTTCCATATTATCTCAAAAGCTGTTGAAATAACAAACTTTAAACGGTTTTCATTGAATTCCTCAGCTAATTTTACACATGAATCGGCCATTTTCAAACCTGGTTAAAGCCTCTATGAATTAGAAAAATAAGATCTTTTTGAAAAATTTCAATTTTCCGCCATTGTTATCTTAGCAACAACGCGTTTTTTGGGGAATGCCGAATGGAACTGTTTTATATATTTGGGGTGAAGAATGAGCCTGAGAAATATTGTACATTACTTCTGAAACACTCTGTATATAACTTTTTTTTGTTATTTCTACAAACTTTTTTCCCTTCTTCTTTGTCTTCTTTCTCCACTCTTAATCCCTCTCCCTAATCCACATCCTCCTCATTTCCCGCCTTCCTTATTCTTTCTGTTTCATCCCTATTCTTTATCCTTACTCTCTTATATTCATCATAAATAGAAATAAAATAATATGCTTTTGCAATCAAAACCTGCTCACAAATCAAATTGAGTTTCACCTGCTAACATTTAAATGTGAATGCGCTATTATAATCTTCAAAGTTCCAACTGTTGGTAAGAAGCTATCACCATCTAGTGGCAAGCTAGAGAACTATTACGAGTGATTGTGATTTTCACCGCTGGCTTACGATTGGCCGAGGGCGTGGCTAGTGGTGAGTGAGGTGGGGAGTAGTAGTTGAGTGGGGAGACCAATAGCAAGGCGAGTTGAGCTGGCAGGCGGACAGACTGCTTCCCACTCCAATTGACTTCAAATGCAAAGCAATGGCTGATGATATTAATAAATTGTTGCTAATCTTGCAGGGTGATTTCGATGGCTTAGATAACGATTTTATTGAATGATACAAAGTTTCACCACAGCACAATCACAAATAGTATAGTCTGTCCAAGCAAAGAAGACATTCTAGTAAGATGAGAAAATGACTCCAGCTCGGTCAATATTGGTTCAAAAATTGTAAATTTAATATCATATTGTAGGAAACATTCTGATCTACAATTCGAAAACCAAATAAATCAATTTTATACTAACATTAACCGAGCTGGAGTCATTTTCCCATCTTGCCAGAATGTCTTCTTTGCTTATACAATCATGGATAATCAGAGTAAACATGAAATTAGATTAATGCAAACCTTACAATAGATAATGCAATTCACTGTATAGATCTGTATTTCGTAGTTTTACTGACGATTTTCTCCATTTTTCTTATCCTAACTACACGTTTCCCTCCATAAATTATTTAATTTATGATGATGCACGCACGTCATCTCATCTCCTTGTCACAACACATTGTCAATACCAATGATAAAGACGATACTGTATAGTATGGCCAAGCAAAGAAGAGCCTCTGGCATGATGGGAAAATTACTCCTGCTCGGTCAATATTGCTTCAGAAATTATCAATTTCATCTCAAATTGTAGGAAACAATTTGATCAACTATTGAATCCACATTTATGCCGATTCTTGAGCATATATTGATCAATATGGAGTCATTTTCCCATCTTGCCAGAGGCTCTTCTTTGCTTGGTCGGACTATACTCTAGAGTGGTCGCATGTGAAAAGCTATCCTTACAATATTTATATGAAGAAGGAGAAGAGGAAGAAGAAGAAGAAGAAGAAGAAGAAGAAGAAGAAGAAGAAGAAGAAGAAGAACAACAAAGAAGAAGAAGAAGAAGAAGAAGAAGAAGAAGAAGAAGAAGAAGAAGAAGAAGAAGAAGAAGAAGAAGAAGAAGAAGAAGAAGAAGAAGAAGAAGAAGAAGAAGAAGAAGAAGAAGAAGAAGAAGAAGAAGAAGAAGAAGAAGAAGAAGAAGAAGAAGAAGAAGAAGAAGAAGAAGAAGAAGAAGAAGAAGAGGAAGAAGAAGAAGAAGAAGAAGAAGAAGAAGAAGAAAAAATAAACAATTTTTGTTCATCGTAGAATGATGTAGGCTATATGTTGAAAGATCAATAATTGAAAAGAGAAAGCTGCCTTTGTTTAGAGGGAGGAGTGAAAGGGATGATACTGTTGTTCATTTGTTACTCTTCTGATAATATTATTACTCGTTCGTAGCGTCACAATGTGTTAGTCATTCTTTCCATCGGCTGTCGAACCCAACTCTCTTATAGTCTGTCAATCGAAGCAAAGAAGACACTCTGGCAAGATGGGAAAATGACTCGAGCTCGGTCAATATTGGTTCAAAAATGATACATTTGGTTTCAAATTGTTGATCAGAATGTTTCCCATAATTTGAGACCAAATTCATAACCATTAAATTTCAAACCATTATTGACCGAGTCATTTTCCCATCTTGCCAAAATGTCTTCTTTGCTCGGACAGATTACAGTAGTGCGTTGCTGGAAGAATGAATGATGAAGGATTGTAAGATGAAAGTAGACTCAATTTTTGACGGGGGTTGCAGTGTTAAAAACTTTGGAGATTGACAATGTTTGCAAGGTGAGACATCAAGAATAATAAAATAATAGACATTATGTTTCTCATCAATATGCGGTGAATATAATGATATTATGTAGATGAATTGAAAATTCTAAATATCGATAAAACTGTCTATATGATAGCAGATTATATACTATTATATAAGTACAGGGTGTTTCAGGAGGAATGTGCAATACTTCTCAGGCTGATTCCTTACACCAAGTAGACAAAAAAGTTCCATGGGACCAACCCCCAAAAACGCATTGTTGCCAAGATAACAATGGCGGAAAATACGATTTTTCAAAAAATATTAATTTTTCTAATTTTTAAGAGGATTTACTCAGGGTATAAAATAACCAATTCCTATGTATAATGTGCTGAGGAATTCAATGTAACCGGTTTAAAGTTTGTAACTTCAACGGTTATTGAGATAATTGGAAAAATATGCTAGAAAACGCCATTTTTCAACAATAAGGATTATAACTGGATAAGGAATCATAAAATTGTATTTTTTATTAATGGGAGTTGAAGAGAGCCAGATTCTGAAGAAAAATTTGAATGGCGGCGATAGTGTAAATCTCACCCAAATCTCAGAAATGGCGATCAAAAATCGCAAAAATGACAAAACATAACACAAGTGAAAAAGTTGTGTTTAGTAGCGATTTTTCGATTTTTGATCGCTATTTCTGAGATTTGGGTGAGATTTACACAATCGCCGCCATTCAAATTTCTCTTCAGAATCCGGCTCTCTTCAACTTCCATTAATAAAAAATACAATTTTATGATTCCTCATCCAGTTGTAATCCTTACTGTTGAAAAATGGCGTTTTCTAGCATATTTTTCCAATTACACTGTATATTACACTGTTCTGTGATAAGTGAAGTTATATTTTGCAAAAACAATCTCAATACCTATTTAAGTATTTGAATAAGTTTTGTGGATCTGACATTTTTTTCTCTTACCTAGATTATGAATAAGTTCCACAACATCTCTGACAAAAGTGGGAATCTTATTTTTATGACTCAATTTTCAATTTTATCAATTTATAGTTTTGTAGATGCTTTGAGAGGGTACTAGGGTAACTCCTGAACGGTTGGAAATTTTCGCAAAAATGACACATATTCTTGTTTCTCTCCTCGAGTAGTACCAGAATATATCATTAGTTGCCCGAAATTTTGATCCGCACAAGGAATAATCTGATTCTCCAATATTTATGCACATTTTTGTAGATTGTGGCGAAATTCTCTCTGATTTTATGTCTCAATTTTCCATTTTATCAATTTATAATTTTGTAGCGGCCTCGAGAGCGTACTAGAGTGTTGAACTATGATGTAAAATATGCTGAGAAATCGAATGGAATTAGTTAGAAGTTCGTAACTTGTGAAAGGGATGGGGGAGAGGGAAGGGCGCCACAAAATTGGTGCCTAGAGCGCTCAAAAACCTAAATTCGGCCCTGGCTACTGGCCTTGGTGACAAGATGATGGTAACACTGAATCTGAATTTGTAAATTTATCCTTTAAGCTATAAATGTATAAACACTTAAAATAGGCTACTAATAACTACAATAAATGAACAAACTATATTCATGAACATAAGATAGTAAATAGTGAATCAGCATTATGTTGTATGAACGATATATCATCCATCATTTTCTTGCTTTCAGCCATTTTCTATGGAAGAACTCACAGAACACTGTCAACTAGTAAGAAACGAGCAGGTGTTGCATGAAGGCGTGTCCAAGTCAAATATGAAACACTTCCCGACAACTGCTGCCATCTGCTAACTACTGGTTGAATTTGGCAAATTTTTGAACCAATATCGTCAATCAACCAGAGCGTAGGCGGAGCTTGGAGGCGTGTCCAATCGAAGTTGAAGCAAGTCACCCTATTGCTACTGCCATCTGCTGGCAAATTTGGAACTATTTCGAATGTTTTTGTCGAGAAAGTTAGGGAGGGCAGTGTAAATGGCTGCATATTTATGATTCCCGTTGTAAGTCATTTTCCCGTGTATTATTATAATTTCCTTACTTATGTACAATGGGTCTTTCAAATAAAAGAATAAATCAATCAACAACTGATCATCAAACAATCGATAATTCACTGAAAAACAGTAGTTTATTAATATAGTAATTTTTTTCATTTACAACTTCCATGTCACACTAAAAATTGAATAACATAAATGATTTACATTTATGCTCTATAGAAGCTTAAATGTACGGTAAAATGATTCAGTTTTGTTCAATATGTAGATAAACTTTTTTGGTATGGTCTGTTCAAGCAAAGAAGACCCACTGGCAAGATAATAAAATGACTACAGCTCGGTCAATAATTATTGATTTGGTCTCAATCGTAGGGAACATTCTGATCAATAATTTGAGACCAAATCATTCTTTTTTGAACCGAGCTGGAGTCATTTTCTCATCTTTCCAGAGGGTCTTCTTTGCTTGGACAGACTATACACTCGGTAGAAAGTAGCAAGTTTCTATCAACTTGACATGCTTCGAAAAAGGGGGATGGGGGGAAGCATCAGTTTCAGTCCGTCGTCTACTTCACTGGCGGCTCGTGCCCACTGAACTGGTGAAGTGCTGTACAGTAAAAGATATGGGCACTTCACCTGTTTCGTGCACACGAGCCGCCATTGGTCTACGTCTGCTACGTCCGTCAACAACATTGTCCGTCGTTTGCGTTAGTTTACGAAGAACATACAAGTACCTCGATTGCGGCTAGCAAAAAGATCTCTTGCACCCAATAATGTTATAAATAAATAAAAATGATATATTAATAGCAACGTCTATTGTGAAATAGTAGTCATGAATGAAAAGTAAAATTACAAATAATTAATAGTTAACATTTTCATCTTTAAATAAAAATAGTAATCTCCCTCTTTTTGCAGACTGTAACACGGAATTGTGAGCTAGGTATGTCTGGCTCAACAGCCCATGAAGGGCCTAGGCCTACCAGCTGGTTGCCAGTTTCAAATTCACTCTACTATACAGCCCGTCCAAGCCAAGAAGAGCTAGGATTGAGAGAGCTTGATTGTGAGCTAGGTCCTTTAATATAATTGCATTTAAAATATTAATTAATTAAGGAGTGCAGAGCAATTAAGAGATGAGAGTTTCTCTCTTGTCAGAAGATGGAGAGAGGAAGCACCCCAGGAATACCAGAGCTTTTCTCATGCATCAGACCTCCTGGTTTTAGCTCCCCGGCACATCTGGGTGACTCTTAACAGAATTCGCACCCGACATGGGAGATGCAATGCATCATTTTTCAAATGGGGACTCTCAATTTTTTTTTCATTTTTCAAATAGACTCTCCACTATGCGACTGTGGTGAAATGGAGCAGACAGTGCATCATATAATATTTGAATGTGAGAGACGTGCCTACCTGGGCGAGGCTAATGATTTCACTTTAGCAAGTCCCTAGGCAATACAGTACATTTCAACACTTGATGTGCGAAATCTTTTGTATTCAACAAGAACAACAACAAAAATAATAAATAAATAAGAAGGATACCATACGCTGAATAAGAATTAATTAACAAGTAGTTTTTTATTCTTGCAGTTTGAAAATGCCAGGTTGCCACCCCTGCCAAACCAGCCCTGCTTCAACTGTCTCACTCACTCTCTCTCTCTCTCTCTAATCACACTCTCTCATTGCTCACTCATTCTCACTCGCTCTCTCTCTCTTTCTCTCACTCTCACTCTCACTCTCTCTCTCTCTCTCTCTCTTCTCTCTTGCTTTTCACGCCCTCTTCTTCCAATACTTTCCCTCCAATACAAACGAGGCACATTAACAAAAAAAAAGTTGCGTTCCAATCCACTTCGCAGCCTTGTTAGGGGCTGAGTGGACACTTGTCAAGTAACCCTAAAAAGGGCGAAAAGTGAAAAAAAACATTGACAATCAGAGAACAAGTTTACGACAAAGTTGTAAAGTTGACTGCTTGACGGACAGAAAAGTTCTGGAAGTAACGACTTCAAGTAGTAGAGTCTGGACGAGCTAAGAAGACATTCTGGCAAGATGAAAAATAACTCCAGCTCGGTCAATATTGGTTGAAAAATCACAAATTAGGTCTCAAATTGTAGAGAAGAATGTTTTTTACGATTTGTGACCGAATTTATAATTTTTGAAGCAGTATCGACCGTGCTGGAGTAATTTTCCCATCTTGCCAGAATGTCTTCTCTGTTCGAGCAGACCATACCTGAACCGCGTAATGATGAGGAGTGGTCAAGAGATGCTTGGGAAACTTTACAAGATGGACAGAATCATGTTGGGAAGGAAGGTGATTTGTGGTACCGTAATTTTCTCGGGGATAGGATTTGATGAGATGCTGAGAGATGCTTGGAAACTTCTGCTCATAGAAAAAGGGAGAACTGTATTGAGGAAGAATTTGATTTGTGACAGTTATTTGGTGATATAATTATAGGATTTGGTAAAATGATGATAGGTGCTTGAAAAGTTCTGATCACATGGTGTACAGAATTATTCTGAGAAAAATTTAATCTATGGTGTATATAACTATAAGAAAGTAAATCATAATATTTTTGAAATTATAGATTGTGTTAAGTCACGTTTACACCGGAATGTTAATAACTTTTATATAATAAGTTATAGAATATATTATAAGTCTATATAATAATACGTTATTCAGAAAAGTTAGTAACAAATGTTATTAACATTCCGGTGTAAACGTGGCATTACTGGCAGAAATAAAAAATTCACAACAATCTTAGAAATACGTGATAAAGAATACATACATACATACATACATACATACATTACTCGCTTAATATAATAGGATAATAGAATAGAAAAGTCCTCCTTTGGGAGATTGGCTGTCGTTAATAAAGACAATCAGTCGTTTCCTGTTTCTGGAGGAATAGTAATTGTTGTATTACACTCTAACTGATCAACTGCATGCTATTCAGAGGTGTTCTGCATCTTCACTTGGTTGTGAAGACTGGCTTATGGTTGAGAGGATCGACGTGCTAACCACACGTTACCTCTATCCTGGTTGATGATTATTCGCCTGCTGTATTTTCTTTCCGGGCTGGGTGGGCATTCTGGCGGGGTGGGGATGGCTTCGGCCCGGTCGGTGTTGGTTCGGGGGCTGTGGGTTCTTTCGAGAATTTATGGCTTTTGGGCCGGTATAGGCCGGGCCGGAGTCGTTTTCCGTCTTGCCGGGGCGTCTTCTTTGCTTGGACGGACTGTATAGTTTGGTGAATATGAAACTGGCAACCAGCTGGTAGGCCTAGGCCCTTCATAGGGCTGTTGCGCCATTGACAAACAAACAGAATAGAAAAATGGTTTTAATCTCCTCCACATTATGAATACAAAAAAATTAAAAACACACATTTACGTCTTGATCACATGATCGCCAGCCGTTAATGTAACGATAATAATTACTATCATTCCAGAGACTGGAAACGACTGATTGTCTTCACTAACGACAAGCCAATCTCTCAAAGGTGTTCAGTTATAGTACATTTTCCACCTATATTCACTATTTACTATTATATTTAGTGTATTTTCTATTTAGTAGGCCATCAACATCATTATTCTACTATTGGAACTGCGATTGAACAACATTATTCAGGAATAAAATTTGACGACCATAAACTAATCTTTTTCAGGTGATCTCAAATGATGTCAAGTTCAAATTCTAGCTACTCCATGTTTGAACTTGATGTATTATAGAGCCAATTATAGCGCCACTTTCGCTCAAGTCCTTTCTACCGTTTTATTCGCGAAATGGAAAGCACTAGCAAGTGGAAAAGCTCTCTAGACTGCAACTTCCATGAAAGTTTTTAACGTGAAAACTGTCACGGTAAAAAACGCACCGTTGTGATTTATGACATAGTCTATCCAAGCAAAGAAGACATTCTGTCAAGATTAAAAAACTACTCCAGCTCCGTTACTATTGGTTCAAAAATAATAAATTTTGTTCCAAATTGTAGGAAACATTCTGTGTTACAATTTAATACCATATTTATAATTTTTTAATCAATATTGACTGAGCTAGAGGCATTTCCCCATCTTTCAAAAATGTCTTCTCTACTTGTACAGATTACAGCCAAAGTAATTTCTAGACCAGGTCACCGCGATCTCACTCACTCACTCACCAAAGCTGATACACTTTTTCAGCGCACTGAGAGGAAATTATATTTCAATTTAAAGATTTTTCTGCGTTGAAAATTGCATTGCTTCCAGCTATACAAATCGATTCCAGGATTTGTTTTTCTCCTGTTTGGCTCCTGCTTCGTGAATGGTTGTCGGCGCTCAATATTGACGTTATTAATTTCCGATTTCATTTTCAGATGAATGAGAAACGTTTCGAGTTCTTCTGCTACGAATATTTTGCTCTCCTTCACTGCATCTTGAATTCGAGACGTTCCCATGCCAAGCCAAGTAGACCCTCCGGCAAGTTGGGAAAATGACTCAAGCTCGGTCAATTTTGGTTAAAAAATGATCAATTTAATATCAAATTGTAGGAAACAATTCAATCTACTACTAAGACCACATTTATAATCCTTGAACAAATATTGACCAAGCTGGAGTCATTTTCCCATCTTGCCAGAGGGTCTACTTTGCTTGGACAGACTATAGCATGAGAACGTCTCGAATTCAAGATGGATTGAAGGAGATGGATTTTAGGTTCGCATCATAAGCGAACATAATGAGGTTCCATCATAGCGAACAGAAGCAAACGATCAATAACGATTGCGAATTCTGATTGAAATAGAATGCAAGATTCGCATTTGTTTCTGCTTGTTCGCTCCTTTCTGTTCATGATTGACAGTGGCTTAATGCTACGTTACATTTTTTACATACCTTGGTAAGTTCTACTGAACTTCAAATTCAAGACAAAATAATAATTGAAGTTATACAGTTAGTATCAAACCGTAGTAATAGTTCCATGACATATGAATGAAGATGAAAATATGATTTTGTACTCTCTTTTTTCATATTACATAGAAATTTTTAAATGCGATATCGACCTTCCTCTTTACTAAAGAAAAATGATGATCGTACTGTTCACTCAAATTATTGCATCAAATTTAATTATTCAGGCTTCTTTAGGCTCAGTTACTAGATTATCAGATTAAGAAAAAACTCTGGAATTGATGCTTGTAACACTCGTTTGTCTACCCTGATAGCACAAACAGCTGGGGTCCAGCTGGTTTCCAGCTTGAATGTTCCATTCAACAAGCTGGATTCAAGCTTGGAACTTACATTCTGAACTTACATTCATATATGAACTTATTTCATTGTTTATTATACGTGATAATTACTTCCACGTTATTATGCTAGTCTATATCTTTTCTTGTTTATCATCATTCAACCATTTCTTGAAGAATATACTCTCTATAGAGAACTTATTAGAGAACTATAGTTCTCTATAGAGAACTACTTGTTGAGTATAGTCCGTGCAAGCACTGAAGAGCCTCTGGCAAGATGGAAAAATGACTCCAGCTTGGTCAATATTTGTTCAAGAATTATAAATGTGTTCTCAATAGTAGATCAGATTGTTTTCTACAATTTGAGATCAAATTAATAATTTTTGAACCAATATTGACCAAGCTGGAGTCATTTTCCCATCATGCCAGAGGTTTTTATTTGCTTGGTCAGATTATAGCTGTGAACGTAATATTGTAGTAGCTATTTATATCAAATGAAAAGACAAGTTGAAGAAAACCAAGTCGAAAGATAGAACCAACTACTTCAAACCCATAAGGTTTGTATGTTTTCCAACCACTTTGATGGAAAACTCTCTCACACTCAGGCAATATAAAGATTTTTCCTCCTTTCTCGTTTTTCTAGAGGCGGAAGCTGATGTAATCGAAAAACACATGCATTACTGTGAACCGTGCTTGCTACTCGGTTAAGTTTTGATCTTATCAGTCACATTCTCCCGCTTTTCTGAATAAGGAACAGTATCCGTCTCATTTCCCCGCTTTTCTGAACAGGGAACAGTACGTACCGAACAGGAATATATTTCTGCCTTCAAATCATTTACATGCGAAAACAGATGTGAGACATGAGCTGCAACTGCTTATTGCGAATATAGGAAAGCGGATATGAGAGTGAAAAGGAAACTGTTTATTGCGAATAAGAAGTAGAAATAAGAAAGCAAACAGAAAGAGAGGTGGTAGAAAGTTTATTTCGAAACCAGAAACGAAAGTGTGAACTTGTTTAAGATCACTGGCGGCTCGTACTCACGAAGCAGGTGAAGTGCACGTATCTTTCACTGTACAGCACTTCACCTGTTTCGTGGGCACAAGTGTTTAAGATGAGCGCTTGACACACAGCTGTACGTAATATTTAAAAGTTGACGTTCCTGTGTATATTCGGGTGCTGAGAATACTTGAAAGGACTTTACAAGCGACACTTAGGAGAGTTATTTAAGAATAATTATGATAAAATATACAATCCAGTTTATCTCCTTTCTCATAAATAGGGCATATGAGGCCTATATTCAAGTCTTGAGGCATAGTTTCATCTCTTCACATCATACTTATCAGCTCATGTATCCTTTTTACTATGTCATGACCTCCGAATTTCATCAAATCAGCTGTTTCAACGGATGCGATTCTTGTGTGCTATCTCTCATTTGAATTGCTACAAACTATAGTTGAATTGATTTAACTTCTTACTTCGACTGGAGGGGAGTCCTCTCTTCAATGGGAGAGAGAGAGTCTGCTCAGCCAATAGAATCGAAACGCTAACCGCACTGTTGTCAACTTTCCACTCCCATACGCACAGGTGCATTTTTAGAAATGCTCTGAGCAAGGAGGAACTACTAGATTAGCTTGTCTGTGTCTAGTGCGTGGATTGAGGCATTTGAGTAAACTGTCGTATCAATGAGGCAACGGCAACACTGCGCCCCACATGTTGCTTCTCCCCAGATCCCCACGAGTAAGAAGTATTTTCAAAACGACTATATAGCTATATTCAAGCGTAATTGTCTATTTTTAATCTTTCCTCATTTCACAACCCGGTTCAGAAAACACGAAAGGAACTCTACAAATAAAGTTCCATGATCATAGTTCATGTAAAATATGCTTAAAAGTGAGAAAAACTAAGTTAACATGCATGATTTGTTGCTGTACTCAATGCTATCATTGTGTAGATTGTCTATTCTGCCCAAGCAGAGAAGACATTCTGACAGAATGAAAAAAATGACTCCAGCACGGACAAGATTGATTCAGAAATTATACGTTTTATCACAAATTGTAGAAAACAATTTGATCTACTATTGAGACCACATTCATAATTCTTGAACAAATACTGACCAAGCTGGAGTCATTTTCCCATCTTGCCAGAGGCACTTCTTTGCTTGCACGGAAAATACTCAACAAGTAGTTCTCCATTCTTAAAGAAATGGTTGAATGATAATAAACAAAAAATTGTAGGATTCTAGGAAACATTCTGATCTAAAATTTGAGAGAAAATTTATAATTTTTCAACCAATATTGACCGATGGGAGTAATTTTTCCATCTCACCAGAATGTCTTCTGTACTTGGACAAACTATGGTGCAATGTTGCCAATTTATCAGGCCATGACTTCCAGTTGAAGGGAGCTATGACTTTCTCAGAAGTGTCTAGTGAATAATATACCTTATTAAAGTGGAATTTACTTTCTCGTCTATACTCTTCAACTATTATAATCAAGTTGAATGATGAGCCTATGAATATTCACGGCTCAAGATAACCCAACTAATCAAATTATCGAGGCGTTGTTCAAAGGGGACTTAGTGAGTCCTCTGCAAGATATTTACAAAGCTGTTGATGAAGACAACTTCAAAGAGACTTGGTAAGCGAAATGGAATGGGGAAGTGGGCAGGAAGGAAGGAAGGAAGGAAGGAGGAAGAGAAGGAGAGGAAGGACAAGACAAAGGAAATGGAATGCAATAATCGTCGGCATGAAGGTGTTTGCGTTGGCATCACTGATGATGTGGGTTGAGCGGGATTTGGATAGTTGGCAATGCTGATTGATTACATTTGAACTACAAATACACCTACAGGTTGATTACAAAACTACATCGACGAATTACATAAACATATTATAAATAGTCGAACTGATAAAGATATACTAATATTATTATTTCGTGAAATGCTTCAGTTTTAGCAGTCAACAATGTTTTGAAATAAAAAATTATGTTCTCGAATGAACTTTTCAAAATAACTATAACTCATGTCTCCATTTGCAGAAAATGAGGTTATCTGGTGAATTGGAACAACCCTTTAGTCTCCCCACTTTTAAAATCCATACGCTAAATAATAATAATAATACTAATAATGTAATTTTTCTTGGATTTGAAATTTTAAAGCAGACATTGTCAAAGGCTAGTAATTAGCAAACTATAGTCGGTGCAATCTAAGTTGACAAAAACCCCCTCCACCCGAGAAATAGCTACATTGTCATTTTGCGTGAAATTGAAACTTCTCCTAACGCAAACACATTCAACTGAATGTTAAAAGTGACAGCGTAGCTTCGGAAAAATCACGCGGTGTTGTGAAACTTACTATTTTTATGATAAACCAGCTGTTCGCAGCTCGAATATCCAAGTCGATTAGCTTCAATAACTCCAATCTTCAACATACAATGATTCATGCATATACCGCTCTTCTTACTTTGAAACTCTTGAGAGGCCAAATTACGATCTTCTGACTATTTTCGACATTTGGAGAAATAATTTTAATTGTTTTTGAACAACTTTCTCGCTTTCACCACCCACTTATCTTCTCAAACAAAAAAGTTTCTAGATCATCGGAAATTTCATGTTTTCTGTTTGAGTAAACTCGACATTGACAAACATATTCATTAATTGAAACATAATTATTGATCGGATATAGAATATTCAATAACCATTAGAAAGCTCGAATTCTCCTTGTCATTTTGAAATGAAAAACTTTATTCTCACTACAACCCATGATTGCGAGAGAAGTAATATACAAAAGAAAGTAATATTTTCGCGATTTTTAAATTTTTTCAAAAAAATCAAATTTCCTTTGAATCCTTCTACCCAGGAACTTTTTCAATACTACTGGCATATCAAGAGTAAAATTCTACGTCTAGATATGGGGTTTAATCGCGAATTTGAAGATGTTCCAATTTTACACAATCTGACAACGCAGCTATTTCTCGGGTGGAGGGGGTTTTCGTCAACTTAGATTGCGCGGACTATAGCTCTTGGTCTGATGTAACATACACAGAGTGTTTCACGAGGAATATGCATTACTTCTCAGGCTGATTCCTTAAATCAAGTAGAGAAAAATAATTGCATGGGAGATACCCCCCAAAAACGCTTTATTATTGAGATAAAATGGCGAGAAATTCAAATGTTTCTAATAATATATATTATATATAATTTCTAGAGGCATCATGAAGGAACAAAATTAATCATTCGCTGTGTAAAATATAGCCAAAAAACTCAATGAAACAAGTAAGAAATTTGTAACTTTTCGAGATAATCGCGAAAATACGCATCAATTGCAACAATGACATTTGATAACTAGATATAAAATCATAAACTTGTATTTCCCTCATTCAGATGAAGAAGATTTATTGAAGTCGACTCTTTTGCCTTACAAACTTCGCATGTTTTAAGGTTTGAAGAATATGTTTTCTGAATTTGAAGTTGTTTGATAAAAGGCGATTCTAGTTGAATTGATTTAACTTCTGACTCCGACTGGAGGGGAGTCCTCTCTTCAATGGGAGAGAGAGAGTCTGCTCAGCCAATAGAATCGAGAAATGACCAAACGCTAACCGCGCTGTTGTCAACTTTCCACTCCCATACGCACAGGTGCATTTTTAGAAATGCTCCGAGCAAGGAGGAACTACTAGATTAGCTTGTCTGTGTCTAGTGCGTGGATTGAGGCATTCGAGTAAACTGTCGTATCAATGAGGCAACGGTAACACTGCGCCAGCTCAATCCCCACATGTTGCTTCTCCCCAGATCCCCCCGAGTAAGAAGTATTTTCAAAACGACTATAAAAGTAATTTTCAAACTTACAAATAAACAGACGAATAACGATTTGGGCGTTGAGTCAAAAGTAGGAACTCACTCCGCTCTTTCAACAGTAATATTGATATCGATTATTGTCATACTGGTTAACGGTTAACTGGTTAATTGGTTTCTTATAGTGTCATGCTGGTCAACTGTAGATGATTATATATCTATTGGTAGTAGTTTAGAAGCTTCTTGAGATATAATCATTTACAATTCAATATTATCTATTGGGGAAAAGGATGTTTAATTACTTGCAAAAGTAATAAGAAGATGCGATGATTAGAAAACGAGAATTGGTAGAATCGTACTAAAATAGTGTATAAGAGTAAGTGCTGAATAAAATAAGTAATGCTAGTGAATAGTGTGCTTTGGACAATAAATATCAAGAATCCATCAAGATGATAAAAAATTGAAAAATACTATGATACAATAGCAATCCTATTCAGAGAGAATAGAACTGAAACAATTTTTATTTTCCTGTAATATCTAGACCTAGTCTTCGTTATACGAACATCAAACTCTCAACAATAAACTGAAAAGTGGCTGCACTTTCAAATGCAAAGTAGAGAAGTATCGATGCTTTTATTCTGACCGTTCTCATGAATGTTGATCATAAACAAGCGAATGACGCTGGCAGTCTCTTGACTCTTTTCAGAATAAAATTTTCGAGAATAAAATTCTCGTCTGACGTCACAAGGCAGATGTCAACGGTAGTTGCTTCTGAATCTGAATCGGATCGTCAGGTCGTTCTGACTCTGTACATAAAAATGTGCGTTATTGCTTACGAGTTGTAAATATAGGCGCAAAGTACTGCATTGAAGTGCAATTTTCAACTTTTGTGCAACTTTTGCGCAGCTTGTGTGTAACGTTGAGAGATGACGTGTTGCCTGGGAAGTTCTACGAAGATTAATTTTTAACTAAAAAAAAATTGATTATCATTTATTAATATTTATATTTCTATATTAGTACACCTGATGAAACTGCAAGATGGTCTCAAGTGGGGGGGGGGGGGGGTCTGATGTTCTAGCTTCCATTGGGCTATTTGAAAGCCTCTAACTTTAGAGTTTAGGGTAGCAAAGTGTGAAAAATACACAGCTCAAATTACATTCAAAATTTCTTTTTTTATTATTATTCAGCGATATTTCAATTAGAGAAGTATTTTGAGAAGGAATACTATTAATCAGAGTAATAGAAAAACGATCCGAAGATGTATTTTTGATTATCAATATGAATAATCGCATACAACCAGATTCAATCAACATAGATTTCGTTTCAAACCTCGCATATTCACAAGATGATGGTTCAAATGTTACAAATGATTTTGAAGGTTCAAATGTAACAAACTATATTGATTCAGACATTTATATACGTAATTAGAGTAATTAATCATAATACAATTGAGAATTAGGATAGGAAGGAAAACCAGGCTGATATTGTTCGATGTCTTTCTTGAATTTCGATGAATAATCCAGCTCTCAAGAAGGTTGGTTGAATTATTCAAAAATTCAAATTCAAATTTATTTATATCCTTTATGATAATCACAAGCTTAAAACTCAAAGTATGAAAATATACAGTAGAAAGTATATTATTCATATAAATAATAACAAAATATGTAATATTAAGAGGTTAATATGTACTATTATTTAAGAGCATTACACGAAAAGTTCTGATCCAGGAAAAATGCTATGAAGTTTTTATAGACCACTTTTAAATAATTTCTTAGATCGAGAAACCTTCGGATTAGAAAGAAAGCTCAAAAAACCTAAAATTCTCGACTTTATACCAAGAATACCAAGAGCTTTGCCTTTTTTCTGCTAATATGTGTTTGTCACAAGATTAATAAATAAATAAATATCTGTAATGTGTTCTATCTTGAATGTAATAATAATAATAATAATATCCGTGTAACCTGGCTGGCTCAGGTCTGGTGTCAGAGCTTTCAGGTCGCTCCTGAACAATTTCAGGACCTCTGACATGACTTAACGACTGTTTTTAGGCAGCCGGGACCGACGGCTTAACGTGCCCATCCGAAACACGGATGAAAAATTCCTTTATTATATTTAATAATAATAAATATTATTATTTATCTTGAATGTAGCCTATTACATTGTACATGCAGCTCTAAAAATGGAATACGGCGTTATTTCAATCCAAAAAGTGTCTTGAAAAGGAAATGTATCAATCTCAATTATTGTACTAAGTCAAACTTACACAATTAAAGCTATGGAAACAATCCAAAGATTTCTTTCATTAGACTACTGTCATAATTATCAACCGTCATTGGCTTAGACAAGCTCTTCAACAGATCATCTTCCTTGTATATTTTTTGTGTAACGTTTCAGAATTATGTATCCATCATTATGTATCATCATGATGATCTTTTTGTATTATCTTCATAGTATAGTCTGTCCAAGCAAAGAAGACCATCTGGCAAGATGGGAAAATGACTCCAGCTTAGACAATATTTGTTCAAGAATTATAAATGTGGTCTTAATAGCAGATCAAATTGTTTCCTGTAATTTGAGAACAAGTTGATAATTTTTGAACCAATATTGACCGAACTTGAGTCATTTTCCCATCTTTCCAGAGGGTCTTCTTTGCTTGGACAGACTATAATTGTTACTTCGCTCAAGATTACACTCATTTATTCCTAGAAACGAATTAAATTGCAAGACATGTTGCCAGACAAGTTGCAAGACATGTTGCACACTGCTTATGTTCAACACATGCCTTCTGAAAATATCCAATGTCATCAGAGCCGAACATTGCTTTGCATATTGCCTATAATAAAAGCGGCAGGCGTCGGTATAAAAACAGTATAGTCAGTCCAAGCAAAGAAGAGCCTCTGGCAAGATGAGAAACTGACTCCAGCTCGGTCAATATTGGTTCAAAAATTAATATTATTTGATCTCAAATTGTAGATCAGAATGTTTCTACGATTGAGATCAAATCAATAATTTTTGAACGAATATTGACCGAGCTGGAGTCATTTTCTCATCTTGCCAGAGGCTCTTTTTTGCTTGGACACACTATACATTGACAAGCTCACTTCGAGGCAGTCGGTGAACTGCATATAGCAGTTTACGAGCCGTGAAAAAATTCTATAAAAATTACTACACACTCATAAATTCTATAAAGCTTGCAACACACACAAGTGAAACAGTAACACACACTTGTAAATTCGATAAAAATTGCAACACACTGATACACACGTACATAAATTGAAAATTTTTCCATCGTTTGAGTTTATTGTTAGTTTATGAAATGCACTGCACTAAATTTAGCCTATAATACGGGATCGATATTGGAAAATTGGAAAAGTTTTGAGATGGTTTGAATAACACTGACGGCTCGTGCCCACGATGAAGGTGAAGTGCTGTACAGTAAAAGATACGGACACTTCACCTGTTTCATGGGTACGAGCCGCCAGTATTGAATATAGCTGATATCAACAAAAGTGTTGGTAAAAAAGTGTCTGTTAACTGTTATTATTTCTCAGCTCTGTCAGGACAGTCTGAAAACGGTCTTCAAGATTGGTTCGGTTTAGCTGAGATAGCTTTCATCTCAACATGCCCGTGCGAAACATTTGTCGACTGTCCTGAGAGAGCTCACTAACAGTCAATCACCAGCTTCGTTCGCGTATGCTCTACGTTTTACACTGAAAAAGTTTTGTAGGAGAAACAGAACAAAGGAAGAAGAAAATTGAAAATCAAGGCTGGAAGAGAATGAGAGGTTTAAGCAATGGGAGAAATGAAACTACTAAGTAGAGCCAAAACAATAGAAAAAGAAGAAGAAGAAGAAGAAGAAGAAGAAGAAGAAGAAGAAGAAGAAGAAGAAGAAGAAGAAGAAGAAGAAGAAGAAGAAGAAGAAGAAGAAGAAGAAGAAGAAGAAGAAGAAGAAGAAGAAGAAGAAGAAGAAGAAGAAGAAGAAGAAGAAGAAGAAGAAGAAGAAGAAGAAGAAGAAGAAGAAGAAGAAGAAGAAGAAGAAGAAGAAGAAGAAGAAGAAGAAGAAGAAGAAGAAGAAGAAGAAGAAGAAGAAGAAGAAGAAGAGAAGAAGAAGAAGAAGAAGAAGAAGAAGAAGAAGAAGAGAAGAAGAAGAAGAAGAAGAAGAAGAAGAAGAAGAAGAAGAAGAAGAAGAAGAAGAAGAAGAAGAAGAAGAAGAAGAAGAAGAAGAGAAAGAAGAAGAAGAAGAAGAAGAAGAGAAGAAGAAGAAGAAGAAGAAGAAGAAGAAGAAGAAGAAGAAGAAGAAGAAGAAGAAGAAGAAGAAGAAGAAGAAGAAGAAGAAGAAGAAGAAGAAGAAGAAGAAGAAGAAGAAGAAGAAGAAGAAGAAGAAGAAGAAGAAGAAGAAGAAGAAGAAGAAGAAGAAGAAGAAGAAGAAGAAGAAGAAGAAGAAGAAGAAGAAGAAAGAAGAAGAAGAAGAAGAAGAAGAAGAAGAAGAAGAAGAAGAAGAAGAAGAAGAAGAAGAAGAAGAAGAAAGAAGAAGAAAGAAGAAGAAGAAGAAAGAAGAAAGAAGAAGAAAGAAGAAGAAGAAGAAGAAGAAGAAGAAGAAAGAAAAGAAGAAGAAGAAGAAGAAGAAGAAGAAGAAGAAGAAGAAGAAGAAGAAGAAGAAGAAGAAGAAGAAGAAGAATAAATATTTATTTTCTGGTATACTAGAATACCAGACATATTCATGGTAACATTCATTGACTGATGATGGGGTAGTAAACCTACCTGAAAGCTTTTACTCAATTCGACGTAACCTCCGACATGAAATCCTTTGTATCACCTATCCAATTCGTGTTATGCCAAGTTGGAAGTTACAGCAAGCCGAGTGCATAGAGGCATAGGTTGGAAAATATTATGAGGCATGTGGTTGGTAGATTAGGTGGCGTTACGAGAGGGAGGTGGGGGTAAGAGAGTCTGTCCAAGCAAAGAAGACCCTCTGGAAAGATGGGGAAATGACTCAAGCTCGGTCAATATTGTTTCAAAAATTATTGATTTGGTCTCAATCGGAGAAAACATTTTGATTAACAATTTGAGACCAAATCAATATTTTTTGAACCAATATTGACCGAGCTGAAGTCATTTTCTCATCTTGCCACAGGGTCTTCTTTGCTTGGACAGACTATAATATTGTACACTTAAATGATTTTAGGGCACATTGCATCATCCTTTCTCAACCGACTATGCCTCATAAAGTGGTTGATAGTTGGTATAGTCAGTCCAAGCAAAGAAGACACTCTGGCAAGGTGGGAAAATAGCTCCAGCTCGGTCAATATTGGTTGAAAAATTATGAGTTCCACCTCAAATTCCAGGAAAAATTCTAATCTACAATTTGAGACCAAAGTTTCAATTTTTGAACCAATATTGATCGAGCTGGAGTAATTTTCCCATCTTGCCAGAATGTCTTCTCTGCTTGGACATACTTTAGCAGGTTGGTAGTCTACCACTTGGACTGATTCAAGATTTATAATAATAAAATGTTGCCAAAGTATGTGTAAACTGCAATTGGTTCATAGTTCAACAAGGCATGAATAAATTCATTAAATTCACCGATTTCCTAGATATTTCACAAAACTTCTCAGCAATAGTAGTCAACTATCAACTGCTCAGTCTCCAACTCTAACTCTTCCACTTATCTGTTTTACATTCACTTGTTTGGTCTGTCCAAGCAAAGTAGACATTCTGGCAAGATGGGAAAATGACTCCGGCCAGTAAATATAAAGTATATTATTATATACTATAAATTAAAGTATATTCTCTATATTCTTTGCTCCAGCTTTGTCAGCATCAATTCAAAAATTATAAACTCAATCTCAAATCGTGAATCAGGATGTTTCCTACAATTTGAGACCAAATTTATAATTTTTCATCAATATTGACCAATCTGAAGTCATTTTCCCATCTTGCCAGACTGTAGTATTTTCTTGACCACACTGCACAGTCTCCAACATCACTCAGAATGAAATCATAAGAAAATCTATTCCATTTTTCAAAAACAGTTGAACGCCGACTATCCGAACTAATTGGACCGGGGTCAATTCCAATAAGCAAAAATTCGGATGATTGGAGATGGAATTTTATTAGAGAAAAACAATGAGTTGAACATTGTATAAATTTTATTACATTTACATTGGGAAGTACAGAAGTAGTGATATTGAATTAATATGGAGAGCAAAACAAGTACTATACTAAACCACAGTACCATTCAATAAGTAGTCTGTACAAGCAAAGAAGACCCTCTGGCAAGATGAGAAAATGACTCCAGCTCGGTCAATATTGGCTCAAAAATTATTGATTTGGTCTCAAATTGTTGATCAGAATGTTTCCTACAATATTGAGACCAAATAAATAATTTTTAACCCGATATTGACCGAGCTGGAGTCATTTTCTCATCTTGCCAGAGGCTCTTCTTTGCTTGGACAGACTATACAACACATTTAATTGCCTCGCCGTGCTACGATCACGTCGAAAAGGCTAGTTTTTTTAATCTATTACTATTAAGACTGATTCGGATATTGCCAATTCGGTTAATCGGCGTTTTACTGTACTAGATAGATAGATAGATGAATGAATTTATTCAACACTTTGCAAAAGTTAACAAAAGTTTGTGGGCGAAGTTGAGGAATGCAAGCCCCCTCTTTCACTCGACCCACAATATATATATGTTGAGTATTTCCTTAATCACAGGGCTACTTTTATCACTGTTTTTTATTTGAAATAATTATTTCAATAATTGGTTGAAACATGTAATGCATTGAAAAAATAATTCAAAAAGGGTACTTTGATAATTATTTAAAATAAAAAAAGCAATATTCTGAGTATTTTGAGTACACACTGTAATTATATTGATATTGAGTATGATAAATTAGTGTAAACTGTATAGATTATTGAATCGTAGGTCTAATTTACTTATTTCATTCGATAACAAACAATAAAAGGGATAAAATAATAGGTGCTCGACCAAAACCTTTTCTACTCCCATTACGATGGAAATTTCCAAAGTATGGTTATTAGGTCTCTTGCAATTTTTCCACAATAATAATTTGAGGTGTTGATTCAAACAAGAGCAGGTAATGCACTCACAATTACTTAATTTCTGAGGAAAATTGAAAAGCTTTAAGGTTCTAATTAACAATTCGAGAATAAAGAGGATGGAATTATGATGATTATTTTTAATTTAAATTATGTTTGATCTATTATTATTTTGAATTAAAAGTATGTTATATCTATATTATTATCATGCAATTAATCGTGAATTAGAAATTGGCATATCTACCATATTTCCGTGCTTTGAACACTGAATAAATGGATAAAAGATCGAATTCCATTGGCCTGCTCTTCGGTGTTGAAAGTGGGAGGGTCTCGTCCAATCACAGAGCTTCATCGTAGTCCCAGTAAGCTCCGCCCTCTCGTTGTTGATAGACAGCCATTTTTTGGTCTTGTCAAGTGTATCACACTCTTCAAAAATGTATGACAAAGAGAATTTATTGAAAACATTTTTTCCTACTTTCATTTCGAACCACTGACAAAACAAGTTCGTATCACTCTGTATTTATTGCTTTGAAGTTTTGAAAAATAATTTGTTCAGCGATATTGAGTCAAGAATCATGAAACATCTATAGAAAAATTGTAATTGATTATTGAATGCAATTCATGAGGTTGGTAATACGTTATATGCAGTACAATTAGTATTGTAATTGATAAGTTAAAGTTATAATATTAGAGCTTAATGGAATTACGCTTAACAATATATTTGCTACTCTGATACTGTATAATTATTATGCAGATAACAATTATTATTATATTATTATTATAGAGTGATAACATAATATTTAAGGTGAATCACTATTGTTTTGTCTAAGAGCATTGGTGTACTGAATTTTTGAATAAATAAAATCATTCCTTCATTCCAAATGACAGCACATGGAAACAAGAAGCTTTTAAAACTTCAAATAGAAACTAAGATATTATTGAAGAAATGTTTCGATTGAAACTCTCAACCCCTATTCTAATAACATACTCTCAAATCTCGTACATTGGAAAACAATTCATCTTCAAAATTTCACCACAGAAATTTCCTATTGCATGAGTTTTGGATCAAAGGATAAGATTCCATGAAATCATTTTTCTAACTTAGTCTTTGTGAAAATTTCAAATCAAAGAGAAGCCTTTCAGTAAGGTAACTATGTATATCATATTTTCTTCCAACTGATTATAACCACCTATATCATGGAGAAATTCATAGAGGAATTGACTTATAATAATGAATGAATGAAACGTATAATGAATGAATGCTTCATCCAAGCTTAAACATGATATTGGAACATAATGAAACCTTCATCATTTTCATATTATAATACGTTAATAGGCTGAATACTGAGACCACTTCCATAATATGTGTAAATATAGGCTACTCAACAACAATTATATTAGGCCTATCATGTCTATATTATCATTATCATATCAGTGAACCACTCCACTAACATGTAATTAATTAGCATTGTGATTTCTCTTGAAGCGCTTCATATTTGTTTTGATTGCGAATAGCCCGAGCGTTATTTCTGCGGTTTTGTTATTTCACGTGTATTATGTTGGTTACACATGTAACATTGTAGGTTGCAAATAGTTTCATTTTAAGTAACATTTTCAGTAACATTTTAAGTAACATTTTAACAGTAACATTTTCAAACAGTCATAATTCTGCTATTCTGAGAACTATCTAGCAATGGAAAAGGTTTGTAAACGAGTCATTCAAAAAATCAATATACTGTACATGTAATAACATTTAAACGTGAAACATGTGTGAAGAGACATTTCGAATGACGTTTTTGAATTCAATACCTGTATTTTTATCTAATTTATTTATTGTATTTTGTATAACTGAATAAATTTCTATTCCAAAGTTTTAACTATTCCACAAACACGTGTAAAATTCCATATTATTGAAATTTGTTTTATTTGTTAAAAAAATCTGTGATAATAATAAGTTTTAATTTTCCTATTGTTTGTCTGTATTTATGTAATCTTGTTACTTATTCCCACGTATGCCGAGAAGACACGCTGTTATAATATGAAAATGTGCCTTCTTTGCTTGAGTGAAGTGATTTTCCGACATTTCATTTTGTTATTAAATTGATGATTTTCACTACTCTATAATATATAAGAGATAATACTCACACAGTTAAATTAATTTAGTTGGGCCTATATAAATATAGAACCAGCAGTTTCTCATGAAAAGTGGAATACATGAGAAATAGCATAGTTTCCTTTAATAGGAGCTTCTATTAAAGGAAGCAATAAAAAAGACTGCACTCGTAATAAGTATTATTATCTATCATACTTACCATACAAGGACCAACGTCATTAAAACTCAATATTCAATTTGTCTTTCTGGCAATCGCTGTGTTCTCCACAATCGATTCCATCACAAGAATTTATGAACAGTGAGCCGTTACACGAGAGTTTTTGTGGATTAGAAACGTTTTTTTCTTTTTTTCAAGTGAAAACTTTCAAAACAGATCGCGAATGTCGCTCCGAGCTTGGATTAAGTGTCATCAGGCACCCCCCACAACCCCCCCACCAACCTAAATCGCACTAAGTACAGTCTGTCCAAGCAAAGAAGACATACTGGCAAGATGAGAAAATTGCTCCAGCTCGATCAATACTAGTTTAAAAACTATAAATCTGGTCTCAAATTGTAGACTAGAGTGTTTTCTACAATTTAAGACCAAATTTATAGTTTTTGAACCGATATTGACGGAGCTGGAGCCAGTTTTCCATCTAGTTAGAATGTCTTCTTTGCTTGGACAGACACTACTTGAGGATCATTTTTTTCGAAAATGAGTGACGAAGAGGGGTTGAGGAAGAGAGGAAAAGGGGAGAAAGATTTGTGGAAAGGGAAAGATGAAGAGGAGAGATCAGTGAGTTTTTTGTTTTACAGTTTTCTATCTTTTTAGTTGCGGGTTGGATGGAGAAGAGAAATTATTATTGGAGTGGGCGACAATTTTTTTTGCAAAGTCTTGAACTTTGGAGGTTGTTGGGGATAGTCTAGCTGCTATAGTCTATCCAAGCGAAGAAGACATTCTAGCAAGATGGGAAAATGACTCCAGATTGGTCAATATTGATTAAAAAACTATAAATGTGGTCTCAAATTGTAAATCAGAATAATTTCTACAATTTGAGAACAAATATCCAATTTTTGAACCAATATTGACCGAGCAGGAGTAAGTTTCCCATCTTGTCGGAATGTCTTCTTTGCTTGGACAGACTATGAGAAAATTTTTCATTTATGCTAAAAGCGGCGAAAATCATTAATCATGTTTGGTGCTTGGTTGGTCGCTCTATTCAACTTTTCTTTTATATCTTTCCCTAATCCAGTCTCTCTTGTTCTTATTCCACCTCTTTTTTCCATTTCCTTTTCTATCATCTACAATTGTCGTCTTCTTCATCTCCTCCTTCTTCCCTTCTTCTTCTTCTTCTTCTTCTTCTTCTTCTTCTTCTTCTTCTTCTTCTTCTTCTTCTTCTTCTTCTTCTTCTTCTTCTTCTTCTTCTTCTTCTTCTTCTTCTTCTTCTTCTTCTTCTTCTTCTTCTTCTTCTTCTTCTTCTTCTTCTTCTTCTTCTTCTTCTTCTTCTTCTTCTTCTTCTTCTTCTTCTTCTTCTTCTTCTTCTTCTTCTTCTTCTTCTTCTTCTTCTTCTTCTTCTTCTTCTTCTTCTTCTTCTTCTTCTTCTTCTTCTTCTTCTTCTTCTTCTTCTTCTTCTTCTTCTTCTTCTTCTTCTTCTTCTTTCTCTTTTCTTCTTCTTCTTCTTCTTCTTCTTCTTTTCTTCTTTTTTGTTGTTGTTCTTGTTCTTCTTCTTCTTCTTCTTCTTCTTCTTCTTCTTCTTCTTCTTCTTCTTCTTCTTCTTCTTCTTCTTCTTCTTCTCTTCTTCTTCTTCTTCTTCATCTTCATCTTCTTCTTCTTCTTCTTCTTCTTCTTCTTCTTCTTCTTCTTCTTCTTCTTCTTCTTCTTCTTCTTCTTCTTCTTCTTCTTCTTCTTCTTCTTCTTCTTCTTCCTCTTCAATCTTCTTCTTCTCATCATATATTCGTTTATTCTTATTCTTCTTCAGCTCACTTTTCCTATTCATGTGCAATAAAATCGAACTAACTCTGGTTACGAATTCCTCTTGGAGTATAGGCAAAGTGAAATAATTGAGGAAAAGTAAGTGTAATAAGAGCTAAACGGTGTGATCAATTATCAATTTTTGCTCAATCTCTAATTAGCAATCCAAAACTCATCACTCGTGAGTAATCTAAGATTAAGGCCGGTATCACACGATAATAGTTCTATTATTATAGTTCATCAAATGAAAATAATATTTTTATTTGTTTCGTTTTCGTTTCTCTAAAAGGAACAGGTGAAGTTCTGTACAGTAAAAGATACGGGCACTTCACCTGTTTTGTGGGTACGAGCCGCCAGTGGTATTACACGATAATAGTTCCATTATCATAGTTGACCATATGGAAAGAGTGAAAGAGATGAAAGTACGAAATTATAATTATAATATTGTACAAAATATAAATTATACCAAGAAATTCCAACTATCCAAACCAGATTACGATTCAAGATTCAATTCATTTCATGGTATAGTCTGTCCAAGCAAAGAAGACCCTCTGGCAAGATGAGAAAATGACTCCAGCTCGGTCAATATCCGTTCAAGAATTATTTATTCGGTCTCAATCGTAGGAAACATTCTGATCTACAATTTGAGATAAAATCAATATCTTTTGAACCAATAATGACCGAGCTGGAGTCATTCTCTCATCTTGTCAGAGGGTCTTCTTTGCTTGGACAGACTATACCTACACAAGCGAATATTTTTGCGTTTTTCTCTCGTAAGGTGAAAATTCCAAAAAACAAAAAAAGAAGGTGTATGGAAAGCTGTATAGAACAACAAGCACATTAGACAACTTGAGCAGGCCTCGCTTGCCTTTCTCATGACGTCAGCAATGTCATCTCATGACGTCAGCAATGTCATCTCATGACGTCAGCAATGTCATCTCATGAAGTCAGCAATGTCATTTCATAACACTCTGCGCGCATCACTCGTAATTTTTTTAATTACGGCTTAAGAACACACTTCGCTCAGGTTTTGAGAGTTTTATTTCGCTCTCTCACTCTAATTGTATCTCTCTCTCACACACACACTCACACTCTCTCAATCTCCAACTCTAACTCTTTCACTCATCTGTTTTACATTCACTCGTTTGGTCTGTCCAAACAAAGAAGACATTCTGGCAAGATGGGAAAATGATTCCAGCTATTACTTCAAAGATTATGAATTTGGTCTCAAATTGTAGAGTAGAATGTTTCCTACAATTTAAGGAGAGATTTATAGATGTTGAACCAATATTGACCCAGCTGGAGTCATTTTCCAGAATGTCTTCTTTGCTTGGACCGACTTTACTTCTTGGGGATCTTTTCCGAAAATCAGTGACAAAGAGAGGTTGAGAAAGAATATTGTCGAAGGAAGAGTGAGAACGAGGGGAAGGATCTGGTGAGATAAGGACAAGATACTCTGGCAAGATGAGAAAATGACTCCAGCTTGGTCAATATTGATTCAAATATTATAAATTTGGTCTCATATTGTAGAGGAGGTTGTTTTCTACAATTTTAGACTAGATTTATAGCTTCTGAACCAATATTGACCGAGCTGTAGTCATTTTACCATCGTGTATTTTGTCCCTTTGCTTGGACAGATTTGAATGTGAATCTTTTTCTCTTTTTAAATCTGGTTCTTTCTATCTCTTACCCATCTGGTTTACTTTCACTCGTACATACAGAACAGCCTTACAGCTTACTCTTCTTACACTTTTACATTCTTACACTTTTACATTCTTACACTCTCTATAACAGTGGTCACCAAATGGCGGACCGCGGTCCGGATCCGGACCGCCAGCTAGTTTTGTGCGGACCGCGATGTCATATCGATCTCAACGGAAAAAACTTAAAAGAAATCAAAAAACAAAATATCCATAAGTACCCTTTAAAATCTGAATAGAATTGAATTAAAAATTATTTTTCGCTACACTTCACGGAAAGAAGCTCCTTACCGGTCCCTATGTAGACTAGAAAGTCGTCGTTTACATGCGTAATCAATCAGCTGTTGTCCTCGAGCGGTAAGAGCCTCTTACCATGCGAGGAGCATTTTATTTCCAAGCGTGGACAGCTAGCGCCATCTAGCGAGTGAAAATGCAACTACAATGGCCGTCTCTTTCTGTGACGCTGGCATATAAATTGGTAAAAATCAAGAAACTTTGTATGGCTATTGTACAATTTACGATGATCGTACAAAAACTATCCTGAGCTTAAACGTTTCTGGACTAAGAAAATCGAGTATTCTGATAGTTTTTAAGTAATATCCAATTGATTAAATCAATAAACTTGTGATGCAAACTTTCAATACTTGGCAGTTCAGCCTACTACAGATTCAGCTCAGCCGGAGCTAGTATAGTAAGTTATCCGGTCTAGCTGTTCTTAGATCTCATTAATCCTATTTGTTTTGTTCATTTATGAGATTAGATTAATAAAATTTATTTGAAGTGTACCGAAAAAATTATACACTCACTCGCCCAGGAAGTTTTTACAGTATTCGGAATTATTCCCAGGCTCGGCAAGCCTCGCCCGGGAAACTATCCTCATACTGTAAACTTTTCCTTCCCGGGCTTGTGGCGTAATGTACTATAAAAACAACCACAACCTCAAAATGAACACTTCTTATCATACAACTCTCAATAAAAAGTTGGCTATTTATTAAATATTTTTGCATTATTTCATCCAATTATTCTATACCTAGTTAAGCGTTGCATCTAAATGGAAATTAGTAATTCATCTTGCAATTTCAATAGCTAAAGATTATAGTCAAGGACTAAATTCGAGAATAGTTTTGATAATTTAATAAGTAAACATCCTTCATATAAATAAACAATAGAGTAATTTTTATTGCCAAATCTCATTGAAATAATTAACATTTATTTCAATTTTAATAAATTAATGGCATGATATCAATATATATTTGAAGAGAATTAAAATCAAAATACATACAGAGTAATAACTATCCCAAATATTTGAATAATTAATTTAGTAAAACTATCCATTTTTCAAAAAATTTCCGGGGAGTATTCGACCCCCCCCCCCTAGTGGTTTCCCTGAAAGGACCGCGGAAGATCGCCAAGACTTTGAAACGGACCTTCATGAAACTTAATTGGTGACCACTGCTCTATAACACTCTCAGACTGCTTCTAGTTTTTAGATGCAACTGGAAGAGAATTGAGCTGACGAAATGCTAATGTGAAGTTTTCAAACTCACACAGACGTCTACGAGTTTATAGTCTGTCCAAGCAGAGAAGACATTGTGGCAAGATAGGAAAATTACTTCAGCTCGGTCAATATTGGTTCGAAAATTATAAATTCCATCTCAAATTGTAGGAAACACTTTGCTATACAATTCAAAATCGAATTGATAATTTTCCAATCAATATTGATCAATCTGGAGTTATTTTCGCATCTTGCACGGAATGTCTTCTTTGCCTGGACAGACTACAGTGTGATCGGAGATTGTGAGATGTTTACGAGAGAAGAGATCTTTTTTTCAAACAAATCTTCTTCTTGTTCTTGTTGTTCTTGTTGTTGTTCTTCTTCTTCTTCTTCTTCTTCTTCTTCTTCTTCTTCTTCTTCTTCTTCTTCTTCTTCAGAATTCTTCTGGAGAAGAAGAATTCTGCTGCGAATTGCTGCTTCGGTCTTCTTTTCCTTCTTTACCTTCTTCTTTCTTCTTCTTCTTCTTCTTCTTCTTCTTCTTCTTCTTCTTCTTCTTCTTCTTCTTCTTCTTCTTCTTCTTCTTCTTCTTCTTCTTCTTCTTCTTCTTCTTCTTCTTCTTCTTCTTCTTCTTCTTCTTCTTCTTCTTCTTCTTCTTCTTCTTCTTCTTCTTCTTCTTCTTCTTCTTCTTCTTCTTCTTCTTCTTCTTCTTCTTCTTCTTCTTCTTCTTCTTCTTCTTCTTCTTCTTCTTCTTCTTCTTCTTCTTCTTCTTCTTCTTCTTCTTCTTCTTCTTCTTCTTCTTCTTCTTCTTCTTCTTCTTCTTCTTCTTCTTCTTCTTCTTCTTCTTCTTCTTCTTCTTCTTCATACCCTACAACCAATCCCGTCTTCAGTAGGAGCCGTGAAGCCGTCGGTCACCATTGCCTAAAAACAGTCCTCATTGCTCATCATCATCATCATAATCATCATAACCGCATCTCTAGTTTCACCCATGCTCATGCTCAGAGCACATCACCCTGAAAAAAAACTGAAATCTTCTTATTTAAAACTGAAACAATGATTCTAAGCACATGTGTGAATCGCCCTGAAAACGGGAACCTGAAAACTACAAATAGAATTCTACAACCAATACATTTCCAAGGTCATGCTCTTATCACATAATTATATGTGTATTAACCTCACAAAAAATAAAAAAGTTACAAATCATAAAATGAATATATTTCCCACATTGCCAAGGTTAACAAACAAAAAAATCATTGAACTCATAACAAAAGCAATTTACACACTTCACGTCACTCATAAAATTAAACCAGGGGAGAAAAGGTAATCAGAGGTTATGACAGCGAAATAAAACCAGGGGGAAATAAAGTTAATCAGAGTTAATAAAGTTGATCGCAGTTAATGACAGACAGAGCGAATTTTGTCGCTGCGCTGTTAACTCTTGAAGGACAGGCTTTTACATTCCCCTAACATACATGTCAAATCTTTCTCTCTGACTGCATTACTCTCTCTCTCTCTCTCTCTCTTTCTCTCTCTCTCTCTTTATCCTTTCTACACTTGTTAACCCCCAAGGGATTGAAATCATCCCCCCCGTTAAAGGACTCAAGAGAGGGGATTGAGACTCCCCACCTGGGGGACACTAACCACAAACACACCCCCCACTTGTATTTGATCAGTTATGCAGTGTGTGTGTGTGTGTGTGTGTGACCTTGTAGAGGTGAGAAGTGGGGGGGGGGGGTAATGTCTATTTGCCCACAAACAACTGTGGGCTTCATGGAGCAAAGGGTTGCGTCACTTTCATCATGCTGAAAGCATTTTTCGCTTGCTCAGCGGTTGTACTTTTTTAGCAATGGAACGCCAAGTTTTGAAATTTGACGGGCCAGACTTATTCTGATGTCACAAAGGTGACCCAAATTGCGAAGAGTTAGTTTTTGGAATTGTATAATTATTTTTCGTGATATTCGTAGATGAAGTTCAATTTGAAAAATGTGCTTGAAAGTTTTACAAGATAACAATACAACGAGATTGAAACTCAGACAAAGTTCAATACATCTCTTCTCATAGTTTGTCCAAGCAGAGAGGGCATTCTGGCAAGATGGGGAAATGACTCCAGGTAGGTCAATATTAGTTCAAGAATTAAAAATTATAGAACAGAATGTTCTGTACAAATAGAAACCAAATTTATATACTTTTTTATGAATATTGACCGAGATGGTGTTATTTTTCCATCTTGCCAGAATATCTTCTGTGCTTGGACAGACTATACTTAACAATTTAATGGGTTGATATTAAAAATAGAAGTTATGTTCACACTTTTAACTCAAATTAAACACAGTTTTCAACTCCTGTAAGTGGTATGAAGAATATGATATTTAGAAATTTTTAGGTTGTTATAAAGGAATATACTATGAGAAAAATGCCATTAACACTGCTAACAGACAGAGAAGAACTTATTCAATACTCTCCGTAACCATATTGAAGTTTCCTGTTACGCAAAGATTGATTTTCGAATAAATTGCAAGAAAAAGTGGATTTCTGGAAATGCAAGGATATTTGTTTACAGGTATAGCTTGAAAACTATTCAAGATAGAGAGGACAATTTGGTCTCAAATTGTAAAGAATAAAATAAAATTATCCCCAGAGGTATTTTGAATCACACATTTCCAAAACATCAGGCGAAAGTTATGAACAATCAAATACTGAGAAGTATCAAATTTTTATTTTCCTTGAAAAATACAGCTTTTTTGAAAAATCATAACTCGGTCATCATACAACAAGAAGGTTAAATTTGATACCAATCGTGTAATGTTCCTTGGTCCTTGGACAACTTATTTCAAAAAGTTGACCTTCTAAACCTTGTGCTTAATACAGGGTGCCCCAAATAAACAATTATATTTCGGTTCCGCTTCTACTTTTCTGCGATTTACGCGGAAATGAAGCATCAGACATGGCAGGATCATATAAATCATAATTCGTTCAGCTTATAAAATTCCCAAGCTGAACGAATTATGATTTATATGATCCCGTCTGATGCTTCATTTCCGCGTAAATCGCAGAAAAGTAGAAGCGAAACCGAAATTTAATTGTTTGTTTGGGGCACTCTGTATTAAGCACAAGGTTTAGAAGGTCAACTTTTTGAATATAAGTTGTCCAAGGACCAAGGAACATTACACGAAAATATGGGAGCGTCCTGAATTTTTTCTCAAAAACCTAAAATGACTGGACTATTATGGTGATTTCAAGAAAATGAGTTCATCAATTTGATTCAATTTGCATTGACTTACAAAGCAATATGCCGTGCTGTGCTATTTCAAAACATTATGGAAAAAGAGGTTACAAGAAAAGGTTTGGTAATAGATAGATTGCATGTAAATAATATAAATATGAGCCATAAAGCTATTGCCAAAAAATTTTCAAATAGGCATGGAAAAATCAATTATCAACATCAGCGATTGGAACCAAGTTGAAACGCACAAGGAGCAGACGAAGTTCCTAACTTCTAGGTTCGCTAAACAGCTGTGGTGCCGATGACGTCAAAACTCACGCTTTCCTCCCGGCTACGATGTTGATGACTCATACCTTTCTATTCTAATTACCTTGATATCCACCATCTTCTTATCCACTATATTCTGCTAAATTCCTCCCACATCCTCCATGCATTATTACTTCTTCTTTTTCTTCTTCTTATTCCTCGTCTTCTTTTTCTTCTTCTTCTTCTTCTCCTTCTTCTTCTTCTTTTTCTTTTTCTTCTTCTTCTTCTTCTTCTTCTTCTTCTTCTTCTTCTTCTTCTTCTTCTTCTTCTTCTTCTTCTTCTTCTTCTTCTTCTTCTTCTTCTTCCTCCTCTCCTCCTTCTCCTCCTTCCTCCTCTCCTTCTCTCCTCCTCCTCCTCCTCTTCTCCTCCTCCTCTCCTCCTTCTCCTCTTCTCCTTCCTCTTCTTCTTCTCCTCCTCTTCCTCCTCTCCTCCTCCTCCTCCTCCTCCTCCTCCTCCTCCCTCCTCCTCCTCCTCCTCCTCCTCTCCTCCTCCTCCTCCCTCCTCCTCCTCCTCCTCCTCCTCCTCCTCCTCTCCTCCTCCTCCTTCTCCTTCCTCCTCCTCCTCCTCCTCCTCCTCCTCCCTCCTCCTCCCTCCTCCTCCTCCTCCTCCTCCTCCTCCTCCTCCTCCTCCTCCCTCTCCTCCTCCTCCTCCTCCTCCTCCTCCTCCTCCTCCTCCTCCTCTCCTCCTCCTCCTCCTCCTCCTCCTCCCTCCTCCTCCTCCTCCTCCCTCCTCCTCCTCCTCCTCCTCCTCTCCTCCCTCCCTCCTCCCTCCTCCTCCTCCTCTCCCTTCTCTCCTCCTCTCTCCTCCCTTCCTCCTCTCTCTCCCCTCCTCCTCCTCCCTCCTCCTCCTCCTCCTCTCCTCCTCCTCCTCCACCTCCTCCTCCTCTCCTCCTCCTCCCCTCCCCTCCCTCCTCCTCCTCCCTCTCCTCCTCCTCCTTCTCCTCCTCCTCCTTTCTCCTCCTCTTCTCCTCCTTCTCCTCCTCCTCCTCCTTCTCTCCTTCTCTCCTCCTCCCCCTCCTATTCCTCCTCCTCCTCCTCCTCTCCTCTCCTTTCTCCTCCTCCTTCAACTTCTCCTCCTCCTCCTCCTCCTCCTCCTCCTCCTCCCCCTTTTCTTCTTCTTCTTCTTTCTATTTTCTTCTCTGATTTTCCTCTCCACCTTCCTCATTACCTCTTTCTGCTCTCCTTTCTCGGTGGCAGGCAAAGCCGACCAGGAAGGGATGATAAATAGTTAATGCATTTCCGATATTTTCGCTACTTAAAAGCGAAAGGCCTCCAGCGCCGCCAAAAATAAATTGAAGTGAAGCAGCTTTGCTGCTCTCTTGCTTATTTTGGCAACTCTCTCTGTTGCTCACATTTGCCGCCCTATTCTGCTTCTCTCTCACTCTCTTCATAATTTTCTATCTCTATTACTCCCTCTCTCTCTCTCTCTCTCTCTCTTTCTTTCTCTTTCTCTTTGGCAGATGCTTCCTACTTTGCTTCTCTATCTCGCTCTCCTAAAATGACTTTCACAGTTCACTTTGGCAGCCTCAGCGTGCTCAAGACAAGCGTAAAATTCAAACGGCTTCCCTTCAATCGATGAAAAAAGTCGATTGTTAATGACGTCATCGACGCACTATCGACAATCAATCAAGCCGATAATATTGCTCTTGCCCTCAACGATACCTTCAAGGCCTCTATTATTTCAATAGGGCACACAAAGGCTAGGATAAAGGTTCTAGGATTCAGAACTGGCGGCTCGTACCCACGAAACAGGTGAAGTGCCTGTATCTCTCACTGTACAGCACTTCACCGGTTTCGTGTGCACCAGCCGCCAGTGGGATTTAGGGGGGTGGATGGATTGTTACTTGGATTAGATTGAGTTATATCCATGTAGTCACGAATAGATAAGTTTCTGCAACCCACACATCTTACCCATGGAAATCGGATGCTCCTAGAACCGACATCAGAATTTTATTAAATTCAACCTTTTATTTGGAGAGCCTTATGGGAATAGCTTCCGCCAGAAAACTAGCTGATGTATAGTATAATAGAAGATTATAGTCACTGTAGCTAATGTAACCCACTAACAGCAACACCTGCTAATACGTCATCATTGTATTAGATGTATATTAGTATATAAGGGTTAGACGCACGGTCCGCCATTCTGTGGTCAACTTTTAGCGCCAGGTTTGAATTCATATAAATATTTTTGATGACAGGGACGATCAACAGATGTTTATCAAGTTGAGCAAATGAATTGAGTCATTGTTTTGAAATCTTGGAGGTTAATTTGTCATATAAAATGGTTCATATTGCTTTGTATCAAATTGCAAAAAATATAACCATTTTTATCATAAAATTGAAATTTAAAAAATACAAATATGCCAGATTCAGGAAGATGAATCAAGGTTAAAATTTTGACTTAAAAATTGCCAGACTGGAAATTCAATGCTCTGTGAAGTGAGTATTATTTTTTCTAACATGATTTTCATCATTAATCATATGTTTGACTGTCGAATTGAATGAATTCAAGCCTGGCGCTAAAAGTTGACCACAGAATGGCGGACCGTGCGTCTACCCCTTTTTATAGAGCCCTAATGTAACCCACTAACAGCAACACCTGCTAATACGTCATCATTGTATTAGATGTATCAATTAGTAGGTGTTGCTAACAGCTGATTTGAAAAACAACATTCAGGCATGAATTTTATTACCATTGTTTTCATTCTGCTTTCCTCTAAATGAATAAGAAATTTCTCTTAAATAAGTGGAGAAATTCTTTTGTCTAATACTGAATTATAAGTAATAATATTGTTTATAAATTAAAACAATACTGATGTAGCTGACGCTAAAAAAAGGCGGTTTCGTCTGTCTCTTGTACGAGATGTAACCTACTACTATTTGCAATGAAAGGTAATGTAGTGTATGAACGGAACGGAGATTCGTATCTTAACTGAATAAATGATCTATTCTTCTAATTTAATCATTCAGTTCCATCAAAACTTATTGTATGAAGAACTCAACTTATGCCCCCTATGAATTCTTTCATTGTATGTATTCCCAGATATGAGAGTTCCGAAACCTCAATTTGTAGAAATAAACGCCCTGGTATTATCTACTCTGGAAACGTGAACGCATAAGATATTTCAAGCAAAATAGAATTTCATGGTTACTTTCCTTGTTGGGATTACTGAAGCAGAAGGCCTGAGTCCAGCTTACTGTAGAATAAGAATTCCCAGTTTTCCTCAATAGTTGGCGCAAACTGAGAAGACACGTCAGACAATGTAAAGCGTATTTAAACGACGTGTCTTATCAGCTTGAGCGAACCTAACCGAAATCTTGCTGTAAATAATCCAAAATAAGAGCTGTCCAAGTCTGTCCAAGCAAAGAAGACATTCTGGCAAGATGGGGAAAATAACTCCAGCTCGGTCAATATTAGTTTTAAAATAGTAAATATAGCTTCAAATCGTAGAGTAGAATATTTTCTACAATTTGAGATCGATATTATGAATTTTAAACTCATATTGACCGAGTTGGAGTCATTCTCTCAACTTGCCAGAATGTCTTCTTTGCTTGGACAGACTATACAAACACCATCAACAAAATTGATTAAAAAGTTGATTTTTCAGTGCAATTTTCCTCTGTTGGAAATGATAAAATTCTATTTTCAATGCTCTCTCTTGGACCGAGAAGAGGTCATAGATTTACAGATAATTGCCTGTGGATCAGCCAAACAATGAATATCAGCAGTTCATCAGCAATAAATATCAGCTGAATATCAGTTTACAAGAGAGAGGCGTGACTCATGCGTTTATTAACGTTTTACCTTGATTTATTGTTTCAATTTGCCCGCAATGTTTCATGTCATTCCGTTGCTTAGTCAATCACGTGATTGTTTGATCGTATGTATGCAGATGAAGTGTCACACTGTATACTTCATATTGTATATATCTTACATTGGAATGATTCAAGTATATACTCCGTATGTTCTTTTATTTTGAATGTTCGTTACAGTACCCTTTTACGATTATTTTCATGCATGAATAAAAATAATTGAAAAGGGGTATTGTGATTAGTATTCAAAACAACTAGTAGTTTTGTGAACAGTAGACCTCACGACGTCACCCATGGATGAGGCATTATAGATAAAGGGAATACCTATAGTCCGCGCAATCTAAGTTGACTGTTTTTCTCTTCACCCGGGAAATAGCTGCGTTGCCAGATTGTGTGGAATTGGAACATTTTCAAATTCGCGATTAAACCCCATATCTAGACGTAGAATTTTATCCTTGATATGCCAGTAGTATTAAAAAAGTTCCTGGGTAGAAGGATTCAAAGGAAATTTGATTGTTTTGAAAAAATTCAGAAAAAAAGAAGTATATCACTTCTTTAAAAGAACTGATATACAAAAGAAAGTAATATTTTCGCGATTTTTTAATTTTTTTCAAAACAATCAAATTTCCTTTGAATCCTTCTATCCAGGAACTTTTTTAATACTACTGGCATATCAAGGATAAAATTCTACGTGTAGATATGGGGTTTGATCGCAAATTTGAAGATGTTCCAATTCCACACAATCTGGCAACGCAGCTACTCATGGGTTGTAGTAAGAATATAGTTTTTTATATCAAAATGACAAGGAGAATTCGAGCTTTCTAATGGTTTTTGAATTTTTTATATCCGACCAATAATTATATTTCAATTAATGAATATGTATGTCAATGTCGAGTCTACTCGAACAGAAAACATAAAATTTTCGATGATCTAGAAACCTTTTTGTTTGAGAAGATAAGTGGGTGATGAAAGCGAGAAAGTTGTTCAAAAACAATTGAAAATATTTTTCCAAATGTCGAAAATAGTCGGAAGATCGTAATTTGGCATCTCAAGAGTTTCAAAGTAAGGAGAGCGGTATATGCATGAATCATTGTATGTTGAAGATTGAAGTTATTGATGCTAATCGACTAGGATATTCGAGCTGCGAACAGCTGGTTTATCATAAAAATTGGTCCAGTCGAATTGAGCAAAAAAAAGTGAAAGTCGGAGGACCCAGCTGAAAATTTGCAGATATGATCAGAAAAGGGCGCTGAATAACATACTAAAAGTCCCCAAGAGTCCCCTGTGAGCTTCGGCCGCCATCTTGAAAAACCCGTAAAATTTACCTACTAGGGATTGTTTTTTCGTGAATTGTGGGCGAACCAAGCGTTGGACGAAAAAACATTATAGGACCTTTTTTGTAGACAATAAAGTTTGGAGAAGAATAAGACCAATTGCAACTCTGTATCATCAACCGTTTTTGAAATACAAGATTTTAAAAATTTGGCAATTTTTTATAGGATCGAGAATTTGAAATTTTTCTTACTTAAGAAGTTTGTAACTATAAATTGAGCACCCGTACATTCGTATTTCAAAATCCCTCTCGGCGAAATTCATTTCTCTTTCATTTGAGACCAATTCCACACTCCTATGTTTGATACTTTTTGAGCTACATCGATTTTAGAAAATCCGACGTACCGTTCAAAAGTTATGAATAAATATATATAATTTAAAATATAGGGGATGCTTTTGACCCACCCCCCAAGAATCCTACGATACTTTTGGTCGAATGAAAATTGCTAATGACAACCTAGGGTCTCAGGTACAGTATTCAAGAAGTATAAGCGAATCCCAATTTTTTTAGTAAGTTTTTTGTTTTAAAATATGCAATTTTTGGGGTTTTTGGCGGTTTTTTCAAGATGGCGGCCGAAGCTCACAGGGGACCCTTGGGGACTTTTAGTATGTTATTCAGTGCCCTTTTCTGATCATATCTGCAAATTTTCAGCTGGGTCCTCCGACTTTCACTTTTTTTGCTTAATTTGACTGGACTAAATTGTGAGTTCACAACACCGCGTGATTTTTCCGAAGCTACGCTGTCACTTTTAACATTCATTTGAATGTGTTTGCGTTAGAAGTTTCAATTTCACGCAAAATGACAACGTAGCTATTTCTCGGGTGGAGGGTCTTTTCGTCAACTTAGATTGCGCCGACTACAGTTATGTTGAGTTTCAAGTATCATTAATTTAATTGCATGCATTGAATGCAATTAATAATAAACTCGACAGCTGGTTCAGCATGAATAATTCTAGAGTGAATTTTCCTATGTTTAGAAGTATAAATGTATATAGTAATATTTTAGCATGGAGGTAACTCCTTTTCCTCACATATTATCCTTAAAATGCAATATTTCAAGAAACCTTACATATACATCGACGCGCAATTTCAAGAGGAACATTCCTGTCAAATTTCATCAGAATCTATTGCCGCGTTTTGTTGTAAATGCGGAACAAACATACATAAAGAGAAATGCAAAATCGTCGTCTTGAATCTAGATCTAATTATTTCGGTCAAAAATAATTGAAAAAAAGGGTACTGTGATTAACATTCAAAATAAACAGTAAGAAAGTAGCCCTAAAATATAGGAAACATATACTCCATATTTATTCATTACAATTGCGACTTCATAGCAAGTATTTCAAGCAAAGATGAGTGAATGGATGACGATGTTCACATGGTGAATGGAATTCCTTCTAATAAGGTAACTTGTACGAAATTTTGCTGGTTTCGAACGAAATAATTGGAAAAAATAGATGTTTCAATGATTATCATTAATAACTTCTTAGACTATAAATTGATATGATCATAGATTATCTATAATATAGAATTATATGTGAGAGAGCAAAAGATTCAGCCCTTACTATCTCTTTCCCTTGATTTTGAATAAAAATAGAGTGAAAAACATAGTGATACAAAATCTTTTAATTTTATTGTTCCATTTGATACATGTATCTTCTTGGAAAGAATTTGAACCATCACTGGCGACTCGTGCCCACGAAACAGGCGAAGTGCCCGTATCTTTTACTGCACAGCACTTCACCTGTTTCGCGGGCACGAGCCGCCACTCTTTAATGGAATAAAAGATTCAACTCAAGGAACCTGTAATTCAACTTGAGCGAATTCCTTATGGCAGCCAACGCCATCTGTTGACGAACTACAGAACCATTACTTAGCATTCCAGTTTGTGTTGCTGGTTTGTGATTGGCCCGGGCGTGACTAGTGGGAGGTGGGGCTTAGCAAGAGAACCAATAGCAAGGCTGGATGAGTTTGCAGGCGTGTATAGTATTTTGGTGGGGGTCAATTTTAATGCTGGATTTCTATAGTCAGTCCAAGCGAAAAAGACCCTCTGGCAAGATGAGAAAATGACACCAGCTCGGTCACTATTAGTTCGAAAATTATTGATTTGGTCTCAATCGTAGGAAACATTCTGATCTACAATTTGAGACTAAATCAATAATTTTTGAAAAAATATTGACCGAGCTTGAGTCATATTCTCATCTTGCCAGAGGGTCTTCTTTGCTTGGACAGACTATACCTACAGTCGGGGTTCCCGGGGGAAGGGGGAAGAGTCCCCTTGCTAGACGCATAAGGCGAGCGAAGCCATCCTGACGGCTAGTGCTAGTGTTAGTTATATACGTCAATATATTTTATTAGTTTTATGTGTACACCGTCAATACTAGGACGGTGTAAGAAGTGATCAATATTTTGCAAAATGCCATTTTGGGGATTCGAGTTACAGTTTTCAAACTTTCCAGCGGCAAAGTTACTTTCTATACGGGAAATGTACAGTTTTAATTTGTCTTTCGGAGGAGACGATAAGCCGTCGGTCTTGACTACCTAAAAAGTATTCACCTATCATCCATCTCATTACCCACGCACTAGCCTATTAGCTCATGTGGGCTTCACCGTCATAAAACAAACACATTTCTTGTTAAATTCGACAGGTCTTCGTAAAATGCATTTTCGTAAAATAAATCTTAATGTAAGAGATTATAAAGTGTATGAAAATAAAAAGTATGAAAATAATAAATGAAAAATAAAAACTATAAAGAGTATGGAAATAACATTTCAAAGCAAGGGAGGCTTGAAGAATATACAACTGTCAAACAATTATTCAGGTTCCGATGTAAACTTTTTTCATGTATATATATATATTTGGCGTTATATATTTTTGGTTTATTTATATATAAACAAATCATTATATATATATTTTTTTTGTTTTTTGTAAGAGAAAGCTCTACTATGAGACATGACCGGAGAAAATAGAATAGTTAATACTCTTCTCTCTGGACATGACCGCAAGGCTTGACAAGGCAGAAACCAGACCACCTCTAAACGATACTATATAAAACAGAATGTCAATGTTAACGCTGCCACTGAGTGCAATGTGAATGTTTTGGCAACAACCGCCAACGGAAAGAACGAGGGAATTTTCGGAATTCTTTAAATTCCTGATAATATCAACGTGGACCGGAAAGCAATACTTTTACGCAATATTATCATTGTGTACGGGAAAGTAGCCAACAGCTACAGTCTACAGTCCAAGCAAAGAAGACATTCTGGCAAGATTGGAAAATTACTCAAGCTCGGTTAATATTCGTTCAAAAAATCATAATATTATTCTCAAATTGTAGAAAATACTCTACTCTACAATTTGAAGCTACATTTACTATTTTTTAACCAATATTGACCGAGTTTGAGTAATTTTCCCATCTTGCCAGAATGTCTTCTTTGCTTGGACAGACTATAAAACAGAATAGCGGAGTGCGTAACAGTGTATTGCATTCCTCTGAACCTGTATTTTTGAGAATTTATGAGGAAATAGAATTTGCTATTTTTATGCATAGTTTGACTTGATCTAACTTACTTAGTTAGAACTAAATTCTAAGTTACTA